>VZQC01000410.1:2028189-2196760 GCA_009823505.1 Rhizomys pruinosus
GGATTTTGAGGATTTGTTGTTCCTCTCTTCTGCCTTGAATTGTTTCAAGTATTTTATGAAGAGTTGGTTTTTCCAGACATTTTCTATCTCTTGTTTATGTCATGGAAGATTTTTCTCTCTCCTTCCACTAATGACATTTTTGCTGGGTAAAGTATTCCATAGTCCTTTAACACTGGGAATGCTTTGCTCCATGTTCTTCTTGCTTTCATGGTTTGCACTGAGAAGTCAGTTGTAATTTGATAGGTTTCCCTTGTATGTGACTTGTTTTTCTTTTGTAGCCTTCAGAATTTTGTCTTTGTTTTGGGCATCTATAGCATTTTAACTATGATATGGGCGTGGGTGTTTCTTTCTGATCTTGTCTATTTGGAGTCCTATGTGCTTCTTGTATTTGAATGGGTTTGTCTATTTTAGTTTGGGGAAATTTTTCATCTATTAATTCTGTTGAAGATCTGATCAATACTATTCTCTGGGGATTCTCCTTCCTCTATTCCTATGATGCAGAGGTTTGATCTTTTCATAGTGTCCCATATTTCCTGGTTGTTCCACTTTTGTGTATTTTTAAATTTTTCATAATCTTTATTTGAGCTTTTTAGTTGCTCTGTGTTATCTTCTAGATCTGACATTCTTTGCTCTCCTTCCTCCATTTTGCTTCTGAGGCTTTTTCCTTTCCTTTTTCTTGATTGGATGAAAGTTCTAATTCCTATTTCGTTTCATCCCATGTTTTCTTAGTATTTCCATTTCCTTTTTGAGCTTCTCAATCTCTCCTTGTCTCCTTACTTCGTGGTTGGGCTTCCTTTTCAGTGTTTCTACTTCCTTTTGGGAGTTGTTTTTTTTTCCCTTCTAGTTCTTTCTGGAGTTTGTCAATCTATTCCTTTAGTTCTTTCCGAAGTTTGTCATTGTATCCCTCTAGGTCCTTTTGAGTTTTTCATTCTCTCTCTTTAGTTCTCTGAATTCTTCTTTATTTTCTTTAATTCCTCTGCGTAGGTTCTGCAATTATTCCTCTAAGCTCTGTTCCTTGGCGTCTTCCAAGGGGATCCCATTGTAGCTATCTCCTCCAGGTTTGTAGAGCCTGGTGCAGGGATTCTCTGTGCCTTTCCCATGTTGTCCCTTCATCGTGTCCCTGGCATGTGGGTTTCCCTTTGTGGTTCAAATCACAAAGTCTTTTCACTATGTTAGTGGATGGTTTTGCTTGCCTCCTTCCGATGTTTTTTTTTTTTTTCTCCTCCTTGTTTATGGAGTATTGACTTGACTAGGTTTCAGGCTTTAATTTTGTTTATAATTGGATATTGGAAGCCTAAGTCACTTCTTCTCTTCCTGTTCTGAAGATTCTCCAAAACAAAAAAAAGTCCACTTGGATACTCTCTCACCAATTCCCATTGGCGGGGGGGGGGGGGGGGCGATATGCCTGACCTAGCCCATGCCCCGGTACCTGCCTGAGTGACTTCCGGGTTCCTGTGCCTCAGGAGCCGGCCCACACAAAGCCGCAGAGGCACCAAACCCAAACCCAACCCGCTGGTCACCAACTGCAAAGGCGAAGGGCGGTCCCACCCAGACAGCCACCCCCTACAAGAGGGCTCAGAGTTTCGACCCACTTCCCGCAGCCCAAGAGACAATCTACCCCAAAATCTACCTGCCTGAGTGACTTCTGGGTTCCTGTGCCTCAGGAGCCAGCCCGCACATAGCCACAGAGGCACCAAACCCCTTCTTCAATTTTTGTAAGAGTTATATTTATGAGAAATCTTTTTCCGGTCAGTAAAATTTTTAGACCTATCTAGTCAAGAAACGTTATAGTCCATTCTTTAAAATAGTGGCTTTCTTTTTTTAAGAAAATGTGACAACTCTCTCTTTTCACACTGAGAAATCATTACTCCTTAACAAGAATGTGAAACTTTTGTGTATCCGTACATTTTACAAGCTAAGGGGACTAAAAACCAGATGATACCAGGTGTGTCTTCTGTTTGTTTTGGGGTTTTGCCATTTTTTTTCCCTTCAGAAAGATCACACAGTTACAGCAAGAATGCCTCAGTAGCGGTTTCTTTAATATCCAGGGCTCCAGAAGACCAGACAGCCAGGGCCTCTCGGGTACAGATGTTGATAAAAAAGAACTTCTAGGGGCTGGAGAGATAGCTCAGCTGTTAAGAGTACCAACTGCTCTTGCGGAGGACCCAGGTTTGATTCCCAGCAACCACATGGCAGAAAGGAACCGGCTACCGTCTTTAAGCCAGGTGTGGTGGTGCATGCCTTTAATTCTAGCACTTGGGAGGCAGAGAGAGGCAGGTGTATCTCTGTGAGTTCAAGGCCAACCTGGTCTACAGTGAGTTCAAGGCCAGCTCGGGCTATAGAGAGACCCTATCTCAAAACAAAACAAAATAAAACAAAACAAAACAAAAAACAAAAAAGACCTAGAATCCTGTGTCAATGAGATAAAAAACAAACAAACAACAACTTGTGACTCTCATAAGGATGAATGGGAACAAGCATGCCACATTGTTGTTTGGTTCACATTTTCCAGGGCAGGTCTCGGGACCCACAGACCTGCGGGACATCTGGAAACACAGGAGCAATGCCCTTACTGTTTTTAATTGATGTCTTTAAAATATTTTTTAAGATGTTTCTCAGATATCTTTATTTCCTTAATTTTTTTTTCCAAAGCCAATTTTTATTGACGCTTTGTGCATTTCATACGTTTACCAATCAAATCTAGACCCATCCCCCCTTCCTTGCCCCCACCCCACCAGAGCTCATGCATTCTGCCATGCATGTTTTTCATTTTTTTCTCAGTCTCTTAAAATTTTTGAAACAGAAGTTTACTGTTTCAGGCAGAAGTTCACCGTTTCAGTCAGTTCTTTGACCCGGTCTTTTGTTGTTGTTGTTGTTCCTTCCAATTTGCATCACCCCAAAATATGCATATATGCATGCCACACATATATCAGGATTATGATGTCATAGGTTTTGGCATCTTCAGCTTATGATTTCTTTTTTTATTTTTTATTTTTTTCTTTATTAGGCTGAAAGATGTCATGGTTTTCTTAAGGAATGTTTTTTAAACTCCCAAGAAAATCAAGCTTTTATTCATTTATCACCTTATACATGATGAAGTGTGTGCGTGTGTGTGTATGTGTTTAAAGCATGATATTTTCTTATTTTGTGAATTTTTTGTTTTTCTCATGACTGGACAGAAATCTAATCTCAAATAAATTGCCTGTTCTTCCCACCTGCTATGAAAGTAGGTCTCTGGTTTCTTAGTCTGTGTTAGAACTCATGGCAAAGGAATGCTAAGTTTATAATAACATTAATATGAAATGAAAGCCTCCTTCTTTTTGAATTATGTATTTTTCATAGTTTGTTTTATGTTTAAGATTTGTTTATAACGTAGCTTATAATATGAAATGTGATAGAAACAATAGAGCCAACTTAATTTAGGCTGAATTCCTGGTTAGTCATGAGGAAAATCCTAAGAGCTTACAGAGAAAAGAATTGATCTCAGTTTTTCTTAATCCATAAAAATCACAAAGTTGAAATGACTTGTATTAAGAGCTTGAGAGGAATTGAAGAACTGGTCTAGATATGTAAAAACTGAATGAAGCTTTTTCTCAGTTACATTACCCTTCACATTATAAGTTCTAGCATGATTTCATTGTTTAGGTCGGTGGTTCTCAACCCTAGCTACACAGTAGAATTCTTTCATTTACTTTTCTTTTGTTGTTGTTTATCTTTTTCATTTACTTTTCAAAAGATACCAATGACCTTCCCCAGACCAAGATGAATCAGAATCCCTGAAAGTGGGATTTAGCCCTCAAAATCTGTAATGTCTCATGTGATCTTGTTATGCAGCCATAGCTGAGAGTCACCCTGCACAACTTGACTTCAGAAATGTCATTGACCAGGGGCTGGAGAGACAGCTTAGTCAGTAAGTACTTGCTATACAATCTTGAAGGTCTGAGTTTGATATCCAGCACCTATATTTAAAAAAAAAAAGGTATAAAAAGCTAAGTGTAGCAGTGCAGGTCTGTAATCCCAGCACCGGAGAAGTAGAGTCAGGCAGAACCCTGAAGCTCATTGGCCGGCCAGCCCAGCCAATGAATGAGCTCCAGATTCAGTGAAAGACTCTGTCTCAAAAATACATAAGGGAGAGAGTGATTAAGAAGATGCCCGTGGTTGACTTCTGCCTTCACATGCACTGGTGCTCACATTCACGGGCACCCAGAGGATGTGTGCACACATGCACACAAAATAAATATGATTGATCACATGGCCTATTCTGGAAATTACCATTACAGATCTACACCCAGCAGATAGCAGCAGTAGAGGGAAATGAAAAAGAAAACCAGGCCAGGTGCCAGGCGCAGAAGCCCAGCCAATGCCCACTGAGCACCCGGAGAATCTTTAAGGATTAAAGAATTTGTTAGAATTATTCTTAATGCTGCGGTGTTTGGCTTTTTTTCTGGATTTATACTTAGGTCTGATATTTGAAAGTCTCAATGCATGCAACAAAGTCAGAGTATCTGAAAGCCTAGAAAAGGGTAGGGAAGAAAAAAATCTTAGAATATGAGAATATCTTTCTCAAGGATGTTTTTGCCTCCAAAGAATGTGAACATATTAGGAAAAAACACATTTATCTATCTATCTATCTATCTATCTATCTATCTATCTATCTATCATCCATCTCTCTACCTAGCTATATACCTACCTATCTATATTTGTGGTGTACCACATGATTTTCGATATAGGGGTACACTGTAGAATGATTAGATCAAGCTAATTAACATATCCGTATCCTCACAAAGCTATTGTGGCTGAGATAAGAGCATTTACGTTCTACGGGTGGCAATTTTCAAGTCTACTATGTATGTCACCTGTAATTACCATGTCGTATAACAAGTCTCCAATATTTGCTCCTCCTGTCTATCTAAAGCTTTGCCTCACATCTATATTGAAGTCTGTCTTATTTCTCTATTCTTCAAATCACCATGATGTTAATAGAATCATGGACTTGAAAGTTAAAAGTAGAAGAATCTTGGGACTGGAGAGATGACTCAGTGTTTTCAAGTGTGTGCTGCTCTTCCCGAAGATCCTAGTACAGGTCCCACTACCTATGTGGGGTATCCTACAATTGCCTGTAACCCCAGCTCCCAGGGGATCCAATGATACCCTCTTCTAGTTTCTGGGGCCACCCCCCCCGTGTGTCATATACTCACATAAGACAAACATCCATACAAATAAACTTTAGTTTAAGGAGAATTTTATGTGTATGAGTGTTTTATTTGCATGTGTATTTTAAGTGCATTTACGTCTTGCAATGCTGGAGGATGCCAGAAGAGGGCATCAGATCCTCTGTAACTGGCCTTATAGATAGTTGTGAGCCAACATGTGGGCTTTGGGAACTGAACCCAGGTCTTCTGTAAGAGCAGCCAGTGCTCTTAACCGCTGAGCCATCTCTCTAGCCCCAACAGCAAGCAGGCTCTTAATTCCATAAAATATGTGCTCTTGGGCAAGCTGGTCTCCAGCAGCCTCAATCTTCTCCATTGTACAATGGAGTGGAGACGGAAAGATGATGGAAATGCAAACCCCTTTCATTAAAGTTTGCTTTTGGGTATACTGGAATCTCAAGGTCAAACAATGAGCAGTAATTTTTTTTTTTGAAGTCTACTATGTGTTGAGTGGAAACTAAGGGCTGAGGTGTCATTGTCAAGTATGTATGGGTAAGAATGTTCACCCAAACTGCAGCCAATGTTTTAAATACCTCCACATGGTTTGATTTTTCTAAGTGTTTCAAGCATTAGCTCCTAAGAAGTTAATGGTTCACTTAAAGTTACTTAAAGTGACTCAAACAGGACATTATCTTTTCAGCAGCTTGAAGGAGAATTGCTTCGTTTTGGAGTCTGGCCTCTGGAGAGGAGCCGAGTTTTAAAATGTTTATATACCATGTCCTCCTTCTCCAAAAGGCTTAATAAAATTTGGAGTTGGAATTAAACTTACAAAATAGGAACTAGACATTTCATTTTTACTGATACAGCATAATCTTCTTGGAGTATTTTATTTCCTCTATGTAAATATCTATAATTTTTAAATGTCTGTCCTTACTCCAACACATTGCAAAAGCCTGATGATGATATGTGGCCTCCCAAGAGTTCTTAGATTTGTTTACCAACTACATTCAGTATTTTCAAGCTTTGCAATCAAACTTGGGAGCCTCAGCAGTCAGTGCTAGGGCATTTCATAACACAGCCTTACTTACACTAGTAAAACTTGACTCTTATTTGTGCGCTTCAACTCTGCAACTGCGCTAATGTTAATGAAGAACAATCCCTAGTTGCTTATAAGAGACACTCCAAGATGGTAATGCTGGGCTTTGAGATGGCTCAAGGTTGCTAAAATTTCTTCTAGGAGTCCTGCCTCCTCTCCCAGTCTCAAAGGCAAAGCCAAGTACAAACTCCCCAAACGGCAGTTTGGAAAATTCGAAGAAATTTATTGGGCTTTCTAACAGAGTGAATGGGTGAAAGGGTTACTTACAGGAATGTGGGTGCTCCCCCAGCCCCATGGCCATACAGGAAAGTCCCTATCCTGGCATAGACCCTGTGACCTCCCTGCAGCTGCCCAAGATGGCAAAGGTGGGAGAGACCTGCCTCGTGGCATTCTCTGCTTATATGCTCTTAGCTGGCCTCCCATACGCCCCAGGCTGACTGGCTACGTGGGAGGGGTAGCTGATTGTGGGACCCCTCCTTTTCCTTTGGAAGGCCAACAGTCAAGTTTATAATCCTGGGCAGGTAGGTGCCCCCAAGCATGGGAAGGCGTTTGATGTCCAAGGTCAGTTTGTTCGGAAGACCAGCCATGCTACACTCAGTCTGTAAAGTACAGGGGAGTCAGAGACAGGAGGATCCTGAGGCTCACTGGCCAGCCCATCAGAGAGCCAGCCTGGACAAATCAGTGAGCTCTGGCTTTAGTGGGAAACCATGTGTCAAAAAAAAGGAGGAGAAGCAACTGTTTATTGTATTCGCTGGAGCCTGGTTAACCTACCAAGAGTGTTACCCTTAAGTGAGATGGAATCTCCCCCTCCCAGCAGCTGTCAGTTGCCAGTAGTTGCTAAGGTGGACTGGGGCATCTTACCCACTTCCCACATCTAGGTTAAGATTTTTTCTGGCTTGAGCTTATGTGAGGCTTGTGAATGCTGTCACCATTGCTGTGAATTTATATGAGTTACTGACCAGCTATAGAAAATTCTGTTTCCTTGTGGTCATCCACCTCCTCTGGCTCTTTCAATCTTTCTGCCCCCTCTTCTGAAATTATCCCCTTGGAGGCACAAATTTGATATAGGTGTCCTATTCACGGATGAGCAGTCTGCAGTCTCTTATTCTCTGCATGTTGGCTAGTTATGGTTCTGTGTGTTAACCACCATCTGCTACATAAGGTACTTGTCTGCTGAGTATTGAGAGATGCTATGGGTATAACGACAAGTCATTAGAAATCAGTTTAATACTATATGTATTTAGCTGAATGATTTTATTGGGCTCTCTCCCATGGCTTGTGGCCTGTCTAGCCTCAGCCTGATATCACTGTCAGGTATGGGCTCCACCCTATGAAGCAGACCTTAAATCCAATTAGAAAGTAGTTGGTTACACATATAACATTTGTGCCACTATTGTGCCATGGCGTCTCTTCCAGGCAGCTGTCGTAGCTTGCAGGATTCACAGCTGGGTAAGATTTATGCTCAATTTTTTTCTTCAGGTAGCTTGTATAGTACCTTCCAGCACCTTGAAACTTAGGCAGAATGAAGCTTTTAAGTCAGTACCAGCTTGATTTCTCCTTGTTTGTTCTATAGCTCATGTATGAATTATCTTCAGCAATAGGATCTTACTGTCAAGTTCCTGTTGGTAACCAACAGCAGGAGAAATGGCCAATGTTGTGTGAGTGTCTCTGGGATGGCTGGTTAACAGCTTCAAAAGAAGGAGTCCATCCCTAGCAAGGGCTTTTACCTTCCTAGCCTAGGGTGTCTAATAGGGCCAATGTCCTCCCAGTACAGGGCAACTCCTTTTAACCTCTTTTTATGATGTATTAGTATATGCTTTAAGTGCCTTCTAGAGTGGTAAGTTTCCATATGGCTTTTTTTTTGTGTGGTCTTTTCAAGACAGGGTCTCCCTATAGCTCCAGCTGTCCTGGAACTCACTCTGTAGACCAGGCTGGCCTTGAACTCACAAAGATCTGCCTGTCCCTGGCTCCCAAGTGCTAGGATTAAAGGCCTGTCTCTGCCTCCCAAGTGCTAGGATTAAAGGCGTGTGCCACCACTCCTGCCTCCATATGGCTTTTTTAAAATTTTATTTATTTTTATGTGTATAAATGTACTGTCTGCGTGTAGGTTTGTGCACCTGTGTCATGCAATGCCGTGGAGGTCAGAAGAGGGTGTCAGATTCCCCTGGAACTGGAGTTAAATACAGTTCTTAGCCACCATGTGGGTGCTGGGGATCAAACCCGGGTCCTCCGCAAGAGCAGTCGGTGCTCCTAACTGCTAGGCCATCCCTCCAGCCCCCCATATGGCTTTTTAAAAAGCCTTTTAGTTACCCTTCCTCATACCCTCTTCTCCGCCCCACCTTTTCATTCTCCTCCCCACTTAACCCTTTTACTTTACTAATCCCCATTGCTCCACTACATTCTATCTCCACTCTCAGGAAGCCTCCCCACCTGGCCTTTATTAATTTCTTGACATCTCTGCATTTTCTAAGATTTCAAAGCTAGCATCCATCTATGAGAGAAAACATGCGATATTTGTCTTTATGGGCCTGAGTTACTGTACTGGATAGCTTTAGTGTCAACTTGACACACCTGGGTTGAGGGAGCCTCAATTGGGGAATTGGCTCCATTGGACTGGCCTGTGGCGATGTCTGTGGAGTATTGTCTTGATTGTTGAGCAATGTGGGAGGGCCCAGCCCACTATGGGTGGTGCCACCCTGGGCAGGTTGTTGTGTACTGTATAAGAGGTCAGACTGGGCATGAGCCAGAGGAACAAGGCAGTGAACAGCATTCCTCCATGGCCTGTGCTTCAGCTCCTGCCTCCAGGTTCCTGCCCTGAGTTCCTGTCTTGGGCTCCCTAAGCAATGAATTGTGACCCAGGAGATGTGTGCTGAATAAACCCTTTCCTCCCCAAGTTGGTGTCGGTCAGAGTGTTTTATCACAGCAATGGAAGACAAACTAGGACAGTTACCTCACTCAAGATGATTGTTTCCAGTTCTGTTTATTTTCCTGTGAATTTCATAATGTTGCCTTTTTAAGAGCTGAATAATATTGCATTGTGCATATATACCACACCTTCATTATTCATTCATCAGTTGATAGACATCTAGGTTGTTTCCAGTTGCTGGCTATTATTTAAAGGACAGCAATGCACATGAATGTACAGGTATCTCTGAAGTAGGGTATAGAGGCTTTGGGGTATATGTCTAAGAGCGGTGTGGCTGGGTCATATGGTAGGTCAATTTCTAGCTTTCTGAGGAACCTCCACGCTGATTTCCATAGTGGCTGCACCAGTTTCCACTCCCACAAGCAGTGGATAAGAGTTTTTCACATCCTCACTAGCATTTGCCATTGTTTGTTTGGTTGGTTGTTCGTTCATTCGTTTGGATTTTAGCTAAAATAGCCACACTTTATTCCACTCGTCCAAGAAAGAACTTTCTGGAAGTGAAATGCCTTTGCAATTTCCCTATTCCGAGGTATACGGGAAGCACATAGTTCTTACTGAATTCAAATTTCCAGAGTTAATGTCTCATATACCGACAAATGCCATAAACAAGTGTCATGAACAGATTTGCCAAGTATTTCTTGTGTGATGTAGTAACTTGGGGGTATTCTGGCACTTGGAAGTTTCCAGAATAAATTATCAATTTCAGTAGCATAGCTTGAGTCCGACATGCAATTTCTGAAGTAATAAAGACAGTAATACAATTAGGATAGCAATTCATGTCTTCCTAGCAGAGGACTTGACACATGTGTGTTGGCCCCACATGGCCCAGCATGAGGAGTTGGTGGAACAGCTAACAGTGGGTATGGACTGGAGGGTCAGAGTGGGCAGTTTCTTTATTCTGAGTACTGCTCTTAGCCATAGTAATGTGTCTCAAGAGCCAAATGCTTATTGATTAAAAGCCAAATGTCAATACAGATGGAATGACCATCTAAGGCTAACATGCAAATTCACTAAACCAATGGATTTCATACCTAAAAACAAAGCCATTCCACACCAGAGGAACTAAAAACTTAGTCACTCATGTCTTACAGAGATTGTTGATGCCTCCATATTATCTGTGTGTTTCATTCCCATTAGTGGTAAGCACTCCTTAAACATCTGTGAAGACAGAGTCCTGTGTCAGTTACTGGCTACATATTGTTTCATAAATTTCAGAACACTATATCATCTACTCAAAAGATTAGTTTTTAACAAAAAGTCAACCCAAATATCAATATAAGAAAATTTCAATGATTCTATTCTCTTATTCTATCTTTAGTCATTGCAAAATTTGATAAATAAGTTTGGGGTTACTGTCAAACCCCTGTGGTGTTGCTTCAATCCCTCAGCATAAAGCCCAGCTTACTTGCCATATTCAGCCAGGCCCATGACAACACTCCCTCCCAAAGGCTCTAAGCCTTATCCTCAGCAAGCTGTCTGCACGCAGTGTTCCTTATTTCTGACCAGCATTTTCTTCTCCTCCCTTAGCTGGCTGGATCTGCCCCATCTGCCAACCTTTAGAAAAACTGAAATCTAGGGGCTGGAGAGATGGCTCAGTGGTTGGGAGCGCTGACTGCTCTTGCAGAGGACCCGGGTTTGATTCCCAGCACCCACATGGCAGCTAAGAACCATCTTTAACTCCAGTTCCAGGGGAATCCAACTCCCTCTTCTGACCTCTGCAGCATTGCACAACTCGGTGCACCAACCTACATGCAGACAGTACACTCATAGAGGCAGGCAGATCTTTGTGAGTTCAAGGCCAACCTGGTCTACAGAGCGAGTTCCAGGACAGCTGGGGCTATAGGGAGATGCTGTCTCAAAAAAGACCAAAATAATAATAATAATAATAATAATAATAATAATAATAAATTAAAAAATAGAAGAACTGAAATCTAAAAGAAAGAATACCATGCTGGGTCAGTGTAGACACAGTATCTATCAAAACCCAGGATTGAGTAAGAATGGAAGACTCCCTGATTTGTCAACATAAACTTTATTAATAAAGAACAGAGAATTTGTTTTCTAATTTACTTTTCCATGAAATATTCAAAGTGGGTCACTAACTACTTAAAACCTTTCATTCTGCATATGACATAAGCTGTCAATGACCATTTGTTTTGGTTTTTTTCATTCTTTATCTCAACTATTTATTTAAAATAATTCCATTGTAAGTCTAATAAAGATGAGAATTCCTTTATGCTGCTCCTACTCATGAAAACTGGCATTTAAGGGGTAGACTACTAAGCAACATAGAGTGGAGAGCATAGGGCCTGGGTTGTTTGGCCTCAGTCTTGGGCTGGTTCCTGGTACCAAGCGTTCAAGTGCACTCAATGCTATATGTCCCGCCATTAGTTTGGGAAAGGCCTTTTTCCATGACCCTTACATCCCTCTCCATCTTCTGGAAGCTTCTGAGCTTTCATTCCATTGACAGAGGAAACCCAATGGCAGCCATCAGTTGGGCACTAGGTCTGATAGTTTTCCTATCATAGTTTATGGAAATATTAAAAGTCAGTGCATTTTCTAGCCCAACAGCATTCAAACTGAGGATCACAAGCTGTATGTCCCCCTATGAGGGAGGGAGGGTGCTTCAAATGTGACCAAAAGGCAGCCTATGTCAGGACTTACCAGGCTATACAGTGTCCTGAGACCCCCAAACCCATCTCCATTTACTGCTTTCAGATGTGTCCTTACACATCTTCCTAGCAGCAGCTGAGTGCTTATTTCTTGCCCTCCTGTTTTCAACATTTGCCCACACATATGTCTTTGGTGTTTCAGGTTGCTTGGAGCTAGACAACGCCCCCACGTTACTTTCCTGATGATTCAAGTGTTACAGAACAACTACATTTTACTTTTTAAAGGGAAAAAACAGCTGTGAGTCCTATGGAAATTTTTGTTGGTATAAGAATCATCTGAAGCTCTTCCATTTAAAAAACAAAGGAAAAATACCTGTGCATTGAATTTCTAGATCTCCCTTCTGGAAGTACTATTGGCTTATGCTGCTGCTTTTTTCCTCCTCCTCCTCTTCCTCCTCCTCTTCTTCCTCCTCCTCTTCCTCCTCCCCTCCATCTCCTCTCTCTTTTTCTTCTTCATCCTCCTCCTCCTCTCCTCCTCCTCCCTTCTTTCTCCTCTCTCTTCTTCATCCTCCCCTTCTCCTCTCTTTCTCTTCTTCATCCTCCTCCTCCCCTCCTTCTGCTCTCTCTTCTTCATCCTCCTCCTCCTCCCCTCCTCCTCCTCCCCTCCTTCTCCTCTCTCTTTCTCTTCTTCATCCTCCTCCCCTCCTCTTCCTCCTCCTCCCCTCCTTCTCTCTCTTCTTCATCCTCCTTCTCCTCCCCTCCTCTTCCTCCTCCTCCCCTCCTTCTCCTCTTTCTCTTCTTCATCCTCCTCCTCCTCTCTTTTTCTGTTCTCTGTCCTCCATTTTTTCTTCCTCCTCCTCCATTTCCCTCATCTCCTTTGCTTTCTCTTCCCTCTCCCTTTTCCCTTCTTCCTCTTCATCTTCCCTCTCCCTTCTCTCTTCTTCCTTTGTTCTTCTTTCTCAACTAGAGCCCTATGTTATGTAGGATCTGAGATCTGAACCCTCTGTGAATTCTCGAGCTACTTTGGAGGAAAACTTCTGCCTGAGCTCAGAGGGAAAACTCAGGAGAAACTTGAAAGTCCTTTAAAAATACTTTATTATTTTTACTTTATGTGTATGAGTATGTTGCCTGCATGTATGAGTATGTTGCCTGCATGTATATTGCATGCCTGTGTCATGCAATGTGCATAGAGGTCAGAAGAGGGTGTCAGATCCCCTGGAGCTGGAGTTAGGAATGGTTGTTATCCACCATGTGGGTACTGGGAATCAAACCCAGGTCCTCTGTGGGAGCAGCCAGTGATGCTCTTAACTGCTGAGTCATCTCTCTCCAGTTCCATGAAAGTAAAAAGTCCTTTTTTAATGGACTGGTTCTGAGGTGGGAGGTTTCTGGCTGTCTTGGGAACATAAAGGGGGGATACAGATATATATGAAACCTTTTTGTCAAAAACTTTGCAATTCAAATCTTAAATCTAACTACGGGAAAAGATTTGTATGTTCCCACAGGTCAAGTCACCAACTTAACGGCTGAGAAAGAATGTAAGGGCTGCAATTGGGGTGAAGGGTGAAACTACAGCAATGTAGTCTGGACCCTCGTTTGATTAACCTGATTGAACATACAACCCCTCACCCCCCGCTGGAAGGTGGGGCTATGGGTGTTTGGGCACAACAGCCTGCAAATTGGTTATACATGAAGGATGCTTGTACTCATGGATTATCACTTATAGCTAAAAAATGGAAAAAAAAAAACTGAGAGAGATATGCAGGACAGTCAGGAGAATATGCATGATCTCGGTTGTGGGTTGGGGTGGGGGTGAGGGAAGGGGGAGATATGCCTGACTGAATTGCAAAATGCATGTTCAATATGCTCATCAAGCTCAATAAAAAAATGTCACCAACTTAACGGCTGAGAAAGAAAAGATACAGCTTTGCATTGTGTAGGATATACTAGGAAGTGCCAGCAGAAAGGTTGGCCCATCTGAACATTGAAAGGAAAAAAGCCTCAGACTGCTACAGACATCAAACCCCTCGGTGGAGCCTACTTGTAACTATTTATAATGAGTCCTAATGAAACTTACTTTCTAGGTGCTGCAAAGTTTTAATATGAGAGATTTTCTTACCTCTCCTTCATAGAACAAGGAAGAATATGATGATGATGAGGTCGTTCTCTAACTGTAAATTGGAGCCAACTGTCATAGAGGTAATCTCTTATAAAATCGGTAAAACTGCCTTCTTTAATTGACTAATAGACATAGGAACTGTGAAAAGGATTATTCTCTATTCAGAACCAAATATAATACTAAGTCTCCTTAAGCTGTGCACTTAAGCAAAATATATTACTACAGGAGAGCTCTGATATCAGCAATGGATTATTCTATCAAGGAGATGTTGGCCAGGGGATCCAAGCCCCCCCAAAAAGGTAAAGGCTTATTGCCTGTAAACTGGGATACCTGCAAGAAGAGAGGCAATAAGGCCCTGCTGTCGAAGCCCTGATGTAAGCATGGGAAAGATGTATTGAGACCACACATGCAAGTGTACAGTTGGTCTCTGGACTACCAGAGAGTGTTACCAAAGGCCACGAAACCAATAAACCAATAAAGCAAATATAGGTCTCCTTGAGTCAAGCAAGACTCCTCCATCAGCACCAGCTACACCTCACCTGCCTGGAAATACTGTGCAGCAGTGGCAGCCATATGACTGTATATCCCAAATCTAATTGGCTATTAGCTCTATCCTTGGACTAATAACCCATGGCTGATGCCACAAGCTTACATCCTCTAGTGGTTAGGAGATGTTATAAGCCACAGTAAGACCCTGTCATATTTTACAGAAAAAAATGTAATTCATGGATTAAAATACCATCCAAACATCTGTGTCTATACCAAAGTAACCCACCATAACAATTAGTACTGTTTAAATACCTATATATCTAATTGCCTGTGCTTCATTAGTAGGATTGAAAGGTTATTCCTGGACAAACTGTCAGCCCATGAAAGGAAACAGCCAGAATTTACCAGAGTCCAAAACGACAGCTCCAGAGAAAGTAGACTATTTTGCTTCTCGTCCACCTGTGCCCCTTTTCTAAGCCTAGGGAACAATCTGTGGAAGAGGGGACATGGTAGAATGTAAAGGCTGCAATTGGGGTGAATGGTAAAACTACAGCAATATAGTCTGGACACTTATTTGATCTACTTGATTGAACATACAAGTCCCCCAGCTGGATGGTGTGACCCTTGGGCTGTGTGGGTTTGGGCACAACTGCTTGTAAATTGGTTTTACATGAAGGATGCTTGTATTCATAAATTATTACTTATTGTTAAGAATGAAAAAAATAGAAGAAAAAAATAATAAATAAATTTTTAAAAATGTGGGGGCTTATTTCATCATGTGACTGCCTTTTACTCTTCCTTCGGCCCCTTCTCGGTTTCTTCCTCCTCTCCTTTCCCTCTCCCTTCCTAGTCCTCCTTTCTTCCTGCTCCTTTTTCGTTTCATTTATGTATACATTCTCTTTTCCTCTCAACTGTCTTTTAGAGGCTGACAGGCAATCTACCAGGTAACTATTTTTAAGATGAAGCTGGCATGTCTCAACTGACAACAGAACTTAGAGACAAGATTCTGAAGAAAAAAAAAAAAAAAAAGACTGGTGCCCCCAGTCCTAGAACTGGTTAGGAATAAACTACTCTTCTTATTTTTAAAGTTGAATATAGTAGGCATGATGTAAAATAGAGTAAAAATTCAATAGCACAGCATGGCTCAGATCCTGGCAAGGAAGTGTTCCTGTACATCCCACGCCACCCCCATGGCAGGAACAGGCACGCAGACAGCAGTCTATAGTCCTCCCAACATCAAAGGCACCACGCATAAGGAAAAGCTGCCACAGGACTGAGGCAGCCAGAGACGGAAGCTCCAGGAACTGATTACCAATATCAGTAACCAGGACAACTCACATCCTAGGAGGAGCAAGGCTTTTGAAGCTGTGTTTGGGGAGTGTAAGGGCAGCAAGACTAATTTAAGAGTTGTGAACACAGTCAAAGCTATTTCTAAGCAAGATCTTTCATTCTTTTATCTGTGAAGCAAACCAGCTGCCCTGTTAGTCTTGACACTGTGATCTGAGCAATGTGATAGCAGTTGGTTAAAAACATTCTCTTTTACCAAGCCAGGAGATGATGCAAAGAGTCTCCATGGACCCTCGGACAAACAGGAAAATAATTATTGTCTTTGGGTATTTGGCTGTTGGAATGAAAACAAAGGAATTGCATAAATGGGTGGACCATTAATAGTAGAATTTGAATCATGGCAGTGTGTGTCTCCACTGCCTTGTTGTGGAAGCTGTGATCCTAGAAGAATCTCAGGAGAGAAGACATTGAACTTTAGAAAGCTACTCTATTGCCTAAAAGAAGAGCAGCCCTGAGTGTGCTCTCATTAGGCACCAGACCTGCATATTGCCTTGCCAAGGTAGGAAGTCACCACTCCTCTCAGGTAACCTGGCTGTCCTAAGGGATCTCAAATACATGGAAGGAAAGGGACTATAAAGGCTATCTCCAGGAAGTAGGGACTGAGTAGTTCTTACTTAGGCTAACAGAGATTCTAAGAGTTTCAACTCCCATTTCTTTCCTCAGTCCACATTGATCCTTCAAATAAACTTTTTGTGGTTGGTCATTGATTTATTCTCTTTTCAGGGAAGAAACGGATTTTACAGAAATCATCGCAGAGGTTCCATAGATCTGCCAAAGTCTGTTCGTATATTGTACTGTTGAACTGAATTTAGAAAGTACACTTGTGAACCATAAGTTAGTGTTGGGCTATTGATGCAACAATATAGAATGGATCAAATATTCGCATCAACACGTTGTTTATCAAAATGAATCATCTGCAGGTATGTCTTTGTTCTGCTCTTTTGTACTCAGGAGATGCCGGAATACAGAACTACTGTGCAAGGCTCACTCAGTCTTTCATACATTTTCTGGCAGGCCGTTCCACTGATATAGGCTCAGTGCAGAGTTCATGGTCAATAAACCATATTGAAATTAATGCCACTGAGAGGAGTGCCTCAAAGTATGAGGACCTGGGTTCAATCCCACTTAAAAAGCTGGGCATGGCAGTATGTGCCAATAATCCCAGTGTGGCAAGACAGGAGGGAGAGACAGGCAGATCCCTGGAAGCTCTTGGTCTGCTAGTCTAGCCATGCAAGCCTGGCAACCTGGGTTCAATCCCCAGAACCCATGTAAAGGTGAAAGGAGAGAACCAACTCCACAAAGTTGTCCTCTGGCCTCCACACATGTGTCCACACACATAACATGCATACAGAAAATTACACATTTAAAAAATAAAAATATTATTTTAATATTATAGGGCACATCTATTGTCATAATTAGCTTGAACAATATTATCACAACCTAGACCCAGTAAAGCATGAAACACAGTGAAGAAACGTAAAACAAACAAAAACATCAACTAAGCTAATATATTCATAGAATTACAGAGGCAAGACTAACTCATTACCTTAGTGAGGTAGAGAAAACTGAGACCCTGGAAAGTGAACTGATTTGCCTAAAGTCACAAAATTAGTGGCAAAGCTGGACCCAAATTACAGTGTCTGGATTCTAAGTCAACAGCTTTCATTACCACACATGCCACCTAAGCAACATCTTTTCACAGAGTCTGAAACAAACTACAATTGATTGGCAGCAATACTGCTGGTCTTTTGAAGAGTTAATTTCTAGACCCCAGATCACCATCCTGGTGTGCCAGGCCAGGAATACTGCACACCCGTAATCCCAGCACTGCAGAGGATCTGGAGCTCAAGGTCAACCTTGTCTACATAGTGAGTTTGAAGTCAGCCTGGGCTACACAAGACCCTGTCTCAAAAAGACAAAAAAAAAACCCAAAGTGATAACATTATGTTTGTGTTTAATGTTTTATTTCAGTCAAAATTTCCTGTAGAAATTTAATGTCTCACACAACAAATAGTATGAGGAAGTGAGGCCATTAGCAGACCGTGATGTTCCTCCCTAGTGAATGCCGTTAGCCGACCGTGATGTTCCTTCATGGTGAATGCCGTTAGCAGCCTGTGATGCTCTTTCCTGGTGAATGCCGTTAGCAGACCTTGATGTTCCTCCCTGGTGAATGCCATTAGCAGACTGTGATGTTCCTTCATGGTGAATGCCATTAGCAGACCGTGATGTTCCTCCCTGGTGAATGCCATTAGCAGACCATGATGTTCCTTCATGGTGAATGCCATTAGCAGACCTTGATGCTCCTCCCTGGTGAATGCCGTTAGCCGACCGTGATGCTCCTCCCTGGTGAATGCCATTAGCAGACCTTGATGTTCCTCCCTGGTGAATGCCATTAGCAGACCATGATGCTCCTCCCTAGTGAATGCCATTAGCAGACCGCGATGTTCCTCCCTGGTGAATGCCATTAGCAGACCATGATGCTCCTCCCTGGTAAATGCCGTTAAGGCACATTTTATAAGGTCCAGAGAATGATCTATGATAGCAGAGTGCTCAGTTTTGAATGAGTGAATTTATTAAGTATACAAGCAAAAGTCAAAGAAAAAATAGCAAGGTGCAAATGGAAGCAACAGACAGATAGCAAAATATCATCCAATCAGGGGCTTACAGCATTCAGAAGAGACACTGGAGTAGGAGGCTGAAGAGTAAGCAAAGGTAACATTACCAAATTCGGGGCTTATAAACACCCAGTTGAAACGTCTTGGGGAAGTTGGGGAAGTTGGGGAAGCCGAGGCACTCCACTGGTGTTTCCAACTGAGAGCTTACTCTCTCGGGGTGAGCGTCCATCTTTTCTTTACCACTGCAGATATTTTTAGACCTAGGGACAAATAATAGTAACCTCTGTTGGAAATAACTTTACTAGCTGTTTTCAAGGATGCAATGTTTTAAAAATATTTTTTTATTTTTATTTTATGTGTATGAATGCTTTGCCTGCCTGTATCTGTAAGTGCACTCCCGTTGTGCAGTGCTGGCAGAGACCAGAAGAAAGCATCAGATCTCCCACAACTGTTAGTTATAGATGGTTGTTAGCCAGCATGTGGGTGCTAGGAATCAAACCCGAGTTCTCTGGAAGAACAGCAAGTACTCTTCACTGTTGTGCTGCCTCTCCAACTCTGGACACAATGTTTTAAATATCCTTAGGCTCTTGCTGCTTTCCCTCTCCCCATTACAAAGCCAGGGAGCCAGCCTGACCCAGGACATGAGGTTTTGGAAGAGACAAGGGAATCTTCCTCATCCCAGAGTCTGAGTTCAACAAACTTAAATAGCACATGACCAGCACCAATATAATTTGCATTACAAGGCCTTCATAGAAGAGACTTGATACAGGGTGAAAAACATCTGCCATTTTATCCTTTCTGTAGACACAGCATTCAACCTGCCATCTTGGAAAGAAGAATGAGCCTCACTTGACACTGAACCCAATGTTGTCTTAATCTTGGACATCCCAGCTTCCAGGACTGTTAAAATTTTATATTACTTGTTAATGACTCCAGTATTTTGTTATGATGGTACAGCTCATTTTTGGCTGATTTCACCTTGCCTCATTGAAGCTGGAAAAAAATCTCCTTTCTTTAGTTACTGACATTTCCGTCTGAAGGGCTTCTTCATCTATAGAGTTAACCAAAGGTTCAAGGTGCAGCTCAGTGGCACAACACTTATTTAGTTTCCAGTTTAACACCACTACTTCGGCAACAACCAAGGAATAAAGAGCCGTGCTCAGAGTAGGGGTGCTTTGCCCACTGAGGCTTATCTTTCAAAGGTCCTCAGCACCTATCATCTGTTGTCAATCCCCTGGGCCTGCCAGGGAATTTCGTGGTCAGACTGTGAACGAAAGGGGGTGAGAGGCACAGAGTCAAGACGCAGACCCTGGGAGTTGGGTGAATGCATGCAGAGGGTGAGATGCCTCGTACTCATTTATTGGGGGCAAGGTTAGGGTTTATGTACTGTTTGCATTCCGCTCTCCTCTTAGTCCAGTCATTGTGTCACCTTGTGATTGGCCTGGGTCTGCAACTTAGCTGCTTGTATGGTCACCTGCCTAGGGCAGGTTAGGTTGATGAGGGACAAGCTCTGTGCAGGTGCACTGCGTAATTCTCAGCATACAGGCTACTATTACCGTCCATTACTTTAGCAGTCTCTCTCTGGGGCTCTGGCAGAGACCACTGCTTCCTTACAGAAGGCTAACATGGCTTGCTCTCCAGAGCTTTCCAACTGGGGGGTTGTCTCAGTTAGCTTTGTAGTACTATGATAAAACACTCGGCCAAAAACAACTTGGAGAGGAAAGGTTTATTTGGCTTACAGTTCACAGTCCATTGACAAGGGAAACTGAGTGAGGAATTCAGGGTAGGGACCTAGAGACAGGAACTGAAGCACAGACCATGGAGGAACTGCTTACTGGCTTGCTCTTCTGGCCTGTGCTCAGCCTGCTTTCTTATACAACAGGACCACTTGCCCAGGGATGGCACTTCCCACAGTAGGCTGAGCCCTCTCACATCATTAAACAATTAAAAAAAATGCCTAACAGACTTGCTCATAGGCCAGTCCAATAGAGGAAATCCCCTAATTGAGATTCCCTCTTTTTTTTTTTTTTTTTTTTTTTTTTGGTATGTTTGAGACAGGGTCTCCCTTTAGTCCCAGCTGGTCTGGAGCTCACTCTGTAGACCAGGCTGGCCTCAGGATTCCCTCTTACCAGATGTGTCAAGTTGAGAACTGAAGTTATTCAGCAGAGGGATCTAACTTCATCTCAGCCTCTCCCCTAAGCTCCCTGTCAGTATCAATAGCTGCCAGAAATTTCTCTTTCATTCGTAAACTGATTGAATAGCTACAATGTGCCTGTCATAAGGCCAAAACAGCTGGTATACAATGAAAAACACTATTTGTACAGGGTACACTCCGCTACAAAACAATCAAGCTGTTACAATCCCCCATCTAATTTGCCAAGTTCCTTATCACTTCCAGAAAACTCAAGAGATAAAACAAAGGAAAAATGGTAGAGCCTTCAAGTTGCTCAAACAGAAGCAAGAGTCAGACGAGGTTAATTGTAAAGGAAAAGCAGTAATGTTCTGGAGATTTTTTTTAAGAGGCTAGAGAGATAGGTCAGTGGGAAAAGTGCTTGCTACATAGCATAAGTTTGGATCTCTAGCACCCACGTAAAATCTGAGTAGCAGTGCAGGTATTTGTAACCCAACTGAGGAGCAGAGACAAGCAGATCTCTGGAGCTTGTGTGACAGCCAGTGTGGCCACATTGTAAACTTCAGGTTCTGTGAGAGGCCCTATATTAATTACTTTTCTCTTGCTGTGATAAAACACCATGACTAAGTCAATTTATAGAAAGAGTTTATGGCTGACGATTCCAAAGGGATTAGAGTTCATCATGGCAGAAAGGCATGGCAGCAGAGGCAGCTAGAACAGGAAGCTGAGCATTCACATCCTCAAGTATGTGTAGGAAGCAGAGAGAACAAGCTAAAGTGGGCCAAGACTATGAACTCTGAAGGCCCACCCCCACGGCATGCTTCCTCCAGCAAGGCCACACCTCAGGAAGCTTCCAGGACTCTCTCTAAAACATGCCAGCAACTGAGCAAGTGTTCAGACACTTAAACCTATGAGAGACCACATAGAGTCTGCCTCAAAAAGTAAGGGGAAGAAGGCCTGGGGATGTGGTTTAGCAGTTAAGAACACTTGTTGTTCCTGCAGAGTAACCAGACCCAATTCTCAACACCCACATGGTAACCTAACAACGTTGAGGTCTTTGATACATTTGGGTTGATTTTTGTACAGGGTGAGAGGTAGGGGTTTTATTTTATTCTTCTACAAGTGGTGATACAGTTTTGCCAACACCACTTGCTGAAGGTGCTGTCTTTCCTCCATTGTGTCTTCTTGGTCCCCTTGTCAAAGATGAGGTGGCTGAAATTGTATGTGCTCAAGTTTGGATCTTCAGTTTTTTTCCATTGGTCAACAGGTCTGTTTTTGTGCCAGTACCAAGCTGTTTTTATGACTATAAACATGTAGTATAGTTTGAAGTCAGGTATAAAGAGCCCCTCTGTATTGCTCTTTTCACTCAGGATTGGTTTGGCTATTTGGGGTCTTTTGTTTTTCCAAATGAAATTAAGGACTTTTTTTCCAAGCCTGTGAAGAAAGTCTTGGGGATTTTAATTGGGATTACATTAAATCTGTACAAGAGTTTGGGTAGAATGGACATTTTTACAATGTTAATTTTCCCAATCCATGAGCAGGGGAGGTTTTTCCATCTTCTGATGTCTTCTTCAATTTCCTTCTTCAGGGGTTTAAATTCTTTTGTAGAGATCTTTAGTGTCTTTGTGTCTTTGGTTAAGTTTCTTCCTAGGCATTTTATTGTTTTTGAGGCTATTGTGAGTGGGAAATTCTCCTTGTATTCTTTCTTCAGTTGCTTGTTGTTAGTGTAAAGAAAGGCTACTGATTTTTCTAGGTTAATTTTGTATCCTGCCACTTTACTGAAGCTCTTAATCATTTCTAGGAGTTTTCTGGTGGAGTTTTTAGCATCCTTTAAGTAAACAATCATATCATCATCAAAAAGGGATAGCCTGACTTCCTCTTTTCCAATTAGAACTCCTTTAATTTCCTTTTCATGCCTTATTGCCCTAGCAAGGGTTTCAAACACTATATTGAAAAGGAGTGGCGACAGGGGGCAGCATTGCCGAGTTCCTACCTTTAACAGGAATGCTTCTGTCCTTTCCCCATTTAGGATGATATTGGCCGTGGGTTTCCTGTAAATGGCTTTGATTACATTGAGGAATGATCCCTCCAATCCAATTCCCTCTAGGATTTTAAGCATGAAGGGATGCTGGATTTTGCCAAAGGCTTTTTCCACATCAATTGAGATGATCTTGTGGTTTTTGTCTTTCAGTCCATTTATATGCTTGATGATATTTGTTGATTTTCGTATGTTGAACCATCCCTGCATATCTGGTATGAATCCAACTTGGTCATGATGGATGATCTTCTTGATGTGGGTCTGTATGCGATTTGCCAGTATTTTGTTGAGAAATTTTGCATCTGTGTTCATTAATGAGATGGGCGGGTCTATAGTTTTCCTTTTTGTTTGTATCTTTGCCTGGTTTTAGTATTAGAGTGATGCTGGCTTCATAGAAGGAATTTGGGAGAATTCCCTCTCTTTGGATCCTTCTAAACAATTTGAGTAATGATGATTGTAAGTCTTTTTTAAATGTTTTCTAGAATTCTGCCATGAAACCATCTGGGCCTGGGCTTTTTTGAGTTGGGAGGTTTCTTATTACATCTTCAATTTCTTCATACATTAGGGGTCTGTTTAAGCTGTCGCTCTCTTCTTGGTTGAGCTTTGGTGATTCCCAGGATTTCAGATATTCATCCATTTCTTCTAAGTTTGAAAACTTAGTAGAGTATAGGTTTTTGATGTATTCCCATATGATTGTCTGGATCTTTTCATTGTCTGTTGTGATATTTCCCCTTTCATCATGTATTGTATTGATTTGGAGTTGTTCCTTCTTTCTTTTGGTCAACTGGGCTAGAGGTCTGTCTATCTTGTTTATTCTCTCAAAGACCAACTTTTGGATTCATTGATTTTTTTGTATTGTTTTCTTTGGTTCTATTTCATTGATTTCTGCTCTGATTTTTGTTATTTCTTCCTGTCTGCTGCGTTTAGAGTTCATTTGTTGTTGTCTCTCAAGTATTTTTAGCTGCAGTGTTAGATCGTTCACTTGTGCTCTTTCTGTTTTTTTGATGTAGGCACTCAGGGCTATAAACTTCCCTCTCAGGACTGCTTTTTAAAGTGTCCCATAGGTTTTGTTGTGTTGTATTATCATTGTCATTCAATTTCAAGAATGCTTTTATTTCTTTATCTCTTCCTTGACCCATTCATTATTCAGGAGAGTGTTGTTTAGTCTCCATGTGTTCTTGTAGGTTGTAGGGCTTATCCTGGTGTTGATATTGAGCTTTATTGTACTGTGGTCTGATAGAATGCACAAAATTATTTCAATCTTTTTATATTTGTTGAGTTTTTTTCTGTGTCCCAGTACGTGGTCAATTTTGGAGAATGTTCTGTGGGGTGCTGCGTAGAAAGTGTATTCTCTGGTATTTGGGTGGAATATTCAGTAGATATCTGTGAGGTCCATTTGGTGTATCGTGTCATTCCGTTCAGATGTCTCTCTGCTTATTCTTTGTCCTGTTGATCTGTCCAAAGGACTTAGTGGGGTATTGAAGTCCCCTACTATTAGTGTGCTGGGGTTAATCTGTCCCTTGATGTCCTGAAGAATTGTCTTTATAAAGTTTGGTGCATATATATTCATGATTGTGAAGTCTTCATCGTCAATTGTTCCTTTGATAAATATGTAATGGCCCTCTTTGTCTCTTTTGATTTCTTTTACTTTGAAGTCTATTTTGTCTGATATTAAAATAGCAACACCTGCTTTCTTTTTGGTACCATTTGTTTGGAATATTTTTTTCCATCTCTTCACCTTAAGTAGGTGCCTATCCTTGAGATTGAGATGGGTTTCTTGTAGATAGCATATAGATGGGTTTTGTTTCCTAATCCATTCTCCCAGGCTATGTCTTTTGATTGGGGAGTTTAGTCCATTAATATTTACGGTTATAATTGAAAGATGCATGTTGCTTCCTTTCACCTTATTATCCATTTGCATTTTTAGTCTCAGTTTCTACTTCTGCAGTTATGTTTTTCTTAGTTTCTCTTTCTAGGTGCTTGGGGATAGTTGTTCATCTCTTCTGTCCTTTGAAATGCTTCAAGTATTTTCTGAAGGGTTGGTTTCCTAGACATGTACTCTATCCTCTTTTTTATGTCATGGAAGATTTTTCTCTCTCCTTCAACTATAATCAACATTTTTGCTAGGTATAGTAACCTGAGTTGGAATCCATAGTCCTTTAACACTGGGAATGCTTTGCTCCATGTTCTTCTTGCTTTCATGGTTTGAGCTGAGAAGTCAGTTGTAATTCTGATGGGTTTCCCCTTATATGTAACTTGTTGTTTTTCTCTTGTGGCTTTCAGAATTTTGTCTTTGTTTTGGGTGTCTAGCATTTTAACTATGATATGGCGTGGGGAGTTTCTTTTCTGATCTTGTCTGTTTGGAGTTCTGTGTGCTTCTTGTATTTGTATGGGTTTGTCTATTTTTAGTTTGGGGAAATTTTCATCTATTATTCTATTGAAAATCTGATCAATACTATTCTCTTGGGATTCTTCTCCTTCCTCTATTCCTATGATGTGTTGGTTTGATCTTTTCATAGTGTCTCATATTTCTTGGTTGTTCCACTTTTGTGTATTTTTAAATTTTTCATAATCTTTGTTTGAGCTTTTTAGTTGTTCTGTGTTTTCTTCCAGGTCTGATTTTCTTTGTTCTGCTTCCTCCTTTCTGCTTCTGAGGCTTTTTCCATTCCTTTCCTCTTGATTAGATGAGTGTTCTATTTCTTTTTCCATTTCATCCTGTGATTTCTTTAGTATTTCCACTTCCTTTTGGAGCTTCTCAATCTCTTGTTGGTTCTCCTTACTTTGCTGGTTGGCTTCTTTTTTCAGTGTTTGCACTTCCTTCTGGAGTTTGTCATTTTCTCCCTCTAGTTCTTTCTAGAGTTTGTCATTCTCTCCTTTTAGTTCTTTCCGAAGTTTGTCATTGTCTCCCTCTAGGTCCTTCTTGAGTTTTTCATTCTCTTTCCTTAGTCTCTGACTTGTATTCTTTAATTTCTCTGAATAGGTTCCTCTGAATAGGTTTCTACAATTGTTCCTCTAAGATCTGTTTCTTGGGTCACCCCCAGGGGGATCCCACTGTAGCAAGCTCCTACAGGTTTGGTAGAGCTTGGTGTGGAATTATCCTGCACCTTTCTCATGTTGTCCCTTTGTTGTGTCTCTGGCATGTGGGTTTCCTTTTTTTTGCCTGTATTCTGATGCGTGAATCACAAATGTCTTTTCACTGTGTTGAAGGTTTGCTTTGCTTGCCTCCTTCAGATGCCTTTTTTTTCTTCTTGTTTATGGACTGTTCACTTGTCTAGTTTTCAGGCTTTCAATTTGGTTTATATATTGGAAGTCTAAGTCACTCTTACCTTTTTGTTCTGAAGGTTCTGCAAAAAGTCCACCTGGACACTTTCTCAGCAATTCCAGTTGGAGGGCGAGGAGGGAAGATGCCTGACTTAACCGGTACTCTGTGCTTCAGGTGGTCCTGGGAAGTCCCTGATCTAAGCATTGTGCACTCAAGTCTCACAGTGGAAACAGGCCCACTTTTTTTTTTTTTTTTTTTGGTCTTTTCAAGACAGGGTCTCCCTGTAGACCCAGCTGTCCTGGAACTCACTCTGTGGACCAGGCTGGCCTTGAACTCACAAAGATCTGCCTGCCTCTGCCTCCCAAGTGCTAGGATTAAAGGCATGAGCCACCACACCCGGCTATGGCTCACTTTTAATACCAGCTAGCAGGGTGAATCCACCCCACCAGCCACGCAAAACAAAGATTTAGCTATCCAACGAACCAACGAATCAATTATCCAACAACCCAGTAGTAGATCGATCCTAAGATCTGCCTGGCTGAAGCACCTGGCTCCCACCTGTGCTTCAGGTGGTCCTGGGAAGTCCCTGATCTAAGCACTTCACACTCCTAAATAAAATATTTTTAAAAGTAAGGTGGCATACATAGATGAACACAAACATGCATGGATATACACATACACACACCTACAAGGGAATGAAAAAAGAAATATTGTCTTGAGAGATGAGAAGGAAAATGAAATCTGTACTCGGGAAATAACTATGTGCTGAGCACATCCTTGGCTAGAAGACTTAGAAAATTATACAATCAAAACATCAATCAATAATGAAAAATATGATGGAAACATATTTTTTTGGTCTTTTCGAGACAGGGTCTCCCTGTAGCCCCGGGTGTCCTAGAACTCACTGTGTAGACCAGGCTGGCCTTGAACTCCCAAAGATCCACCTGCCTCTGCCTCCTGAGTGCTAGGATTAAAGGCGTGCACCACCACGTCCAGCAATCATAATTTTTTAATGCTATGAACCTATTACTGTGTTTGTGTTCTGTGTGTCTATGTGTCTGTCTGTCTTTATTCTTGGGAAGATGAAACGGACACGCAAGACTGCAGGACTTGTGGATGTGATCAAAATGCATGAAAGCCAGGAGTCCAGAGGCCTCACTTCATGGAAGCCACTTTCTGAACCAGCACAAACAAGTCTGTCAGCTCAATGATAGTGAACTGATTACAAATGTGACCAAGTGGAAACATCTCCCTGCTGCCAAAGCGGCCATTGGAACTTTGATAGGAAGGTGACAATTTAGTGGTAGGTACAAGTTCAAAGACTCATTAAAATTATAAGCAGCAAAAAAATTCAAGAGAATGAAAATAGGGTAGATCACTCAGTGTCCTTAACATAATCAAATGGCTCCCAATCTCCAACTTTCCTGTGTAACCTTTTAGGTCTGGGCTTCCCAGAATTCCAAGGGACACACAGATGTCCACTTCTGCCAGAGGCTGTAATCTTCTGACCTCTTCCCCTTTAGCTGAGGTCCCGCTCCATGGCTATAAATGGGTGGGCCCCAGTGGCCAAATTGCTCCTGCTCCTGCTACTATTCCACCACGTGCCCACAGGCAGCCCACTCTGGTAGTTCCAATGGAACTAAACTATGTTTCTGGAGTGACTTAAGTCTCATGTACCTTTTTATATGGGGGTTCACTCCTTTATAATAATATAATGGTGATGCAACCCTATTGGGGGTCAAGATATTCCTCCCCAAAAGAACCACCTAACTTTCTTTGGGAAGCCCCTGGAAACTGCCAGAAGTGTATTTCTCCAGAGAACCATCATCCACGTTTCACAATGAGGTACCATTCTCTCTCTACTCTTCTGCACTCTTCCTCTCTCCCTCCCTCTCTATCTCCCCACTTAGGCCTCTCAGGCTTTCTCTCTCCGCTCTCTGCTTTTCTTCTCAGCCTTACCCTGCTGCCACCATTTTGAACCCACTGAGATTTGCAGACTATGTCCCTGGGTTCCCGAGTCTGCCACACTCCAAACCCTTTCTGCAGTCTCAGAATGCTGAAAGTGCAGACTAGGATCCTGTTAAATTGACTTCCCCTGTGCCCTCAGGACACTGAGCCCACAGGCATGTAGGTCCCATCAGTACTTCTGAGTTTAAGAAAGGATGTTTCCTTAATACTCAAAAGTACTAAGGCTGAGTTTTCCTGCTCCACGCTGCTTTGCTGCCTCGCCCCCTTCTCTCTCTCTTTCCTGACCTCCCTGAAACCTTGGCAGGTTTCTGCAGTGACAGACAGCACCCTAAATCCAGGCTTTTTTTTTTTTTCTTTTTTCTTTCTTTTACTATGGCTTTTCCCACCACCAATTCAAATAAAAACGGGTGGAGCAAGACTGTGTCTGCACATGCCCTGTTTCCATGGTAGCTGCACTAAACCATATCCACTCCTTCACAGCGGCCATCTTACCTATGTTTACCATTTCCATGGTACCAAACCTGCACCTGCTCCTCAGCTGCCATCTTGTCCATGTAAAAACAGCTGTCTTAGCTACGTTTACCATTTCCATGGTACCTAAACTGGGTTTTGTTTTTACTGTTTTTTATCTGTTTCAAAATGAAATCAATTTTCCATTTTTACTTTTGTATGGATAGTTAATTTTTTATAGGCTTATGTTTGAGATTTTTACATCTGGATTTTTAACAAATGGTGTTTTGTCTTTTTTTTTTTAACATTTTGTTTACAAGAATTTTACCTAATTTTAAGGGATTATTTCAGATTTTAGCATTTTCCATTTCATTGGTTTTCTTTATAAATTCCATTTTATTCAGAAATCCATTTTGTTTCTGCTTCTGTACACAAGCCTCTGTATCATCCAGCTCTTGCCTCAGGCACTAATTTTTCACCTGGCTTCCTCCCCTTAAGGGACTTTTGATTTTTCCACTAAGAGTAAATTTATTCTCATTAAATTAGCAGGTAATCTACATGAGCCAGATCCGTCTGCCTGCCCACCCACCTGTCTCCCATCCTGCACAGGCATGCACACACATGCACACATAGCCTGTGCTGCAAAGCACAGTATAGGCACATAGGCTGCTCCCACCTGAGCAGATGTCTTAAACTCTAAATTGTGGGAAAATTCAGTTAAGATGGGTAGCATTCTAAACCAATTGGATGGACCTCCCTGGCCACACCCATGGGGTGGGATGTAGTGATGAATAGGTTTAGGATTTGGCCCAGGGAGTTGAGTCATGCTGTCTATATAAACCAGACATTTTGGAATAAAGCTTTCTCTGTATTTGGACCTTAACATGCATCTGCGTGGTATGCTTTCCTGTGCATGTTTTCCACATGGATCGTCCTGGGAATAAATGGGACACCCCACAAATGGCCCCACAAATGATGCCCAGACATGGGGCTGTTGAAGACCTGGTGTAAGCATGGGAAAGATGTTTTGAGACCTCACTTGCAAGTGTACAGTTGGCCTCTGGAATGCCAGAGAGCATTACCAAAGGCCACCAAACCAATGAAGCAAATATTTGTCTCCTTGAGCCAAGCAAGACTCCTCCATCAGCATCAGCTACACCTCACCAGCCTGGAAATACTGTGCAGCAGTGGCAGCCATATGTCTGTATATCCCAAATCTAATTGGCAATTAGCTCTCTCCTTGGAGGAATAATTCATGGCTGATGCCATAAGCTTACATCCTCTAGTGGTTAGGAGATGTTATAAGCCACCACAAGAAATTGACACCCTTTACAGAAAAGCCACAGTTCATGGATTAGCATAACATCCAAACATCTGTGTCTATGCCCACAACTTAGCTTGCCATAATAATTAGTACTGTTTAAATGCCTGTACATCTAATTACTTGTACTTTGTTAGTAGGATTAAAAAGGTACCCCTGGATAAACTGTCAACCCATGAAAGAAAACAACCTGAACAGACTAGAGTCCAAAATGACATCTCCAGAGAAAGTAGACTGTTTTGCTTCTCACCCACTTGTGCCCCTTTCCCAAAGCCTAGGGAACAACCTGAGGAAGAGGAGGTGTGATAGAATGTAAGGGCTGTGGAGATTGGGGTGAATTGTGAGACTACAGCAATATAGACTGGACTCCTACTTGATCAATATGCTTGTGCACACAAGCTTCTCCAATTGGACTATGGGAACCTTGGGTTGTTCAAAATTTGGACATAGATTCTTGATAATTGGTTTTACATGAATGTTACTTACATTCATTGCTTATGCTTGACAATTGGTTCACTTCATGGTTGTTGTTTTTTTTTAAATATTAATTGGCTTTAGTGTGACAATAAAGTTTCAGGTCTGACCTGCCCCCCACTGCCTGGCACTCAAAACAGGCTTGTGCAGCTGGCTATTCAAAACTCAGGTTCCTTTGTGTTGTTAGCCTCACCCATGGTCTCCTCTGCCTAATAAATAAATAAACAAACAAATAAATAAAATTTAAAGGGCGAGATGTGGGAAAATTTAGTTAAGATGGGTAGCATTCTAAACCAATGGGACCTCCCTGGCCACACCCATGGGGTGGGATGTAGTGATGAAAAGGTTTAGGATTTGGCCTGGGGAGTTGAGTCATGCTGTCTATATAAACCAAACATTTTGGAATAAAGCTCTCTCTGTATTTGGACCTTAACATGCGTCTGTGTGGTGTGCTTTCCTGTTTGTGTTTTCCACATGGATCGTCCTGGGAATAAATGGGACACCCCACAAATGGCCCCACACTAAATGATTCTGTGTAAATGTGACAATTGAAATTAATGGTTCCAAAGCCCTACACAATGATGGACAACTTTAGAGTTATGTGTGCAGCAGGTCAGGGAACTGAGAATTTTCTGTGCCTTGACATCAAGTTATTCTGGGTACCAACACTTACTTATGACATTTTAGGAAAAAAAAGGGGGATTTCCCTTTGTCTGGAGTTAATGGATATGATTAAGTCATGTGTCTGTCCAACCTGTCTGTGTGTTATAACTGTTCTCCAATGTGTCTTTGAGATTCATGTAATTGTCATGTGTCCATGTGTACTGGGAACCAAACCCAAGGCCTCTGCAAGAGCAGCCAATACTCTTAACCACTGAGCCATCTCTCCAGCCCCATTTTGACGTTTTGACTCTCACTGGTCCTACCAACCCTCTGAGCTGTCGTTTTTGAGGCAGCCTCCTTCTCTCCAACACAAGTGCTGCTTCCTACTTTAGATATACATAATTTCTTGTATTATTGGTATAGTAACTTCATACTTCATTTGTTAGATTCTCACCATTTTTATGTCTTCCTGAAACCGATTTTTTTTAATTTTATTTATTTTTGTATGTGTATGAATGTACTATCTGTCTGCATGTAGGTTTGTGCACCTGCGTCATTTGTGACCCTCTACTGACCTCTGCTGCATTTGTGCAATGCCGTGGAGGTCAGTAGAGGGTTCCCCTGGAACTGGAGTTAAAAACAGTTCTCAGCCACCATGTGGGTGCTGGGGATCAAACCCGGGTCCTCTGTAAGAGCGGTCAGCACTCAACCACTAGGCCATCTCTCCAGCCCTCTGAAACCAATCTTACTCAGACCACCTATACTTAACATATTTCACTAGCATCTTACTGCTCTCAGGATAAGCATCAAATTCCTTGTTAAATCACTCAAAGGAAGAGCTGGCCCAAGGCTTATAGGAACCCTGGGGAGAAGCCCCGGCTGTGTCCCTTCAAAGCTGATCTTCAAATAGCCACTCAACATTCTTAATCAAGAAACACTATTCTATTTTTAAAGCTGGAATATCCATTTAGATTGGACTTGGGAATTTGCCATGTTTTATGCACTTGAGCTCCATATGTTTATAAAATGATACTCTACATAATGGCATGTTATGTGACCTCTTTATTTTCATATTGTATCATTCCACATCACTAAATATTCTTCTGCCATATCATTTGAGTGACACATACTTATTTTGAAATGTGTTTTCCAAAGTTACATATGTATCAAAGGGCATATGATTAAAAAAAAGTAACCCCCTGTTATATCCTTTTTCAGCCCTAGTCTCCAGAAGTGACCATTTTAACTATTGTTTTTCTTAATTTATCTCTATATTTCCAAATAATGTGTGCATACTGATCCTTAAGATTAATTTATATTTTGTCTATTGACTTCATAATATGATATAGTCAATCATTCAACAAATAAATGCTGTTCACCTACTATGTGCCAGACACTGTTTAAGATATTAGGCACCGGGCGTGGTGGCGCACGCCTTTAATCCTAGCACTTGGGAGGCAGAGGCAGGCAGATCTTTGTGAGTTCAAGGCCAGCCTGGTCTACAGAGTGAGTTTCAGGACAGCTGGGGGCTACAGGGAGACCCTGTCTCGAAAAGACCAAAAATAAATAAAAAAATAAAGATATTAGACATCTAGCACTGAGCAAAACAGAGCCACTTCATTCATGAAACTTCAGATCTAGGAGTAAGGCAATCACTGAGACAGTTCAAGAGAGAATCACTGAGTAAAACAGTTTAATATATTGCTATGTACTGTGCCAAAAGTTCCACAGTGCTTGAAGCTGGAAAGACCGACTTTCAGTAGAATGGTCATGCAACGTTTTCCTGATGGGACATCTGATTGGAGGACTAAATGATGAAGGTAGTCTGGAAATGAACCCTTGGGAATGGAGGGAAAGCTTTATTCATGGAGTACAGTTTGGCTGGATAGAACATAGATCTTATGAGAATGGCTTTAGCAAATAAACTTTGTGTTGTGCAATACAGTAGCTAAGGCACAACCTGTCCAGGGCCCAGGTACCTTCTACCTTCTTGCTCCTTCAGCTCCATCTTTGAAAAGAATTAGATTTCTTTATCCCCAACCTCCAAACAGCAAAAAGGAAGACAGATGAGCAGAGCATCATTTTTCTGTACGAAGGCCAGCTTAGCAATTTCCTGTCTCTTCTGTTCACATCTTTTTGGCCAGACCTTAGTCACATTCATGCACCGAGCTATAAGAGAAAATTGAAATGTAGTTTCTATTCCAGGCAGCCATGTGCTGAGCTAAAATTTTCTTCCTGTGAAAGAAGAGGAGAAGGGGTATCAGAGGCCAACTTATTTTCTGTCAAAATAGAATTTCATGTGGAGGAATGATCAATGACACTGATAAAGAAGCTGGATTTGGTGGCACATGAAATCAGAGCACTCAGGAAGCAGAGGCAGGATAGTCCAAGGTCACCCTCAGCTGCATGTGAGTTCAAGGCCAGTATAGTATGGACTACCTGTGAAAAAAGACAGACAGGAAGACAGATAAATAAAGGAAAAAACAAAACAAAACAGAAGACCACTGTCAATTAAGAGAGGGTAAAAAATGAAGAGAATGAGAAGATATTTGATCAGGGAGGAAAACAGGGAGCAGACAGTGTAGCAATTTTAAATCCAAAGTAAGACACTCCACTTTTATTGTAATTGCAACTGGAAGCCATAGAAAATTTTTCAACAGGGAGCTGATTTGAACATTATCTCTAAGATCTACCTATTTCCCTGTCTGTTAATAGCATGAGTCATTAATTCTTATTATTTACTAATAAATAATAATTATTTAATAATAATACCATTAAATTATTATTTGCATCATCATGATTAGACATATTCATTGCAAAATCAAGTAGTTTGCCTTTTGGTTTTCCTCAAGTTAATAAATCTATTGATTTTCACTTATATAATTATATACATGAACACACAACTTCAGTTCACCCCAGACTTTCCATTATATCTTTTATCAAATTATCTATCCTAACCAGTTTGCTTTTTTTCTATTTTTCAAAATTTGGTTGGATCTCTCATCCATTGAAAAATGACTATTAATCTCCTGATTCTTGTGAGCCTAGAGCCTATATATCTATACCTATATCCATATCTCTCAACTTCTTAGGGCAAAATAGGTATCCTTATATTTACAGACACTATCCTAGACACTACTCACTGAAGAAGCTTCTTTTGTGCCAGATGAAGACTATTACAGAGCACCACAACTGCTCACACACAGACATTGTCTGTGAATTGCCCAGCACATCTACAATGTATCCTCTACACCTGAGGCTCATACAACACAAGACAAGGGGCCAAGAGGACACTAATGAATCTTTCTCTCTCTCTCTCTCTCTCTCTCTCTCTCTCTCTCTCTCTCTCTCTCTCTCTCTCTCTCTCTCTCTCTCTCTCTCTCTCTCTCTCTCTCTCTCTCTCGGTCTTTTCGAGACAGGGTCTCCTTGTAGCCCCAGCTGTCCTGGAACTCACTCTGTAGACCAGGCTGGCCTTGAACTCATAAAGATTCGCCTGCCTCTGCCTCCCGAGTGCTAGGATTAAAGGCACGCACCACCATGCCTGGCTATGAATCTCTTAACTCTCATTAAGGAAGTTCCCTCATGCAGCAGGCCAGGACTTAAAAGGTCATAAATGGCCAAACTGGAGATGTTAGGAGTCTGCAGAGTGTGGGTCCATGGACAGGACTCCTATATTAAGCTTGACTCGCATAGGGCTCAGGGACCATTGCAGAAGAGGGGTGGAAAGATTGTAAGAGCCAGGGAGGTGGTGCATGACCATATAGAAATAGAATCCTGGGGCTGGAGAGATGGTCTAGCGGTTAAGAGCACCGACTGCTCTTGCAGAGGACCCTCCCCAGCACCCACATGGTGGCTGAGAACCGTCTTTAACTCCAGTGACGGGCCTGAAGGACAAAAGAAAGCCTGTGCTAGAGTTTCCCGAACTCACCCCCGCCCATCGAGCAAAGAAGGCTAGTTTCACTTCTCTTCCTCCGCGTAAGATAAGCATCAGGATGTTCCAGCCCACAGGACATTCCAAGCTTATCTTCATCCTGCCCTTCCCCTCCTTACTTCCTCCTCGTAAGATAAACCACAGGATGCTCATTAACTACAGGATGCTCATTAACCACAGGATGTTCCAGCCCACAGGACATTCCAAGCTTATCTTCCCCTCCTTACTTCCTGCCTTTAGTAACATGATAATTAGGGACTATGCTAGGAAGGGAAGGGATTGGACCAATTAGGGTCTTGTAAATTAAGCCTCTTAAAAGGACCAATTAGGAAGAGACACATACCCCAGTAGGGAAGCCGGCATGGCTTATAAGCCTCTGTAAACCTGCAATAAAGTGAGCTTGAGCTGTAACACTCTGACTCGACTCCCTGTCGTAGTTACTTTCGGTTCGGCAGCGCACTTACTCTCCCCAGCCCCACTCCAATGCGGGCGGCGAGGAAACTGGAGAGGGTGGTCTTTGCCAACCACCTCTCTACGACCCCCGCACTCCTATATTAAGCTTGACTCACATAGGGCTCAGGGACCATTGCAGAAGTGGAAAGATTGTAAGAGCCAGGGAGGTGTGGTGCATGACCATATAGAAATAGAATCCTGGGGGTGGAGAGATGGCCTAGTGGTTTAGAGCACCGACTGCTCTTGCAGAGGACCCGGGTTCAATCCCCAGCACCCACATGGTGGCTGAGACCGCCTTTAACTCCAGTCCCAGGGAAATCCGACACCCTCTTCTGACCTCTGCGGCATTGCATGACCCGGGTGCACAAACCTACATGCAGACAGAACATTCATACAAATAATAATCATAAAAAATATACATATAAAAATATACATATATATATAAAATATACATAAAAAAGAAATAGAATCCTACAAGCTCCTGGGACCCTGCTCATATGAACCTGCCTCAATGGTGTCAACATGCACAGGACCCATGAAAACTTAACCAGACAAAAACACTGTTGGGTGAGGAAGAGTGGTCTTAAAGTGAGGGACTCTGGGTAGGCTGACTAGACCTCAGTGGATGAACTTGCACTGAGGATCAGCCAGGGACATAAATTTGGCACAGTAGGTCTTAAGACAAATGAGAGAATGTATGATTTCCAGTGGGAGGCTGTGGGAGGTGCGAGTGGAGAAGGGGATATAAAGGTAGTAAGAGTGCTTGAGAGGTTATGTATGAAATACACAAAAATTCAGTACAAATTAAAAAATCCATTTGCATGTGTAGGACAGAAAGTTGTTAGCCACCATGCTGGTACTGGGAACAAAACACAGGTCCTCTGTAAGAGTCCTCAATACTCTTAACCCCTGAGCCATCTCTCCAGCCCCTCCATTAACACTTCTACTGAAGAATTCTATTGTTTCACAGTAACTTTTGACCTTACAATATATATTGAAAATGAGACTCTCCCCTTTGAAATTTTTGAGAGGGAACAGTAATGATGAAAATGACTTTAGAGTCATCTTTGTCAAATTGTTTTTCTTTATTTTTTTAATCTGACTCTCTACCAGGAGATTGTGATTGTGGGTTGATTTAGTAAAGGTCTACCCCTCCTAATTCACCCCTGGCTTTGACGTCTCCTCCGTCCACGGTCTTCTTACTCTACAGTGTTTTAGGGGTTTCTGGACCTCTTTGCATATTCATTTAAAGGCTAATTATTGGTATCTTTTAGGTTGCTTTTAACTATTCATCATATGGCCTGGGTTACCTTCACAGACACTTAAATATTTCTAGGATATATGGAAGCTGTGCATCTTTTCCTTAAGACAACGGCTCTGTGTATAGCAACCTTTGATCTTATTTTTGAGATAATCACCATTTTTAGCTTTTTTCTCCATTGCAAGTATCCTAATAGTATTCACATTTAAATTCCATCTCAAATGATACCTGGTTCCTGAAAATCTCCCTAAGGACTCTCACCCTGCCCTCTGTCGACACAGTGCCTTGACATAATTAGCTTTCAGTAAATGTTTCCTGAATGAACGCAGTAAGTCACCCAGTGAGGATGCCAATTAACTATTTTTACACTATGTATTAAAATTTTTTCAAGCTTCGACCATTAAATATTAAACAGCTAAAAAGGCTAACCCCACTGTTCACAGCACTACTAGCCTAGAAGCAGATATGTAGCTGAAGGATAGTGAATGTTTTCCTCTACTGTTTATTTGGTACAGCAAAGATAATGTAACCAAATCCATCTGTTTCCTTTTGCCCGGGGGATTTCAAATGGTGACCAAAGAACTGTGCTGAACCTCTGATGACTCCTGACTCTCTCACCTGTTCTTCATCAGAAACTTGTTAAAATTTTAGTACATATGAATAAATTACAAGGATACAGTCTGGAAGGAGCATAAAATTCGTACATAAACAGTTTCAAAGTTCTTTTTTAGAACAAGAAGATGTTTCTTGGCTGATTATCTATTCGCATGACACATGAATAGTTGGATTGTTTAAAATGCCATGGTTTTATTAGCCATGTTTTAAGAATCTGATCTTAACCAGGAATTACATGATTTAGGGTAAAAAGGGAGCCAAATAGTCTATTTATATAGCTTAAAGATAAGATCTCTGATAGCATGCTGCAATTTTTAAATCTAAGATAAAGATTCACTTTTTAATGTATTATATATCATCAATATGGACCATTTAAAATGTTTTATTTTTATTTCTTTTTTAAATTTTATTTTTTTATGTGTATGAGTATACTGTCTGCATGTAGGTTTGTGCACCCATGTCGTGCAATGCCTCGGAGGTCAGAAGAGGGTGTCGGATTCCCCTGGAACTGGAGGTAAAGATGGTTCTTAGCTGCCATGTGGGTGCTGGGGATCGAACCCGAGTCCTCTGCAAGTGCAGTCGGTGCTCTTAACCACTAGGCCATCTCTCCAGCCCCATATTTTTATTTCTTCTGTATGCCTGCATGTATATAAGTGCACCATGTGCCTGCAATGTCCACGGAGGCCAGAAAAAGTCATCTGATGCCTTGGGACCAGAGTTACAGATGGTTGTTAGCTACCATGTGGATGCTGGAAACCAAACCTGGGTCCTCTGCAAGAGCAGCCAGTGCTCTTAACCATTAAGCCATTTCTCCAGCCCCATAAATTCTTGGTGTTTTGTTTTGTTTTGTTTGTTTTGCTTTGCTTTGCTTTGTTTGAGAGAGAGAGAGAGAGAGAGAGAGAGAGAGAGAGAGACAGACAGACAGAGAGAGACAGAGATAGACTCAGACTCATTATGTAGCACTGGAAAGTCTGGAACTTGCTGTATAGACAAGACTGGCCTTGAACTCACAGAGCTCCACCTGCTTCTGCCTCTGGAACTCTAGAATTAAAAGTGTGCATCACCATGCCTGGCCTCATGGGCCATTTTTTTCCCAGGACTTTGCTTACTGAAGGTCAGTTGGACTTTGTTTTGATATTTCAAACCCTCTGATTACAAGTCTTCCATTCCAGGTAATAATTTTGAAGTTAATTTTGCTTCCTGTCTGCAATCTGAGGCAGCATGTATTTTACCTATACTGCATACAACTAGTTCACAACCCCTGCAATACTACTGTGAATTTAGAATTTATCCTATTATTAATTTAACTTGTTCTCATTGGAGCAAATTGTAGGTCTTTCATTTTGAACTTAATCATTTTTCTAGAAAATCAAGGTGACTATTGAGTAATTTTAAATAATATAAGCCCTAGGGCAGAACCTACTACTGCTATTTTAGTAAATGGTCAGTTATGTTGTCAAATTGCCTTCTAAAGATATTTGTTTTACCCATAGACTTTGGTTATTGTCAACCTTGGCCAGAGAAGCTTTTTTTTTTTTTTGGAGTGGGCAGCAGTCAATGGGATGTTGCATAATTAGTCAAAGTGCTGAGAATAAGAAACTTGGTGCTCCCCTAAATGGGACATCTTTATCAAGCCTCCACTAGCCCTGCACACACATGCCAAGGTTCAGGGGACATCACAGGAAAGCAGGCAGAAAGAATGTAAGAGCCAGAGGATGGGGAGGAGTGCAGTGAAATGCTGCTTTCCAGACGCGGCATGGCTATCACAACCCATGAACTATAAGATCTGCACAAGATAAAACCAGCCAAAATTCTGGCATAGATGGTGGAGGAGCTGCCCAGATCTGACTCCTTGCAGACCACCATGGGCAGGTGATAGCTTCTGGGAGAGGGGAATCATTCTCTCTTGGAGTGTATCAGTTACTTTTCTGTTGCTATGATAGAACACCATGATAAAAAGTGACTCATGGAAGAGTTTATTTTTAAAATTATTTTATATGTGTGAGTGTATTGCCTGCATGTATGTAAGTCATGCAATGCCCATGGAGGTTAGAATAGTGCATCAGATCCCCTGGAACTGGAGTGAAAGAGGCTTGTTAGCTACCTGTGGGTGCTGGGGATCAAACCCAGGTCTTCTCAAAGAGCAGCCAGTGCTCTTAACCACTGAGCCATCTCTCCAGCCCCCAGAAAGAGTTTATATTGACTTACAGTTCCAGAGGGACATGAGTCCATCCTGGTGGGGAGGCATGGCAGCAAGAGCAGGAAGCAGAAAGCTTAAACCTTTAATATCAAACACGAAGCAGAGAGAACAAACTGGAAGTGGGGTGGGGGAAAAGCTACGAGTTCTCACTTCGTTGTTCAGCAAGTCTCTACTTCCTAAAGATTCCATGACTTTCCTAAAAAGAACCACCAGCTGGGGACCAAGTGTTCAATGAGTTGGCCCTAGGGGAGATATTTCTCATTCAAACCACCACAGAGGGTGTGGCCCCTGGTAGGTTTCACATAATCCAGTGAAGAGCCCCATACCATGCACATGGAGGCAGCACTAAGCAGACTGAGTGGGTTATAAAAAAAAGAAAGAAAGAAAGAAAGAAGACAGCCGGGTGTGGTGGCTCACACCTTTAATCCCAGCACTCAGGAGGCAGAGGCAGGGGGATCTCTGTGAGTTCAAGGCCAGTCTGGTCTACATAGTGAGTTCCAGGACAGCTGGGGATACAGGGAGACCCTGTCTCAAAAAGACCCCCCCCCCAAAAAAAAGACATGAACTTGGGAGGGGGACTTCTTGGGGTAAATGTCAAAGGAAATGGAGTGCATATTATCATATTTCATTGTATACATGTATGAAATTCTCAATAAAGAAAAATGCCCCAGAACTGGAGTTATGGACAGTTGGTTTATTAGCCACCATGTAGGTGCTGGGAATTGAACTGGGGTCCTCTGACACAGCCATTTCTCCAGCCCCCCCAAAAGAAGATAAAATGAAAATAACAAAAAATTTTAAAATAAATAATATATAAAAATAAATAATATAGACTATCCATTTAATTGGGCTTTCTATATATTTTCACTAACTCTATCTTCTAAATACAAATATGCTCAATGCCAATTAATACAAATGTTCAGATAAAAACAACACTGACATACACTCACCAGGATGGGTGTCATGAAAAACAAGTGTTGGTGAGATGTAGAGAAATGGGAACCCACATATTTTATTGGTGAAAATGCAAAATGTTGCATCTTGGAAAAGCTTTTGATGGCTCCTCAAAACTTTAAACATAGGGATCATATTCTCTTGATTCTACTTGTACATACTGTTCTTGCAGAAGTTCCCAGCACCTGCCTGCAGTTCCAGGGTCTCTAACAACTCTCTCTAGCCTCCACAGGCACCTGCATGTATGTGGCACACATAAACTCACACAGGCACCCATTCATACACATTCAGTCACATGGTCACCCATACATACACATAAACTCACACAGGCACCCATACACACACATAAGTTAAAAAAAATTAAAACCCCATAAAAAGTGTTTGGCCCTCTTCCCATGGATAAAATATACAATTAAAAAAATAAAACCAGCTGATTCAGCAAAAAAGGGGCCTTAGCTTTTATTTCCCTTTCAGACACTGTTGCTTTCAGCTTAATCATAGTTTTATCTGCTTATCCCATGTTATATGTAATTAGAGCTCAGAGTCTCAACAGGAAGTCCATACCAGCTCTTCCAAAGGAACTTGACTATGTTTACTAGTGTCATCTAGCAGTGACTTGAAGCTGCTTTGAGGTCATTTATGATCTTGAGCTCTTGCGTTCCACTTTGAAATAACAGAAGGGCTCATCCTGATAAAGCAACTTGACTTTACAAAGTTTCTCCTTGAAAAACATCTATCATACTTGGAACAAAGCACATGGTGTTCAACGGTGTTTTAAATCCTGATGTAAACTACTGTAAGTCTATCAGACCTTAAAACCACAAAATTCAGTCCTAAACACAAAAGTGGTGTTTACATAAAACCAAGCTTGATTTAGATCAAATAATCTGTTTAAAGGCTGGTGTGATTGATAACCTTGAACTGTCTGCATTTTGTTATGTTTCTAAATTAGTTTCACGCACATTCTACTTCACTAACTACATCAAGCTCAACTACCCCAATCTCACTTTCCTCGGGATGTGAAATCACAATTTATGTCCTCCCCCCAGCTTATTCTAGGCAAGTACTCTACCACTGTACTATATCCTCAAGCCTGAGTTTTACTTATTTAAAAAATTATATTATTTTTATTTTATGAGTGTTTTGCCTGCATGTATGTAAGTGCACCATGTATGTGCAATGTCTTGCAGAGGCCAGAAGAGGGCATTGGATTCCCTGGAACTTGAGTTACAGATGGTTGATAACTGCCATGTAGGTGCTGGGAATTCAACCTGGATCCTCTGAGAAAACAGCAAGTTTGTTTTTTTTTTAAGACAGGGTCTCCCTATAGTCCCAGCTGGCCTGGAACTCACTCTGTACACCAGGCTGGCTTTGAACTCACAGAGATCCACCTGCCTCTGCCTCCCTAGTGCTAGGATTAAAGGTTTGTGCCACCATGCCCGCTTAAAGATGGTTCTTAGCCGCCATGTGGGTGCTGGGAATCGAATCCAGGTCCTCTGCAAGAGCAGTTGGTGCTCTTAACTGCTGAGCCATCCCTCCAGTCCCCCAAGTATTCTTAACCACTGAGCCATCTCTCCAGTCTTCTAGCCATCTCTCATTGAGTTGCCCAGATTGACCTTGACTTTGCAATTCTCCTGCCTCAGCCTCTTCAGGAGCTGAGATTTCAAGCCTGTGCTACTAGGCCCAGACAGTTTCTTTCTTAAAAAAATGTTCAGTCTCTCCAGGTGAGGTGACACACGCCTGTAATCTCAGCACTCAGGAGCCAGAGGCAGATGGATCTCTGTGAGTTCAAGGCCAGTGTGGTCTATATAGTGAGTTCCAGGACAGCTGGAGATACAGGGTCTCAAAAAGACCAAAAAGAAAAAAAAGTTAAATCTCAGCTGTGTGTGGCAATACGTCTTTAATCCTAGAACTTGGGAGACAGAAGCAGGCAGATCTCTATAGGTTAGCTAGGGCTTCTCAAAAAAAAAAAAAAAAAAAAAAAAAAAATCATTCTCTAAATAGTTCCTGTACTGAATTACTTTAAGCAACAGATATTTGAATGTGCTAAAACAATTCACTGCATATTCGGTTTTAATATATTTTTATTTCTAGCAGTTATTCTATAATAAACTATCTTCATGGAGGGAATACATATAAAAGAATTTTGGAAACTAATTCTTGGATTTTGTCACTGTTTATTCAAGGTCCATTCAAGTATTTGTCATTTATGAGCACTGTCTCTGGCCCAGGCACTGAAAGTTACTGTATCCTAAGATGAATAAAACATAAGTCCCGGCCTTAAAGTACTTGAAATGCATGATGGAGAAGGATCTTAAGAGGAATGAATCTAGGTTTTGGTGCTTCAGGAAAACTTGCTATTAATTAGCTTGAATAAATACATCAGTATTATTATTATGGAAGTTCATTAAAATTCACTCTTAATTTTGGATTGTAATATTGACATTCTCATGTATACTAAAGACAGCTATTGAAAAAATTTCCTTTAAAATCCATTTTTAGTCACTCAAAGAGCAAAAGACCATAATTAGATGCTATGAATCAGATGCTGAGTCAAGAGAGGCTTAGTACAGAATCCAGAGAGACACTTACCTTCAGGGGTCTGCAGCTCAGCCAGCTTTAAGAGGAATGGCTCTTTTTTGTTCCCTCTTTTATTTGTTTATTTTTTAAGGGATTCTACAATATAATAACACAGTTGTTTTCAGATAGCATTGATGTTACTCAGTTTGCCGTACAATTAGGTAATTGGTGCATTTTTTTTAAGTGAGCCAAATTATTAAGCCTAAGCAATGAATGTAACATTCATGTAAAACCAATTTGCAAGTATCTATGTCCAAATTTTGAACAACCCAAGGTTCCCATAGTCCAGTTGGAGATGTTAATCAATTAGGAATCCAGTCTATATTGCTGTGGTCTGATGATTCACCCCAATCTCTCCGCAGCCCTTACATTCTACCATGCCTCCTCTAGGGAGGTGGGAGGTGGGGTAGCATCCCTTCTGGGATACAAATGGAAAACTCTGTGTTCCAATCCTATTGATAAATTTTCAATTTTGAGATCTTGAAACTAACAATGGGAGATTTGTATGTTCCCACAGGTAAAAACACCAATCTAAATGCCTGAAAATGTACATTTGGCTGTGCAGGATGGACTGGGAAATGCCAGCAGAGAGGCTGACCCATCTGAACATTAAAGAAAGCAGAACCTCAGACTGCCTGAGTCACAGACACTGAGCATCTCTCTGAATTCTCTTGGGGTTAACTGTTTATAATGGGCCCTAATGAAGTTTACCTTCTAGATGCTGAGAAACCTTCCTACATCTCCCCTTTATAGGAAAAAGAAAACCATGATGGTACTGAAGTCATTCCCTCTGTAAATTAGAGCCAACTGTTATAGTGGTAATTTCTTATAAAACAGGTATAACTACCATTTTTTAATAGACTGAGAGGCATAGGAACTGTGAAAGGATAATTCTCTATCTAGAGCCAAATTCAATAGTAAAGTCTTTATATAAGCTGTGTAATTAAGCAAAATATATTAGTACAGGAAAGCTCTGATATCAGCAATGAATTATTCTGCCTAGGAGATGTTGGCTAGGGGATTCAACCCCCCCCCAAATTATAAAGGCCTTTTGCCTATAAGTGGGATATATGCAAGGAGAAAGGCAGTAAGTCCCTGTTGTCGAAGACCTGGTGTGAGCATGAAAAATGTTATGAGACGTCACTTGCTAGCGTACAACTGGCCTCTGAAATGCTAGAGAGCGTTACCAAAGGCCACTAAAGCAATACAGCAAAATATTGGTCTCCCTGAGACAAGCAAGACTCCTCCGTCAATATCAGCTACACCTCAACAGCCTGGAGATACTGTGCAACAGTGGCAGCCAAGTGTCTATATATATCCCAAATCTATTTGGCTATTAGCTCTCTGCTTGGAGGAATAACTCACAGCGGATGCCACAAGCTTATGTCCTCTAGTGGTTAGGAGATGTTATAAGCCACAATAAGAACTTGTCACCCTTTATAGAGAAACCACAGTTTGTGGATTAGCATACCATCCAAGCATCTGTGTCTATGCTCACAGCTTAGCTTGCCATAATAATTAGTACTGCTTAAATGCCTGTACATCCAATTGCTTGTGCTTTGTTAGTATGACTAAAAAGTATCACTGGATAAGCTGTCAACCCATGAAGGGAATCAACCTGAACAGACTAGAGTCCAAAATGACATCTCCAGAGAAAATAGACTGTTTCGCTTCTCACCCACTTGTGCCCCTTTCCCAAAGCCTAGGGAACAAATTGCGGAAGAGGAATGGCTCTTTAAACCCCACATCTAGGGCATTTTCCTACCATACCTTAGTTCTGGCCAGCTATGGATGCCTAAGGAAAAACAAAAAACCCAAACCCCAACAATTCTCTGCCATCTTGCATTGTATGCACTGGGACATTCCAGGGCAAATGTTTTATAAATTATTTTGGTTCATAATAATTGAACTGTAAAATCCTGGGGGGGGGATGTGTTACTATACAAATAGAGCATATCTTTTGTGAATAAGGGGTAGACACTAAAGGGAGAAACATAATTACCATATTAAGATAACTGTGTGTGGTGGCATACACCTTTAATCCCAGCATTTAGGAGGCAGAGGCAGGCGGATCTCTGTGAGTTCGAGGCCAGCTTAGTCTACATAGGGAGTACAGGCCAGCTGGAGCTACAGGGAGACCCTGTCTCAAAAAGATTTTTTTAAAATGCTGGGTAAAAGTGTCCAGTTATTCAGATTAGAAATAACTTTCCCTCCTAAATTCTTCCATTATTCATTAGCTAACTTATGCTTCTGCTGCCGTTCAAATAAACTTTTTATTATCATCTTGAATATTCAATGTCAAATGAACTAAATTCAAAGGAGTAGAACAGGTATATTGCAAACATACATTTTTTTCAAGGTAGATCATTCTGGGGATTAGTACTGGGAGGAGTCTTACTTTTTGTGCTGTTATTGATGGTTATTCAGGATCGAATAAGCAAATCATACAAGGATATAACTCAGCCCCTGAACGGAGCATCACTTTAACTCAGATGTCTTGAAAAGCAGTTTTATACTTAGGCACATGATTAAATGTAGACTGAGACATGACTTTGACTCAAAAGTTACTGACATTAAGAGAGAAAGTTTTTCCTATTAAATCAAAGTCTTCAGGACTGGAAGTCATCCTTTTCATTTAAAGTGTCAAGGAACAGTGTAAAGAAGCTTTCTGGGAAGACCAGGTAAATAAAAAGGAAAGTATTTCCCTCTGTCGACTTGAATCTACCTCTCCTTCTCTGCCCATTTCTCAGACTGATAAGAACTATTTCTCATCCATCTATTTTGAGCTGGTGATAAGTTTCTTCATTCATTTCACTTTAACAAACTATTGGATATTAGAAACAAGAATTTCTGACTGATATGTGGTATGGTGCCACATATCTGTAATCCCAGCTACCCAAGAAGCTGAGGCAGGGGATTCAAAGTTTGAGGTCTGTCTGGGTTATACACCAAGTTAAAAGTCAGCCTGGGCAACTTGCAACATCCTCTCTCAAAATAGAAATAAAAAGGGTAGGGACTGTAGCTCAGTGGCAGAGCACTTGCCCAGCAGGAATCAAGCCCCATGTTAAATCACCAGTACTGCAAAACAAAACAAAACAAAATCTCCAAAACCAACAGACAAAAAACACTATAATTTCATATTATTCATGGAGCCAAGGAAAATTTGGTTTGGGCTATGATTTATATAAAAACTATGTAGTTTGGCTCTTAAATGGGATTTTATATGTTTTCCAACAATAGCAACAAAACATTATTCCATGCTGCCATGAAGAATGGTATTGGATGAAAGATGTTACTGAAAAAGGTAATAGGGTGGGGCTGCCCCTAAAACATTCAAAGCAGGGGTAAAATTTACCAATAGAAATGATGAGCTGGAGATGACGAGGCTCTAGGTTTGATCCATAGCATGCACAAAAGAAAAAAAAAAAAAGGGAACATAAAGGAAAAGACTGTTAATAAAATGACAGTAAATGAATTGACCATGTCCTTTATATTACGAGTACTTAAGAGACATGAAGTTTTTTTTTATGACATCAAGGCTTGAGAAGTTTTTATAATTACAGCTCTTAATAACTTCAAAAAGTTTAAAACAAGTCAAATCCATTACAAATATTTTAAACTTGTAAAATCAAATGATAATTAAAACTATATATAATATATACAGCTACAAAATTACCACTGCAAACCTGAACAAAATTTTCCCCCTTTATGTGACAGCCTAGACCTCTTACCGCCACATCAAAGGCCTGACTCTACATGTGTGCATGTGCACAAACCCACAAACATAAATCCATTGCTTTTCTATGTACCAGCAATAAATGGAGACTGACACTTCAAACACAAAATCATTTACATTAGCACCAACATAAGGAAATATGTAGTTAAAAAAATTTTTTTTTATTAATTTTATTTATTTCTGTATGTGTATGAATGTACTGTCTGCATGCAAGTTTGTGCACCCGTGTAGTGCAATGCCACAGAGGTCAGAAGAGGGTCTCGGATTCCCCTGGAACTGGAGTTCTCCTGGAATTGGAGTTTCAGACGGTTCTCAGCCGCCATGTGGGTGCTGGGGATCGAACCCGGGTCCTCTGCAAGAGCGGTCGGCGCTCTTAACCGCTAGGCCATCTCTCCAGCCCAATATGTAGTTTTAAATCTAACAAAACATACACAAGTTTTATAATGGTCAAAAGTATATAAGTGTGATGAAAGCAATAACAAGAGAATCAAATATAAATATATCCATGTTGACAGGAAGACATGATATTGTCAAAATGTCACTCAGTACCTTATAACTTGGCCTACATGTCCAAAACAATGAGAACACAACCCCAGAAGTTATTTTGAGGATAATAGCAAAATGACTATAAAGATTATGTGAAGAGGCAAAAAGCCAGGAAAAGTTAATGCAATATTGAAAGGGAACAAAGTTCAAGCACTGACACTACCCAACTTCAAGACTGATTATAAAGCTATGGAAATCAAGACACGATGGTGAAAGAATAGACAAATTATACAGATAGAATAGAGGCCAGAAATGACCTCTAACCACAGAGCAAAGCAGCAGCAAGAAGATAGTCAGCTTTCAACAAATGGCTCTGCAACACCTGCACATCCACATGCAGATTCACAGTGGATCACAGAATAAAGGCCAGACACATAATTATAAAATTCTTTTTTTTTTTGGTCTTTTTGAGACAGGGTCTCCCTGTAGCCCCAGCTGTCCTGGAACTCACTCTGTAGACCAGGCTGGCCTTGAACTCACAAAGATCTGCCTGCCTCTGCCTCCCAAGTGCTAGGATTAAAGGCGTGCTCCACCATGCCCGGCTGGTAGTACTTTTTTGGTATTTTTTGAGGCAGGGTCTCCCTTTTACTACCAGCTGTCCTGGAGCTCACTCTGTAGACCAGGCTGGCCTTGAACTCAGAGATCCACCCACCTCTACCTCCCGAGTGCTGGGATTAAAGGCGTGCGCCACCATGCCTGGATAGAAGTTTATTTGGCCATTTTTACGAGTTTGACAGTTTCTTATAAATTAAACATACTTTTGTCATATGACTCATCAATTTCAATCTTTGATATTTATCCAAAGGAGTTGAAAACGTATTTCCAAACATAAGCCATACATATGGATGTTTATACAGCTTTATTCTTAATTGTGAGAATTTGGATGCAATTAAGATGTCCTTCAGCAGGTGAGCAAAGAAACAAATTGTGCTATATTTAGGTTCTGAGGAAAATCTGGCATTTTAAGAAATGAGCTACCAAGCCAGGAAAGGGCACTGAGTAACCCTGAGTGCACGTGGCTACATGAAAGGAGTCACGGTGAGAATGCTCCCTACTTTCTTCATGCTTCCAACTACATGACATTTTGGAAAAGATGAAATTATGGAGACAGTAAGTGATCAGTGATTGCCAGAGGTCATGAGCGAGAAAAGGATGAATACATGGCACATAGACGATTTTTAGGGCAGTGGCATTTTTGTATGACCCCCTCAATTGTTGATGAGTGTCATGTGTTTGTCAAAGCTGATAAAATGTACATCACCAACAGTGAAACATACTAGGAACTGTGGACTACTGGTAGTTATGATAGGTCAATAGTATTCATTAATGATGACACATATACCATTCTGGTAGGGGATGCTGGAAATGGGAGAGGTTGTAAAGAGGTAAGGAGGCTTGGGCATATGTGGAATGCTGTACTTTCTACTCTGTTTTACAGTGAATAAAACTGTTCTAAAAAATAAAATCTCTTAAAAAATCCCCCAAAAGTCACTATAGCAACTTTTATATTAATTTTTATTTATGAATACATATAAAATTCCCTAATTTTAAAGATTCACAATTCCATATATAATGCTCCATGTGTAGTACATCCATTACCATGAATCCTTTGGGTCCCTGAACATCTATGTGCTTCCTTCCCTCAGGCTGGATGCAGAATACTACTGCCTCCATGACATCTGCAGACTGTTCTCATAAAATGTATTTCCTATCAGTGTAGATTTAACTGTTAACACTTGACTAGCACTGAACCTTCTGTGACAGCATCAATATCCAGCTTCCAATTTCCACTCCTGAAAGTGTTTCTCCATTGTGCTCCGAGATTTAAAGGTACCCACATTCACTGTAGGTATGATCTTCTGGGGCTTTAGCCACTGGACAAAACGTTTCATCTCTAGGTAGCTGCTGTGTTCACTGTAAGGAATACCTACAAGATCAAAGCAAAGAGATTATCTTCTAAAAATCAAAGTAAAAGAAATAATTCTCAAGTGTAAGATAAAACAGAAAAGCAATCCAGAGTATTCCTGTCAGAAAGGCTTTGGAACCTTACCTCTGGTAATAAAACTTGGTGTCTTTTATGGGGGATAAAAATTAAACATTAATATTACATAAAACTTGGGAAACTAAGCCGGGCATGGTGGCACACGCCTTTGATCCCAGCACTCAGGAGGCAGAGACAGGTGGATCTCTGTGAGTTCAAGACCATCCTGGTGTACATAGTGAGTTCCAGGCCAGCTGGGGCTATAGGGAGACCCTGTCTCAAAAAGACAACAACAACAACAACAACAACGAAACACAGGAAACTTAAAAAAAATGATTACTTTTCTATGCATATGCTTAATAATATGCACTTGTGGAGAGTCCTATTTAGTTGATTTTCTGCCTTTTACATTTGTCTTCTCTCTAACCATTTTACTCAGCTGTGGGTATCAAGAAAACCTGGAAGAAATATGAGGAAAACCGTGAAGGACAACAGGCAGCACACTCTTGGATTCTAGTGCAAGAAAGCCAACTCATGAAAGAATAAAAAAACAAATTCCCTCAATCTTCATCACAGTTCAAGTAGAGGAGGGTTGGAAGGGAGCTATTCTGAGCAAAAAAATCTTCAGAAGTCAGTCAGCCATCAAGGGACAAAGACAGCTTTGAGGGCATGGATAAGCCTCCCACAAGGGATGGAGACACCAAAGACAAGCTGGCAGCTCTGCAGTCACCACATCTAAGCCACCTCTTCCTGCCAGAAATGTCACAGCATCACACCGTCTAGACTTCTGGTTACCTAGACATCAGTATAAAAACCACACCATTCCTGCTTTCAAGTAAAGCTACCATTTCTTCTAAGTGTCACTAATTTAAAACACACAATGATCTGTGTTAGGCAGTATTTGAATGGTGTCAAGCTTCTTTATATTGGTTCGCATTGGACTAGACAGTTTGGTTGTGTGGAGATTTAAAGCACATGGATTGTTAAATTCTTTGGCACCTGTTTTGCTTGGATCTTGATTTTACAGTAGCATACAGTAACAACAAACATTGAAAATGAGAAATTTTGGGCTGGTGAGAAGGTTCAGTGGGTTAAGGTGCTTGCCACCAAACTTGAAGACCTGAGTTCAAGCCCCAGGACTCACATGGTAGAAGGAGAGCAAAGACTCCCACAAGTTGTTCTCTGACCGCCACATCCACACCATAGCATATGTGCACCTGTAGCTCCCTCTCTCTGTCATACACATACATATGTGTGTGTGCGCGCGCGCGCACACACACACGCACGTGCACACAGAAATCTAATTTTAAGATAACTGAAAAATGAGAAATTGTAATAATTTTACCATATATTGAAATCTTTCCTTTGGTCTGGGGAGTAACATCTGCTATGCTATTTATGTTGTTAGAGTGTGTCCATCCTGTAGGCCGAAAAGCCAAAATCTGATCATATTTCCCACCACACTTCTTCAAATGACTTTGTAAGCCCTGTCAAATAAAAATAGCATATTGATTTAATGGTCAATGGACATGGATTATGTGGAATTAAATGGAATGATTAGAGATGACACACAGGCACAGTCATGGAGAGTTTCCACTTGTTAAAATTAGCTTGCAGCAACCTAGTACCAAAGAAACAAAACCACTGGAAAATATATAAAAGCTTTTCTCCTTTACTTAGCTAAACAAAGACAGTGCCTCGAAAAAAAGTAGGATGAAGCAATCTGAAATGTAAGTCACCAAATGTAAACAAATTATAACTCAGCTACAAAACCCCCCACCTCTCTCTAAATTTTATATAGACATTAATATGATAAACATTAATGCAAGCACAAATCCATGCATATAAACTGACACAGGACTGATGAGAGACAGAAATCTTGAAAGAACTGATGAAATAATCTTTCCATCGCAGATGTCCAATATTTTTTTTAAAAAACATATTGTCCAATTTATTTTAAAAATACTTTATGGCTGGGCGTGGTGGCTCACGCCTTTAATCCTAGCACTCAGGAGGTAGAGGCAGGCAGATCTTTGAGAGTTCAAGGCCAGCCTGATCTACAGAGTGAGTTCCAGGTCAGCTGGGGCTACAGGGAGGCCCTGTCTCAAAAAGACCAAAAAAAAAAAAAAATACTTTATGGATTTGAGAATTTCATACATTTTTTACATTTTTTTTAATAGACAGGGTCTCACTTTGTAGCCCTGACTGGCCTGGAATTCACTATGTAGACCAGGCTGCCTCAAATTCACAGAGATCCATCTGACCCTGCCTCCTGAATGCTGGTATTAAAGGCATGCGCCACCACCACCACAACATCCTTTGATCACAGTCGCACATGCAAGTAGCATTCTTCTCAGGTGTTTATTCATTGTCATTTAAATGAACCAGACTCATTTTCAAAGTGGTCATGTCACTACAAATGGAAGTAATACATTCTTCTTTCAAGTCTTGAGTAGAATATAATTTCTCCAATTAAAGTCATAAGTTATGGCATTTGAAAAAAAAAAAACCCTAAAAAAAAATCAAATTCCAAAGCCTAATCATTGAGAGATGAGAGAAATTCAGCTAAAAATAATAGTGGCATAAAGATTTTTTTTAATCTAATACTTTTGGTTTTAAGGTTAAAACCTAGAATTTCAAAGGCTTAGAATGAATGAATTCACTACATTGATGAAATAGTATTTTTTAAAATGTGTGTGTGTGGTATATGTATGGTGTGTGTGTGTGTGGTTAAGTGTGTAATTGTGTGTGTGGTGTGTGTGCAGGTGCATGGAAGCCAGGGGATGACACCAGATGTCCTGCTCTACCACTCTCTGCTGTATTCCCTTGAGATAGGGTATATCCTGAACCTGGAGCCAGGCTGGTAGCCAGTGAGCCCCAGATCATTCTGTGCACGTCCCACAAGCACTGGGACTATAGGCATGTGCAATTATACCAGGCTTCTTACATGTGTTCTGGGGATTTGAACTCAGGTCCACATACTTCCTCAGTAAGTGCTTTTACCAGCTGAGCTATCTTCCTATCCCCCTTGATGTCTTTATTATATCAACCAAAGAAACCTTTTATTAATTTGAAGCAAATACAAAAATATCTATTAATAAAAAGTCAAATTTCTAACCAAATACTATGCCTTATATTACAAGGTAAAGTCACAAAAACATCCCTGACACTGTAAATTGTCAAGTTTTTGTTTGTGTTAATTTCTTTTTAAAATATTTATTTTATGTGTATGAGTGTATTACCTGCATGTATGTGAGTGCACCTGTGTCGTGAAATGTCGTGGAGGTCAGAAGAGGGCATCAGATTCCCCTGGAACTAGAGTTAAGGACGGTTCTTAGTCACCATGTGGGTGCTGGGAATCGAAGCAGGGTACTTGGCAAGAGCAGCCAGTGCTCTTAACCACTGAGACATCTCTCCAGCCCCTCAAAAACTTCTTAATTATTTTTACTCACTTTGCCCTCCATAAGAAATAAGAGTAAGTAATAATAATACCCAGAGGCTGAGGGCAACAGCACAGATAATCATACATGTAGTCCCATTAAGCTCAGAGTCTAGCTTTCAACATGCATTACTAACCTATCAACTTCTGCTTGTCTTTTCAAAACTATCTGGAAGAATTAAATAAGAATGAAGTTTTGGTTTTTATGAGACAAATTAGAATTATTAAAACATGATGTTGCATGAGTTAGTACCACAAACAAAAACAAAATGTTACATAAGCCAATCCTACAGAAAAGGCTGCCAGCAATCACTAGCTGCACATTAACTACAATTTCAGAACTATTCTTATGAGGAAATTTATTATAAACAATTTAGTTAACACAAAATCCCTGATCTATGACTGTGTCTCTCTCGGTTTATTAGTAACCAGTTTACGAGCAAAATGCCTTGACAATGTAACCTGAGTTTTTTCTTTTTTCAGAATGTAAATAATCAACTATAACATGGTTGCTATGTTTTACCACATTCAGAGTCAGGGTTAAGTTAGAGGTGGTAGTCAACCACTTAGCACCTAAGGGACCTTGGGATGAGCCACAAAGCATGAATTAGGCATTACTTACAGTGTTTCAGAGCCTGAGTCTGTGTGTGTGCATGTGCACATGTGTGTAGTATGTTCAAGTATGTGTGTTGTATGCTGTGGAGACCAGACAACCTTGGGTGCTGTTTGTCCAACAGGATCTATTTACCTTTTTTTTTTCTCTTAAGACAGGGTCTCTGTCTACCTGGAGCTGGCCAGGTAGGCTGGGGTAGCTGGCCAGTGAGCCCTAGGGATCATCTCTGCTTCCCTGGCACTGGGATTAGATGCATATACCACCATGCTTGGCTTCTTTTTACATAAATTTTGGGGAACAAACTCAAGTCTTTCTTCTTGCAAGGTAAGCACTTTACTGACTGTACATTTGAAAGACTTTTAAAGATGTCTTGGACACCCTGAAAGCTACTAGATTTATCTTTTCACAAAAAGCCACTACCTGATGCCATAACACTACTTTTGGTTGTACAATTTGGCTATAATCACTAAGATACAGTATTCATCTGTTTCTATTCCTCTATGTTTTGAAGAAAAGAACACTTTCAAAATGTCATCAATACATGGTTACTTTAAGGGAGGAAGGGAGAGACTGCTGATGGCAATACCAATAAACATCTGCTCCAGTTCTATACCAGCATGTCAGGGGCGAGGAAAGACGACGCAGACCTCTACCTGGAACTTCACAGCCCACTGGCAAACAGTGCGCAAGCCCCACCCTTTAAATCTGCTTTGACAGACTCCATCTGCCTGTTCTTAGCTTTCTTTAACATTCATTGAGGAGCCATAAAGATTAGCCTTTTCATAGGGACCAAGTTTTTAGTACAAGCTCCTAGAAGTAGTAAAATATAGACTTAGTGAGTATTAAACTCTAGACATTGACACGAGGTCATTCCCTTTTCAATGGCACTAGCCTAAAAAAACAAAATACTCAGAATAAACAGCTCCAAATTCTTAAAGCCAATTTGAGTTCCTGTATAAAAATATGTATTTGAGTTTGCAGTTGCCAGGAGATTTATTTCTGTTGATAAAAATACAGTCTCTAAAAGAAGGTCATGTTTCAGAACAGTCTGTAAAGCTGCAGGCTGTGAGGGAAGCATCAGAGAAGGAGGCTGCCCTCTTCCTGTGCAAGGCTGGTGAATGCTGTTCAGAAACCTTACTTGATCAGTACTGCCCTTCCTCATGAATTACCAGTTTCTCTCTAGTACCCACCTATAACACACACACATTCTCATGATGAGCCAGAGCCCTCTCTGTGCTCCCACGACTATGGCTTCCTCTGAACAGCCTATGCTCCTCTTCTGGTCTCCATCCCTTTACTTCTCATTTGTCCTCCCCCACCTTGTCTTCTAGGCATTTAAGTGCTCCCCTTTTCTCCCCAGTCTTTTAAGAGCTCAGTTCAGCAGTTTTTAGTATATTTACAAAGTCACAATCGGGCAACATCACCACTATCAAATTCTAGAACATTTACGTCATCCCCTAAAGAAACTGTATACCACTGGCAGTCATTCCCCACTGCCTTCCCTCAAACCCTGCAACCACCAACTGACTTTCTGTGCCTGTAGATTCAGATTCTGGTATTTCATATGAACTGAATCAAATACTATATAGTATTTTGTGTCTGGCTTCTTTTACCCTGAATATTTTTCTCATAGTTTATTCGTACTGTAGCATGCATTAGTACTTCATTCCTTTTTATAGTTGAACGATGTCCTGTGGATTTTATGGCTCTCTCACATTTTATTTAATCATTCACTATTTGGTGAGTATTGGGCTTTCTTCTACCTTCTGGCTATCATGAACATTTTCATACAAGTTTTGCACAGAGCGGTGCTTTTAATTTACTACAGTAGAACTGGAATATGCATAGGACGGGATCATATGGTCATTCCACATTTAGATTTTTAAGGAATGACCAAACTCAACGTTATCACCATTTCACAATCTCACTAACAAAGAACAGGGGCCTAAAGTTTTCCATACTCCCAACAGTTGTTATTGTCTATCTTTCTCATTGTAGCTATCCAAGTGGTGTCAAAAGGTATTTTTCTATCTTACTGTGGTTTGTATTTGCAGTTTCCTAGTAGCTAACAAGGCTGAGCCTCTTTTCCTAAGCTTATTAGCCTTCTATGTGCCTTCACTGGAGAATGGTCTTTTCATTCATTCCTTAGCTTTCTGTTATCTAGCCCCTCCCAATATCACCAAAGATGTTGTAACAATCAAATTGCCTTTCTCCCCATTATTTGACATTCTTATGTCAAATGTAGCATATTACATTTCTGAAGTCTTTTTATTGAAAAGTTCAAATCCTTTAATTTCCATAACACCCTGATTCCTTCTTACTGTGATGATTTGTTCAAATGAAACAAACTTAGTAGGGAATAAAACAGTAAAATAAAACAATGTTGTATCTTCTTCAGGATGGTAGTGTACATTCTTCTGACTGGCCAGTATTTCATCTGGCTTTCTACTAATTGGATATTTCCCAAATTTCAAATGCTTGCAAGTCTAACTTAAACACCAATGGACAAAACTCTGGCTTGGTTATATCTTAAATTTTTATGGATTGCAAACCCATAGGTCCTAAAATTTTTACTCTAATCTCATACCTAGAGGAGTACAGAGAATATTTCCTTACTGGAGGAACAGATATTAATTTTCTTTATATAGTATGTTATTTGTATGATACAGATAGTAATCAGCATCTGATGCTTAAAAGCTTCAGAAACGTTACTTCATGAATATGCTAGCAAAAGCTACAACATGTTTTTATATGTGTTACACTCTGCATCGTACTAACAAGCAGTGTTAGTAAATTGATAAGCCCCCAAATCACATGATGCATCATACCATGCTTCATATCATGTGTTTTAGTTTATACATTGGAATTAATGCTAGAATTTCCTTTCAGGATATACTTCTACTAATTCATTTAATTCTCAAAGGAAGTAAGTTTTAAACATATGCCAGAGTTGTGGGGCTTAGTGTTAGAATGGAACAGACTTGAGGAGAAGAACATAGAACTTCCACTCATTTCCCTACTTTACCTAGAAAGCCCTGGAAAAATGATGCTGCAATGGAAGGTCTGAGAGGCCAGGTGACTATGTGCTTGTCTATTTGTGTTCCTCCCTGTGCACTAGTTTGCTAGTTTCTAAAGCCCTGGTGGGTATATTCATTACTCCACAGAGATACACACAGACAAGCTAAAAACATTTAAACATTTCCACTGTAATGGAATTCCTTGAAGTCAGTACAGATAAAATGGGATTCCAGTTTACAATCACAAGATTACTTTTCCTGATTTATCCTTCTCTTGAACACTTACCTTAAAATTAATTTGCATCATTGGGAGAAGGTGAACCATAGAACTACACATGTCTGTGGTTATGAAGGAATTAATTTCTGGCATATTGAGGCACTGTAATGTTTTATATTTTTCTTGGGACATGCCAACCTTTGAACCTAAAACATCAGCAATGGCTGTAGGCAAAGCAAAAGAGTCAAAATAGTAAAATTAGGGCTCATGGAAAAAACAAATTTACAACCCATTCGAATTTTAAAATAAGAATTTACTAAATAATAAAACAAAAAATAATTATTTACCAAATAAAAAACAAATTCACAAAACAAACATTCACACTTCAACCATAAGATCCACATAGTTAAATGATTCTGTTCATTAATGAATGGAAAAAAGGTGAGAAAACACAAAGAATTTCTTTCTAAAAGACCATTACTTAGTATTTTAAAACTACAAAAGAAGTATAAAAAGTGGAGGAAGGAAAGGAACTACATCTGGAGACGTTAAAGTCTTGGCCTTATCATTTCATCTCTTAAAGTTTGACAGGATGCAATCACACTTAAGAAGACGTGGGAAAACAAAAACACAACAATATGCCATTCTGACAAAGTACAGAAAGACATATAGAACCCACTGAAAAGCAAAATTAAAACTGTTCTCCAACAATTCACTGATGGTTATCCCAAGGAATGATGCAATACAGCTATGCATTGCTAATCTTTCAAAGCTAATTAAAGTAACAATGAAACACAGACTTTGCCTATAAACATTTTATAGATATAAAATGCCAAGATAAGTGTACTTATCAAATGTACTTATCACAAGTCCCCATAAAGTTTAGACTTTTAAAGTTTAAATGTATCAAACGCTATCAAATTTTCTTTCGATATCAAAAGTAATACTGGTTCATTTCAGGAAAAAAGTATCAAATGTAAGAGTAGAAAATGAAAGGGCTTTATACAGAAAGAATGTGATCTTTATAAGATATTAATGTAAATTAGATACAGTTACCACCCACCTAGGAAGACTTTCTCTTTTCCAATACAGTAAGTGCCACAGACAACAAGAGCCCGTGGGTTTAGGGTTACAGCCTCCAGGGCAGTGTTGATGGCAAACTGGATAACCTCCTGCTGAGAGGGGAAGGTATATTCTGGGCTGCAATATCTGTAACAAGGAAATGCAGTTCTTACTAACAACAATAGGAAAGCTATGGGCTCTATGTGGATGCTACTTCAGAAAACAAACTAGGAAGCTACAATAGAGTGCTGTAATAATATAGTAAAACTACATAGGCATCACACTACCTTGAGTTCAAATACTTGTTCATAGTTACTGCTAACTTATAGTAGAATTAGTTTTTGAATGTATTTTTAAATGTTATATTTTGTATCATTCTCAAAGAAATTGTTTTTTTGAAGACTTTTTTTTTCTCTATAAGAATACTTCTAGGGGCTGGAGAGATGGCCTAGCAGTTAAGAGCGCCAACTGCTCTTGCAGAGGACCTGGGTTTGATCCCCAGAACCCACATGGCGGCTGAGAACCGTCTTTAACTCTAGTTCCAGGGGAATCCAACGCCCTCTTCTGACCTCCTTGGCATTGCACGATACAGGTGCACAGACCTTCATGGAGACAGTACATTCAAATAAATAAATAAATAAATAAATAAATAAATAAATAAATAAATAAAATAAAAAATTTTAAAAAAGAATACTTCTAGCCAGTTAGCTACATTAGTTATTAGTTATGTATTATAAAACTCAGTATCTTTTCAACCCAAGTTATTATTAAAGAAAATATCACTAACAAAGAAATAGATTAAATTTGTATGAAAGAATTCTGACTTAATAATAATGAAACTCAATATGAATTTAATGTAGTGTTTCAAATTGAAGTTAATATCCACATGAAGGTTACCTCCTCACAAAAGTATGTATATATATATATTACAAGAATACAACAGATCTAGCTGGGCCAGATACAAAACCCCCAGTGAAAAGTTAGTCCTAAGCTGTTATCTATATATATTTTGAGATGAAAAGTATCATTTCACCAAAATGTAATACATTACAGACACCAAACACTGTATCTCTCAACTTTCAAAATGGTTTCTGCTAGCCAATCACCAAAAAAGAGGGAAGATTCTCAATCTTTTCTCTTACAAAAGCTCACAAAGAAATTCAGAATTATATAATAGACAAAAGTTCATAATAAGTTTTAAAAACTTACTTCCTTAATTTATCTAGTATCTAAAGAACATAAAAAAATTGGAAAATCTGCCACCATGAGATAAAAAGACTATCTTTTTTTGGAAAGACTATTTTTTAATTAAAATATCTCATTCAAAAAAATCCTTGAAATTTAATATAATTAATTCCTAATGAATGAGGTATTTTCATATGATATTATACTGAATACCACAAATATTTACAGTTTCTCTGTCAATTATAGCTTAATAAAGCTGAGAATATATATATATATATATATAATGGCTGATGTCATTACATTTATATCACTGAAGAATGCAAGGTGTCACTTATAAATTACCTTTTGGAGAAAAGAGCAAAAGCAATTTCAATATTCAGAAACAAAATTGCATTTGGTCCCTGTTCCTCCTCACAATTATAACCAATAACTATGCAGACACTCTAGGAGAAAATAATACAAAGTATATTTTCTATAAACATTAAAAAAATAAAAAGTTATGATATATAATCCTAAATTTCCCCTTTAGCAGGTATGTTTGTTCTAACAGCATCCTTTTGAACAGTCTTAAAATAATTGGCTATAAGCTATAATTTCAATTATCTAAACAAATACTTAAATTATCCATAAATGACAGAGCAAAGGCCACCAGGAGGAAAAGAGAAAACCTCTCTCACGTGGTGTCTAGATACAGCGTGTGGACTTTCTGGCCTGCGAGAAGCGACCGTTCCATGCTGGGATCCGCCCGGAAGTCTCCAGTGTGTAACACAACAGCGCCGTTAGGAAGGTGGAAAAGAACCATGGCTGCACCTGGACAGCTGAACAAGCAGTTTAGAGGAATACTTATGACAGAGCATCTAAGGCAAGGGTATGTTTCAATATCAACATGTGAACATACTTTATAAGCTGAGCACAGTGACAGAGTCAAGTTCAGAGGAAAAGCAGTACTGTGACCTGTAGAAATTTCTGCCACAAAAGAACTGGTATTTAGGTATTTTGCTCCAGCTTACAGTGTGCACAGTCCCAAAAGAGTCCTGGCTTCAGGACAGGCAGGCCTCTTAGGATACAAGCTCTAAGCCCCTGGAATATTTTGTCTGGTAGTCTGTAGTATGGCAGAGACACTAGCTTGATCAGAGAGTCTCTGAGAACTATGTGGTCTGAATACCTCAATAAAAAGAACCAAAAGAGGCAATTTTACCAAGAAAGAGCAGCAAAGTGAGGAGACAAATTTTAAAAAGCAATCTGAAGTGATATTATTAGTCTGGATTTTAGCAAATCTAGATTTAGCTTTACTTCTTCCCCACAAACCCAGGATCTCTAAGGAATAGAAGGCTAACATCCTAGGAGAGATGGTGAGAAGCATAGCTGATAACTCCATTTTTGGCAACATGAATCTTTACATTAGGGGATATGAAGCCAAAGATGAAGAGGGAAATGGAGATGGAAGGTGAGAAGGAGGGTTGGGGGGAGGGGAGGAAGAGAGGGGAAAAGGGAAGGAGAGAGGGGAGGGGAGGGGAGAGAGAGAGATGGATTCATTTCCATAAAAAATCCATAAAAAAAAAAATCTTTAGTATTTACACCCTGAAGCATTTTTTTTTTTTTTTTGGGTCTTTTTGAGACAGGGTCAATACATGCAGGGGTGAAGATCATCTAGTATCTAAATAGAATAAACTGTAACTTTATGTAAATTATATTAAAGAAAATGGCATCTTTTGAAGAACAATAGTAAGGAAGTATTTAAATATGAAGTATAGGGTTGGAGAGATGGCTCACAGGTTAAGAGCACTGTTTGTTCTTGCAGAATATCAAGGTTGGATTCCCAGAACCCACATGGCAGCTAACAGCAACCTGTAATTCCAGTTCCAGGGGATCCCACACCCTCTTCTTATTTCCACAGGCAATGCATGACATGGATGCATTTACACAGATGCAGGCAATATACTCATATACATAAAATAAAAATAATAAATAAAATATAAAAAATATGAAGTACTGTAAGTCAACTACATACAATGAGAATTAAGACTTCAGAGATTCTCCCTACATTTAATTTCAATTGTAATTATTTTTTTCAAAAGTAGAAACATACTGGGTATTGTGGCACACCCCTCTAATCCCAGCACTCTTGGGAAGCAGAGGCAGGTGGTGTCAGTGAGATCTAGGCCAGCCTGGTGCACACAGTAAGTTCTAGGTCAGCTGGAGCTAAAATGAGTTCCTGTCTCAAAAAACAAAACAAAACAAGTAGAAACATGGTTTATTCAAGTTTATGAAATATCAAGCATATTAATTCCAACAAAATTCTTAAACACCACCACCACTAGAGATCCTCTGGAATATTTTTAAAAATAGGCAATTATTAAGGTAACTATAAGATTGACACACAGCCCACTGCACCAAAAGAACCACTAAGATGGCTTTAATACTTACTGATTGGCATCTAGCAAAACAACTTTGACACCATCCACTACACATTCAGTGTCCATTGGCAGCTGGTGAATATACTGTTCCTTCACATGAAGCTTGTTCTTCAACAAACTGCCAGTTATCTGTGAGACAGTGTGCACTTACTGCTGATGTAGTAAACACTAAATGTTTCATATCTAGGTTAGAACCACAGTAGTGCAAGAATCTCCCTGTTTTCCCACCTTTATACACGTAAACCCTCCATACCAGGAAGGACTCCCTAAGACAACTGTGTCACTCCTCAGCTTAACACTGTTGCTGGTTCTCCTTTGCTGGAAAAAGCACCATTCCCAGAATAATGTACACGACTCTGTCACCTGGCCCCTGCTACCTCTTGGTTCCCATAGTGTTCTAACCATTCTGAATTTTCTGAAAGCCTAGAATGCATATATTTCTGAGGTGCCTGTACCTGTTCACAAAGTCTATTCTACCTAGACCACTCTCTTTTTTCCTCTGTGTGGCTATGGAATCAGACACACACTCAAATTTTTCTTTGCCATTACTGGCTCGGTGACCTGGGGCCAGTAATTTAATTCCTATAAACCTCAAGGCTTCACCAAGAAAAAGATGACACTTTATGAATGCCCTAAGGATTAAATAAAATTCTAGCTAAAGCTCTCAGCAATGGGGATTAAAATGTTCACCATCTAAAAATCAGTTCAAGGTATTTGTTTCACTATGAAACTTTGAAACTTTCTCTAAGCTCAGCTGATGAGAGAATAAAGTATACCCTTCTCCTAGTCCAAGCCTCTCTGTTATAATACTAATTCCAATTGGCTTTATCTGTAGATGCTTCCTCCTAGAAGCTCTAAGCTCCATAAAGTTAAGTACTTTTTCTTTCATACCATTTTAGGCACTCAGTTATGTGAGACAGTTTATTGTTCTCATATAAAAAATACTAGTCTGTGAAAACGGATCGAAACTGTTGATAGTGACTAGTTTGATTTTAGAACTCAAATGTGGAATCTGTTTTCTCCTATCTTTTCTATCATCTAGTTCATTTAGTTTTCAACATTTTTTTTTAATGAAGAGGCTGAGAAATCCACAGCATCTGACAAAGTCAGGATTTAGAAGATTTACCTCACTACAATACACTGGGGATGTGAAGTTCTTAGACAATCCGGCATAGTGATCAGAATGGAAATGTGTGAGGAAATAGGCTGTGCATCCTTCAATCTCACCATACTGAAACGCATCCACTGTAAAGCTGGTTCCTACAAACAGATGCCGGATGGAGAGATAAGCAAGAGCCATCACAGAGAAACACCTGGCTTCATCCTAAATACTGGGCCCTCTAAATTCAACTATATATCTATTAAAAAGCATAAATTTATCAAAAGGTAAGAAGTCTTGTGTCTATTAATTATCCCAGTATAGAATCTTTATAAATAACTGCACCAAAAAAATAAATACAGTTACAAACCAATTACTTCTTTGTTTTAATTCATACTTCTGTGATATTTACAGGGCACCTGACATCTTTCATGACTATGAAACAGGGAAGGAGAATTTCGAACTTCGAAACCATGAATTCTCAGCGAGGGAGGTGGGCAATACTGATACACTTCTCAAGATAATAAATGGCTGAGGGCCAAATCACTTATCAAAGTTTGCAGTCCTCTGAAGGGTCAAAGTAAAATAAAAGATAAGAAGTATATTCATAATCCTTGAATTTCATTGTAGGGCAAGGGCAGAGGTAGATAATTAGAAGGAATAGGCTAAAAGGTGTCCATGGAGGAGCAATGCAAAAAAAAAAATAGTTGAGAACTACCACTTTAAAATGTGCTTATGGAAGAAACAGCCAAGAGTTTGACAGGCAGTATGCAAGTAAATAAACATACCTTCACGGTTCTATGGAGCTGTCAACACATGGCATACTTAAAGTGCAAAACACCAGCCATGGTAATTAGAAACAAAACTGGTGCTATTCTCGACACAAATATTTTTAATAAATTACAGACTTAAAACATGTACAAAGCACTTTAACAAAAGTGTTTTGAAACTAAGTATATTTTGGTCGTTTTACTGTATATTCTCTGTAGAAGTTATTATTTTCCTTAGCAATAGAATTCATTCAGTGCATCCTTTTTATGAACTCTTCTCTGAAGGCATGGGCCACCGAGGCAAACAAACTGAGTCCTGATACTGTTTTAAAATGTTTGGTGCCTGGGGTGGTGGCACATACCTTTAATCTCAGCACTCAGGAGGCAGAGGCAGGTGGATCTCCTTGAGATCCAGGCCAGCCTGGGTTACAGGTTGAGCTCCAGGCCAGCTGAGGCTACAGGGAGACCCTGCCTCAAAACACAACACAACACAACACAACACAAAACTAGTGTTTGGCATTTATGACAGGTACAGCCAGTCATACTGCCCTTTATGAAACGCTTAAGCACTTTGTGTTTCTCAGAAGTGCTTAGAACCTACCTTCTCTTACACTTACACTGATGTCTTTCTTTTACTAGTCTTTCTATAATCTATAATCTCTACCCAACTACTACAGTAACACATACAACATGTTTAATAAAAATTTGCTGACAATGGAGGGGAAAAAAAGTATAGAACAAAAAACCAAACAAATAAAACCCTCGAATTCTGTTAGAGATTTAGGAAGTGTCAGAGAGAGAGCAAAGAAAACATACATTGTACAAAATATTATTCCAAATACAAATTCCTTTCCAAGGATAAGGAACATGAACTAAACAGTGCTATCTTTGTTGATAACTGAACTTGGTATTTCCACTTACCAGGGATTCTCTTATAGAATGGACATGCCCTTTTTCTTAACTCTGCTGCACTAGATGACTCTGAAATTTTCAGGTTTCTTCTTTGCAGCCTGCCATGAGTTGATTTTATGAAGACTCTGCTTTGACTTAAATTGACTGCTCCCAATTCTGAATTCTCAATAAGGTGATCTGGCTTCTTTTGACAGGTTCCTTTCTGTGGTGAATTTGACTTTTTATGTCTCTTTCTTTGATGCTGTGACCTCTTGCCACATAGTTCCACAGAGCACTGACTCTCATTTAAATTCTTTGCGTCAAATTCCAAGTCACTTAAGGATTTTTCTGCTTTCCTCTTACGTGATTGGGACCTCTTTTCATTAGGACTTACAACTGGATTAACATTCAGTCCTTCTAACACACTTTCCCCCAGAGATTTCTCTTCTTGTCTTTTGGGGGGTAGTCCAAAATACACACCTATATCCATTTGCTTCATTGCCTTCATAGAAGGTTGGCTTGCACTGAACTTAGGACCAGAAAGTGACGTTTTCAAAGGAGACCTAGCAAGAGGTCTACCAGAACATTTCTCTACATTTAAAGCTGTACCTTTATCATCTACTGTATTAACTGATGCCTTTCTGCAGACACATGCTGAGTTAGCATTGTTCTTAGCATACGCATTCTTACTTTGCAGTTCTCTAGTTTGACTTTGGGTTGGGTGGCAAGGCAAACATTCTCCTCTCTCGCATTCACATCGTTTAGATATGTCAGGCCTAAGTAATGGCAGACAAATTTGATTGTAAACAGCTGATTCTTGCAGTCCCTGTTTCTGACAGCTTGATGGAGATGAGTGAAATTCTTCTGGCTCATGAGGTTTGGTTTTAGTGGTATAATTAGAAGCAACAAGCTCCTCTGCTAATGCAGGTGAAAACAACGGAAAACTATCATCAATATATGCCCGGTCATTATGGGAAACATTACTCTTAGCTTGGGAGATAAGCTGAAATGAATCATTTAGAGTACTGTATTCATACAATTTGCTGTACTTATCCTGAGGTAGGAACCTATTCACTGTGGGGCAGATTCCCTCTGGGCCCTTCAGGAAGGGATCATGAAGATTTTCAAACATGGTAGAGCTGTCGTCATCTTCTAAGCTGCTGCCTTTAGAGCTTTGGGTAAAAAATAGTTCCTGCTGTGAATCATCCACCTCTTCATCTATATCATAAGTTTCTTCATCACTCTGCAGTGGAGAATAGGAGATCTCACAGCTGCCGAAGCCATTTCTTGGCAATGGCAAATCTGTACTCTGTGACTTACTTTGGCTGTTTGAGTCTTCCTCATCAAGAGGCAAACCAACTCCTACCAGTTTGTCTTTGTTAACAAATTCTGTAAACTGTAGAGCTTGTTGTGATGTTTGACTACTCAGAGACGTGGGAATCTTTTTGTTGGTTTCAGTTGGAAGTTGAGCTGTTTTTAGACACTGTGTGAGCAACAAAGAATCAGCTGAAACATGTTTTAAGTTCTCAGTTTGTTTCGGATGCACAGACCATCTTTCTTCAAGGTTATGAGAAAACTCTGGCTTGGTCCTACTGAAACTTCCACCTGACACATAAGGTGGGCTGCTAAAAGGCTCACTGCTAGCCCTACTTTGAGCTAGCAGGAGGTGGGTGTACTTCTTATAATGAGAAGGCATTGTAGAGGTACACAGAAGACCATCAGGACACTCTGAAAATAGTAAAAAGGAAGAAAATGTTCTCTATAATAAACACAAACAGCATTAGCACTATAAAATAACCTCTAAGCAGAAAAATCTCCCTTTGAGAACTATGACAATAGCTAGTGCTGAAATCAGCATTAAAATACCAATTAATCCAATGCAGTTTTATGAGGTACTATTTATTATTTTTAAGTCAAATTGCTTTTCAAATAATCTTTTCTCAAAATAATTGAGGCAAATTAAAAAAAAAATAAGTCATTACATCTCATTCTCCACATAACCCAAGGATTTTCTACATGTTAAATGTGACATATTTTATTTTATATTTTTATTTTTTTCCTGCCTTCTTATATGGTACACAACAACCTGCCCAGAGTGGCACTACTCATTGTGGGCTGGGCCCTCCCACATTGCCTGACAATCAAGACAATACTAAACAGACGTGGCCACAGGCCAAGCCAATGGAGCCAATTCCCCAATTAAGGCTCCCTCAACCCAGGGGGTGACATATATTTTAAAAGATAATAAAAACAGCATTAGTTCTGTTATTGGTATATTTTTATGAGAATCTCAGTCATCTATGACTATCTCTTAGTTCCCTTTCTGGTATACAAGCGGAATAAATACAACATAACCATATTCATAAACCAAAGCGTACTTAAAATTTTATATACAATTCTAAAATTAGGTAACAAATCAGCTGCGTTATTCAACTTGTAAGAATCCTCACTTATTGGGGCTGGAGAGATAGCCTAGTGGTTAAGAGCACTGACTGCTCTTGCAGAGGACCCGGGTTCGATCCCCAGCACCCACATGGAGGCTAAGAACCATCTTTAACTCCAGTTCCAGGGGAATCCAACGCCCTCTTCTGACCTCCACGGCATTGCACGATATGGGTGCACAAACCTGCATGCAGACAGTACACTCATACACATACAAGAATAAATTTAAAAAAAAAGAATCTTCACTTATGTCAGTATCACCCACCTTATGTGGTCCTTGTGAGAGTCAAGTATATGAAAGCATACTGAAAGTACTTAGCTCCATCAAGGTCCAATGAACATTTATAGAAAATAATCAAGACACCGTGGGTTTGGTCAGTAAAGTACCTGTCGTGCATACATGAGGCTCTGAGTTCAGATCTCTAGACATGAGGCTCTGAGTTCAGATCTCTAGCACCCACACAGAAAAGCATAGCTGCACATGCTTCTAATCCCAGCACTGGGGAGGTAAAGACAAGAGAAACCCGGGGGCTTTCTGGCCAGCTAGCCTAGCTCAATCAGTGAGACCTTAGCTCAAAAACTGCAGTGGGGTGCAATAGAGGAAGACACCCATCATCAACTTCTGGACTCCACATTCATGCGTACACACATGTACACAAACAGCTAACACACCCACACACGCACACATAACTGATATATTTAAGGATTTTTATGAAAAGACAAAATGCACGTCAACGTTTTCAGGTTTCCAACTTTCTGTAGAATGATAGCACTGACTAGCACAGTGTTTCAGGGAGCTGAGATGGCTGACCTCATTCAGGTCTTTTAGACTGAGATGGTTACCTTTTCTTACCTGTGTCAGAGACTGGTGGAGAATCCAAACATTCGAAAACATGCCATCGAGGTGTCTGACCCAGTAATGAGGAAAAAGGCATCTGGCAGCTTGGACAGCATCCATCATAAACTGGGCGAATCTTTGGTTGCACTTGTTTGCTTTTGTGAGTTTTAGAGTGCTTTCTTGGAGTGGTCTCTTTGCCTTGAGACTGCCGAATACTCTTTCTACAACTTGAATTCTGACTAGAACCTACAGAGATCTGACTATCTGTTTCTTCAAGACACATTTCATGGTCCTTCACTGTCCCATTGTCTTCTGTGCTCCTTTTTTTGTTTCCTTTTTGTTTCGAATGGTATTTTCCATCTCTTCCTATTCCAACAGACTCAGGATTATTCTCAGAGCAATTATTTAGAAGTGCTGCTTTCAGTTTTCTTTTAGATTTGTATTCCCAGATGTCTTCCTCCCAAAATGTGTCTTCTATCATGGCAAAATGATTTTTACCAGATAAAGGATTAGCCTTTAGTAAACTGAGAGTCCATTTCTTTTTACAAAAATTTTAAATAGAAAAACAAAGTGACCTAAACCCTACTAATTTGGTAGGAATCTAAAAAAAAAAAGTTTGGCAATGATTATATTGACACAGAGAACACAGACTGTCTGGAAATACCTGCTGTCCCATTTATACAGCAATGAAATTAAGATAACGTATTACAGGGGTAGCATCTGTAAATTTTCCTTTACATATCTGTATTATTTCATTCAGTATTTTTTTGCCTTTACCAGGACTTGACTCAAAATTAAGAGTAACGGCTTGAAAAAGTGCAGCATTAATGGGAGGCATAGGTTCAACAACAGACTTTGTGTAATTATTATGAAATCTTAAAACAGACCTTGTGTAATTATTATGAAACTACCCTAGTTCTCTTTCAAGTGGGTAAATGTCCACTCCCAGGTCCAGTCACACTTCCTACCTAACTGGCTCAGTTAAGTGTCCCAAAAGTCTATGGGCTACTTCAGTTTAATACAGAAAGTAGTCACACCATAATCAGAGGTGAGTCGCAGGAACTCCAAATGTTCTTATTCGTGACTCATGGATATCCAACAACTTCATTTTTCCTGCGCCACTCCAGTCACTTCATCATAGGTTCAAACCCTGCACAGTGAACAAAGTTCAAACAGGTGAGGTGCTGAGGACACCCTGTACTCCACACCACAGGGGCTGCCGTCCGTCCTGAAGGTGGGGAGCCCTACCTATCAGCCCCCATGGAAGGTCCTGTGCCAGCAAATTCCCACGGGCTCTCTCTCTGGATTTGGGGTGGGGGAATGCCAAGGAGGGGGCCTAAACCTTTCGTAAGTGAAGCACAGCCAGCTCCCAAGGGGCCGTCCCCCTCTGCTGGTTCAGAGGCCCGCCCTGGAAGCCCCTTGTGGGCGCACCTGGCCCGGCAGCCCCTGAGCCGCAGCTGCATCCGCCGGACTCCCAGCCCCCTCCCGGGGCTCGCCTGACGTTCCATTCGCACCTGCACTTTCAGCACTCCCAGGGCCACTCGATACATTTACACCCGAGACAAAGCCACTGACCGGTCGTTCCCTACTTAAAAAAAAACTTCTCCTTTAAGGATTCTTCTACCCCTTTACCTCTCGGGTCTTGGCGGGAACCGCCTCTCGCTGCCCGCGGCAGGGCCGAATCAGCTGATCCTAGTCTAAGAATAGGATAATGATATTTTGAAAAAAAAAAAAAAAAAAGTGGGCTCCTTCGAAGTTGTATAGACTTTTTCTTGTATTTCTTCTCGAAACCCTAAAAGGAGAGGGTATGGCACTGGGTCTCTCAGCTCCTCAAGAGAGAGGCTCCAGCGGTCTTCCCCGTGTCGAATCTGGCGTTCTGAACGTCCAGACTCCGCGACGGCCCGGGTACTGCAGGGGGCGGGGTGGGCCGCCCGGGAGGGGAGTTTAATTACGCTCTGGGGCAGTGCGGCGCTTTGGACTTGGACTTCTGGACGTCGGCCACGGCGGACGTGCAAGTGGCCCGGCGAGGCTGGCGGGGCGCGGCGGGGAGGCGGAAGGGCGGCGCGCGTCCCCGGCTCTCTTCACCCGGCGGCCCACGGCGGCCCGAGCAACATGGCGGCCCCCGGGGCGCGCGGCGGCAGCCTGTCCGGCCTGCTTCCCGCGCAGACCTCGCTGGAGTACGCGCTGCTGGACGCCGTCACCCAGCAGGAAAAGGACCAGCTGGTCTACCAGTATCTGCAGAAGGTGGACGGCTGGGAGCAGGACCTGGCGGTGCCCGAGTTTCCGGAAGGTGAGGGGCTGGCGTCGGGTGGGGGCGGCTCCCAGGTCCTCCCCTTTTTTAGGGAAGGCGTCCTCCCGCCGGCCGCTGCTGCCCGCCGGATGGTGGCCGCAGGATGCCTGGAGAGGCCACTCATAGGGCTTCTGGAGGGCGGGGACCTGCCTCTGCATGTCTGGCTTGAGTCCTGCCTGATGTCCTGAATCTCTGTCTTGAGTCCCCCCAGGCCTGTTGACAGTGACCTACACACTCCATGAACGTTAAGTGGCCTGGGTTGCCAGTGAGGGGGATGTCAAGACCACCCTGCCCATCCAGTCTGCGCCCCTAGGCGCAGATCTCTGCGCCTCATCACCTCTGATCGTCGTAGCTGACGTTTATTGATCACTTTCTACATGCCACACAAGGTTCTAAGCACCTCAGGAGATGTTTTATCCTATCACTCCCTGAGGCACAGGGAGATTAGGGAAGTTGCCCAGCCAATAACTGCTAGAGTTGAAGGCCAGTCTACGGACCTCAGATTTGTTGCTTTTCTATATTTGAGGGTCTGCACGCAAAATGGTGAAACTGAAGTTCAAAAAATCTGAATCAATTTTAGCTCATTACCAGGGTTTGAATCATGGCTATGTGAACACTTGGGATATGAGGGAATAGATAGTCCCAGCAGTGCAATTTGAAATGAAAAGTTACTTTACCTTCTTTGGTTGGGAGTGGCATTGTTTAGCCTGCTGGTGTTGGCATGTGTCCTGGCATGACACTGAAACCACATGCATTGTTAATTGGCTTCTTGTGGCAGAGTTCACTTGTCTCCTGAGAGATATATCAGTACCTCTTCGAACAACAGTCTTAGGTGTCTTCCTTACTTTTTTGCACTTGCCTTGAGGGGGGCTTATTTCCCCCCTTTATAATTCTTATACTAGATACTTTGAAATGCCATGGAATTGCAAGAGTTGGGTGCATGAAAGCTTATCCTCTCAGAGAAACTTTAAAGTGTCACATATATGAAAAAGGCACTTAATGGTAAGAGCAATATTGTGGCTAGACTTTGAGGGCAGTGTTTCAGTTTCTAGTCATGTGTGTTTATAGTAAGTTTACTTTATTACTGTGGCATTTGACCTCTGTGACTTGAGTCTTATGCCTAAGGAAATAATCAGTCTTTGTTTTTGATGTAGTCTGGTATTCTGCTGGACCCAAATATTGAGGACAGAATGCTAAAAATGAACAAAGCAGTTACTGAGATAAAGTTATGTTTAGACTTCCTGATTGTAGTTTACTGATAAATCAAGAAAATTCTCATTCTTTGGCAGCTGCCATTTTCAGCGTAATGGGTGGATTCCTGAAGCCCTGGGATGAAATCCTCCTTACTCCCTTTGTTAGCTTTGTGATTTTCAGCAAGTCACTTGATTTCTCTAGATCTTAATTTAACATGTAACATTTAACATGTAAAATAGAACTAATATTTACTTTCCAGGATTACTATGTAGAAGTAATTCGGGTAAATTCTTACTAAACAAAAAGGCTTAGTAAATGTTAGCAGTTTATTGTATTCATTGTAATTGTTGCTATATAAAATACATTATTATCATTAAGCCTGGTAAATGCCTAGCACAATAACTAAAGTATAGCTCTTTCTTTACTCCTTCAACTTAAGTCACTTGTAATGACTGTCATAGTAGACAGACTCATACATGCTTTTCAAGTAGGGTGTGAAATATGTATTAATTAGTAGATATAATTACTAGTTCCTTTTTCTTTTCATTTTATGTGTATAAGTGTATTGGCTGCATGTATGTAAGTGCACCCATGTCCTGCAATGCCCACAGAGGTCAGAAGAGAGTGTCAGAGTCCCCTGGAACTGGAGTTATAGGCAGTTGTTAGCCACCCCGTGGGTAATGGGAATTGAATCCCCTGTCCTGTTGCAAGAGCAGTCAGTGCTCTTAATCATTGAGCCATCTCTCCACTTGATCTGGTATATAGCTAAAACTTTTATCAAAATGAATAATTAATTGTTCACTGAACCCCAAAACTTCACTAGTTTAGACTGTTTTGTTGAAATACTAGTGTGATTTGAGATTGTCTTTTCTAGAATTTTGTTATAATTAAATAACTATAGTTACTGTAATTTGTAGCTGTTACTGCATTTGTCTCCCCTTGTGTATGGATAAAGGTCCCTGTAGTCAACCGTCATCTCAAAATATTATGTGGGTTATTCCAATATCCCAGAGATAAATAATTCATAAGTTTTAAATTGTATACTGTTCAGAGTAGCTAGACAAGATTGTGTGTCTTCCTGCTGTGCCCTGTCCAGGATGCCAGTCATCCCGTCCATACACCAGTGTTGCATGTGCCTGCCCACTTAGTCATTTAATACTTGTCTTGATTTTCAGATTGAATGTAGGAAACAATGCTTATGCTCAAATAAGCCTTATTTCATTGAACGATGGCTTCAAAGTGCACAAGTGAACGATGGCTTCAAAGTGCACAAGTAATGATGTTGTCTATTGGAAATGTCAAAGAGAAGCCATCAGGTGCTTTCTTTAAATGAAAAGAGGAAAGTTCTTGACTTCATAAAGAAAGAAAGATCATATGCTATGGTTCTGAGATATCTGGTAAGAATGAACAACTTTCATTCTTATTTGAGCATAAACATTGTTTCCTACATTCGATCTAAAAATCAAGACAAGTACTAAATGACTAAGTGGGCAGGAAGTGACTCTAGATTCTATTGAGAAATGATGTGTGATTTATGGTAAAAGTTTAATAACAATAAAAATTAAAAAATTTAAAAAAGAATGAACCTTTCAGTCATCAGATTGTGAAGAAGGAAAAAGAAGTTGTAATTGTGTTTCTATATCTCAAATGGTAAAAATTACTTAAGGCAACAAGTAGGTAAGTGCCTTGTTTTGATGTAAAAGGCTTTAATGCAAGTTTTTAGGCATCCTCTAAGGGGTCTTGAGATGACTACCTACTGTGGACAACTGAGTCTGCTGCGTCTACTTTTTCTATCCAACTTTGGCTTTCAGTTGCTATAAAATATTTCTGCTTATAGGTATAATTAATATTTTAATAGCTGTTTTTATTTACTTATAAGCAACAAACTTGTTTTTCTTTAATAGTTAAATAGGGATGCTGTACTTTTTAATTTATCAAGATTTTCATAGTACATAGTTTAAAATTTGTATCATAGTCAATTATAAATTCTGATTTTAAGAAATACACACTAGTAAGCTCCTATTTTTCTTTGAAGGGAAGGGAACATGATTTTTATCAATATTAATGTTTTCTGTAGCTTTGCATTTAAAATACTTTGTTTTGTATTTGGGGTCTCATCCAACTGCAGAACATGTCAACTTCTCTTTTGTAAGACAGGCTTAAGCATTTTATGTTTGTCCTTATATACATGCTACTAGTTTTTGATGTCTTAATGTTTTTCAGCTTGACTTTCATTCTCAGTTTCCCATTTGTACTGAATTAGGTATGCAGTTCGAGTCTCTTAATATTTGACATTTCCTCTTGTTTTTGCCTAAATGTGTTGATTTTTATCTACCACCCCCAGACTGTTACACTATTTCTGAAGAATTTAGTAGGTTTTTTCTTGCTACATTTGCAGACTGCCTCATAAGAGCAGGCTTTCCATTCTCAACCTCCTACCACCCCCACTCGTTCCTTCATCCTTCTTTGGGCTTTAAATCTCTACACACTTGCCTTTTTTTTTTTTATCTTTTTCATCAAATCATAAATACTTTGTTACAGTCATGAAGACATTTTGTTACTCAGTGATAGAAATGGGGGCTCACAGAAACAAGTAAATTCAGCTGCTACTGACAGTGCTGTCACTTCTTAAGGTGTTTGTCTATTTGTACTGGACTTAGAAAAAAAAGATTCACATTTTAACAGAATTATCTCTTCTGTTGTTTCCTTTAATCATTGTAATTTGTTTTGTATAAATTCTAGGGTTAGAATGGCTGAACACGGAAGAACCTATTTCTGTCTACAAGGATCTTTGTGGGAAAGTGGTCATCCTTGATTTCTTCACATACTGCTGCATAAACTGTATTCACCTATTGCCTGATCTCCACGAATTGGAACACACATACTCTGATAAAGGTATCTTCCTTTTGACTAGTTTCTTACAGACTGTTCTACATAAGCACTGGAAAAGTATGTGGCTTGTTTGCTCAGAGGAGAATGAATATTTGTTAAGACTGCAGTGATTCTAGAAGTAATCTCTGATCTGTGAGCTAAGGATTCCTGTTTCTGTGCTTTTTTTTTGCTTTTTTTTTTTGTTTTTTTGGTTTTTTTTTTGGGGGGGGGTCTTTTCGAGACAGGGTCTCCCTGTAGCTCCAGCTGTCCTGGAACTCGCTCTGTAGACCAGGCTGGCCTTGAACTCACAGAGATCTGCCTGCCTCTGCCTCCCCAGTGCTAGGATTAAAAGCATGCGCCACCACTCCCGGCCTTTCTTTTTTTTTAAAGGTAGGATGTCACTATGCAGCCCAGGTTGGCAGGCTGGCCCCAAACTTGATCCTCCTGCCTTTCTTTCCCTCGTGCCACCTGTGTAGCTGTTCTTGATTTCATTGTGCTTTTTTGTGAACTGTTAAATTAGTGGCAGTGGTTTGTTGAAGAATCATAATTTAGGATTTAGGTTTTTTTTTCTGATAAGAGCATAAATGACTTTTCATGATTAGATACTTGGAAGGAAGTCTTTTGATATGCCAGGCTTAACTAAATTTCTTCTGTGAACAAGCGAAACATCTGGCCTCGACATTGTACTCTTCTCACTGCGGTATGAAGGTTAAGGTCTCAGCAGGAGATGTCATTAGGCTCCTGACATGAACCACAGTCAAAATATGACAGATATTTTTTCTTTGACCTTGCTTCAACACAGAATTATTTATTACAGTTAATGTTTTCCAAAGCACTCTAGGAAATTGTATGGTATTATAGCTTCTGGAGATAGAGAAGATTATACTTGCATTTGTTGTAGAAGTTTGAAAAATGATGAAGTTTTTATCTTTTGCTTCTATCTGAAAACAGCATGAGTGTGAATAAAATTGATAAAGTGATTCCATTTAATTAAGTTTAAATGAATTGAAGCTGTATGCTTAGAGTCTGTTAAAGAGATAGGGTCACAGATTTTTGTAAGGGTGTAGCTGAGGCTAGACCATGCATGTACACAAATGAAGAATATTTTGGAATATATTTTGATAGAAGAGTGAATGATAAAATAAAAAATGAAAATACAGCTGTAGATACTTTCAATTGTAATAGATTGTATTTTAAAGTCACTAACCAAATACTTATCAAAAACTTAAATGTTTCCAATAACTAGATCATGTTTTCAAAAATTGATGTGTATGATTTAAAACTGTATCTTATTCTATAGACTTTATATGCTTGTGTTTCTTACTAGACCAGCATATTTATTGAACATGTTTTATGTACACAGTGTTTAGGAAATATGTAACAAATCTGAATACAAATAATTATGGCAATGAAATACATTATTTTGTAAAATTTACATATTGTTTTTGCATTATGGATGGCCTTCCTCCCTAGAAAGAAGAAATTCACTTTGCCTGCAAAGTTTATAAAAGATTTTCAAGTGAAACAGATTGAACTAGAATTTGAATACTAGATAGTAGAGCAGGTGAAATTGAAAATGGGCAAGAGAGATACTAGTGGCTGAGCAGGTGTCAGTTAAGCAAGTCTAGAAGCCCCGCAAATAGGATTCTTGGTGTAAAAAGATTCATTTGTGGTAGTGCTTGTGGTAAAAATAAAAAGAGACAAAGGCAATTTAGTTAAGGCCAAATCGTGAAGTGCTTTATATATCATTAGTAAGTCAGACTTCTTTCTTCCATTGAGGTTGTAGAAATATGGAATTTTTTTTTGTTTGTTTCTTAATAAGATTGTGTTTTTTTTTTAATTTTTTTTTTTTTATTATTTATTTTTGTATGTGTATGAATGTATTGTCTGCATGCAGGTCTGTGCACCCGTGTCGTGCAATGCCGCGGAGGTCAGAAGAGGGTCTCGGATTCCCCTGGAACTGGAGTTCTCCTGGAATTGGAGTTACAGATGGTTCTTAGCCGCCATGTGGGCGCTGGGGATCGAACCCGGGTCCTCTGTAAGAGCGTCGGTGCTCTTAACCGCTAGGCTATCTCTCCAGCCCATAAGATTGTGTTTTAAAATGGCACTACATAATTGGGTTAAGAATCCCAGAGTTGACCATTTCCATACTAAGATCACACCTAAATGACTATGTAGTTAACTTACTTGGTTAATTCCACCCCAGAGCAGATTCAGTGACCTCTTGCAATGCAGTGGATCCGTGTTCTCTGCCAGCTAATTGGTAGCGTTTTTATAGCACATGTACAAATATACCTCTGAAAAGTAAAATGCCTTTTTTTCTTTTTTTTTTTTTTTTTTTTTTGTCTTTTAGACAGGGTCTCCCTGTAGCCCCAGCTCTTCTGGAACTCACAAAGATCCGCCTGCCTCTGCCTCCCAAGTGTTAGGATTAAAGGCATGTGCCACCATGCCTGGCTGTAAAATGCCTTCTAAGTAGAAGACTCTAGATAGATGGAGGAGTAAGAAGCAACAGGAATGAGGAGAATGGATATGCACACAGTGGGCTACTAGTCAACCTTACAAAAGAAGGAAATTCTGCTGGGCGTGGTGGCGCACACCTTTAATCCTAGCACTTGGTAGGCAGAGGTAGGCGGATCTTTGTGAGTTCAAGGCCAGCCTGGTCTACAAGGTGAGATCCAGGACACGCTGAGGCTATAGGGAGACCCTGTCTCAAAAAGACAACAAAAAAAAAAAAAAAAAAAATACAAAAGAAGAAAATTCTGTCAACTTGGAGGAACCTTAAAACATTATTCTAAGTGAAATAAGCCAGTCACAAAAAACATGTGTGATTCCGCTTAAAGGAGTCAAATAGTCAAAATCATAGAAATAGACAGCAAATGGTGTGGGGAAAGAATTATAAGGAGTTATTTAATGACAGTTTCAGGGTGTTTTATTTGAGACAGGGACTCATTCTTAGCCCAGGCTGATCTGGAACTTACTCTGTGGCCCATGCTGGCTTTAACTTTGTGATAGCCCCATTCATCAGCTTCCTGAATGTTAGGATTACAATACCTGGCAGCTTCAGTTTTGTGAGACGAATGGTGATTGTTGGTGGTTTTACAACAGTATGGATATACTTAATACTCTGTATGGCACACTTAAAAATGGCTAATATAGCAAATTTTTAAGAAACTAAAACCTGTAAGAATATAAACATAGCTGGATATGGTGGTACTGGTTGCAGTGTCAGCACTCAGAAGTCTGAAGGAGGTGGGTGAGAAGTTTGAGGCCAGCCTCTATAGAATGAAATGCTGTTTCAGGAAAAGGGGGCAGGGAGCAGGTAGTCTGTAGTAGTGGCACCTGCCTTTAAATCCCAGCACTCAAGAAGCAGAGGCAAGCAGATCTCTTATAAGTTCCAGCCAGGGCTACATAGTAAGTCCCTATCTCAACAAAAGAGGTGCTAATGCTTAACTCTGGTTGTGAAAATGAATATTATAAAGTCATATTTGTGACCCCCCTGTAGAAGTCCAGTTTGTGTACTGGTACTGAGTCCTACTGGCTAGTGAAACCATTTGTTAAATATGGAGACAGTTTTGTGAGCCAGCTATAAACACAAAATTGGCCATAGTGGAAGTATTTATACCATGAAAGTGAACAAACACTATAATCAGGGAATTTTTTATTTTTTTTAATCAGGGAATTTTTTTAATTGTGTGTTTTTTTTTCGTTTGTTTTTTTTTTTTTTTTTGTCCTGCCATCAATGCAAAGCTAGTCTTCCAGCTTACCATGCAGCATGACTTGCTATCCAAATGCTTTATTTGCATGAGTAGAAGACTAGACTGACTAATTTGTTTTTCTGCATTTGGCTGTTTTGAATATTATTTGTGGAATAAATTTCTAAGCTTTGGAAAAATACTTTGCAAGTGGTCTCAATGTGGTAATTTCCAAGAAACATTACTGCAATAGTATGCTATATGAAAATCTTGGCAATTTGGAGTTTTATATTGCCAGAAGATAAGCCAGTTCATTTTCAAAAAAGAAGACATATCCAGAGGTTACTACATGAAAGTTCAGTAAACTGTCACCAAATTAAATTAGCTATCCTGCAGCTAAAAGTATTCCATTCCTTCTGATATTTTTGTGAACATACCTAGAGCAGCACTGTTTATGTTCTTACATTCAGCAATGCCTTTTGTATTCCATGGAATATTTATTCTGTTTTATCAGTACACCAAAGATACCCAGCTCAATGAAGGATTGCTTATTAATTCAAAATACCTTTAAAGAGGCTCAATTTAAAGCCTAATCTTGCCTGGTGTGGTGGTACATGCCTGAGGTGCCATCACTCAGGGAACACAGGCAGGATGAGTATAAATTCTAGGCCAGCCCGGACTACGTAGCAAGGCCTTGTCTCAAAATGCCAGAATGAATAAATGAATGAATAAAATTTAAAAATTAAATGAATAAAACCTGTTGTTTTTCTTCAGGAAAACAACTTTTAAATTCAGATTTGCAGTAGTGACCAATATTTTTTTCACAAATGCTTATGAAAACTATAAATCCTAAAGAATTTTAAAGTAAAAGGTAAAATGCTTGGTTAGTAACTAGGTTTTCTAATGTTTAAACATTTTTTAAAAATGTGCTCTGAGGTTATTCATAGTAATTCAGCATACTTTTATTAACTTGGTAAGTACTCAAGTGCTTTCTCCTTTTTATGTGAGACTAAGATTATTTAGCTTATTTATGCTACACCTCAGTAGTTTGTTATTGTTATATAGTGCTCACATTTAGGACAATGGCTGTTATCTAAGGAAAAAGTATTTTTATTTTTATACAAAAACATTTCTCAGGAAAGCCCTGGATATTTTAATGTGATTACTATATATATTTAACATATAACTAAATTAAACTTTAAAAAGCCTGAATATTTTGTTACTATTGTGAAAAAAGTACTGTTCATCCCAAAGTATATGCTTTTTCCTATTTTACACTTCATACAAATCTGCAGGAATACACTTCTAACTTTATAATGAAGCTCAATCTGTAAACAAATTAAAACATAATGTCATTTAATGCCATAGTCTTCATCATCAATTGATAATTTATATCAAGGAGGGTTGATGGGCTAGGATTCAGGATGTAATTGTACTCATGGACATAATTTATTACACTTAAAGAATGCAAAGCAAAAAATCAAGAAACAGAAGAGATACAAAGAGACTAAATTTAGGGGAGACCAGATGCAAGATCCCAGTCTGCTCGTAGTGGTGTCATAAGTGCTAAGGCAAAGGATTGTGACAATACCTTAGAGACATCACTAGCCAGTGAACTTACTCCTGATTGTTAGGCTGCTGTCCTAAGCTCTTACTGGAGGGTGGGCACAGGGCACAGGGCAGCTTCTCGTCTATGGCATGTTCCAAAATTCCAGACTCCTAAAAGGAAAGCAAGTGTTCAGCATAAATCATATGGGTTTTGCAAACAGTTTAGACACAGTGAACCATTCTCATGCATCCGGGAAATGGTGAGAGCCATCCCAAATCCCTGCTTCCAGATACTAGGCAAGGGGACTTTGGGGATCAGGTGCGCTGTCTTCATTCTTGTCTGCACACATTTCATGTTCCTTTTTCCATATCCCGTCTGTTTACTATCCTGTGTTTCTGCATAAGTACAGGCCTATGGAAATAGTGGTCACTTTGTGACCACTTTTTTTCAGAGTTTTTAAAAGTCTGACCAACAACCTAATGTCAATTAAAAAATATATATTTGTTTATTTTTATTTTATGTGTATGAGTGTTTGCCTGCATGTATGTTACTACACCTGTGTGCTCAATGCCCATGGAGGCCAGAGAAATCATCAGATCTTCGACACTGTAATTTACAGATGATTGTTAGCCACCATGTGGCTACTGAGAACTAGACCCAGGTCCTCTGTAAGAGTAGCCAAGAGCTCTTAACTGCTGAGCTAGCTCTCCAAACACTTAATGTCACTTTCTGTTGTCTTTCAGTTTTTCTTCTGATCTTTTCAACTTAGCATTCAGTGCTTTTGATTCTCCTGGTATTTAGGCTGGTTGCAGTATGAAAGCATCCTTCTCCAGTACCTTCTGCATGAGCTTCTCTACCTCCCTTTGTTGTAGCTTCCTTCAGATCCAGGTAATTTCCGATCACTGTTCCCCCGAGCTCGCGTGTATGCGTGTGTGTAGTGTTACACACCTACAGATGCGTGCTTACTTCCTCGTCTACTGAACAGACTTAATCTGTGCTCAGAAGCAACAGCTGAGTCAGTGGTTTGATCAGCACCTGATGCATTTCCAGAAGAAGGAGACGATGATCATATATAAATCCTTATCTTTCCCACATTAAACAAGTTAGCAGGAGCTCGCATTTTCCCTGCTTTTCACCCAACTCCCAGACTCTGTGGTGTTGACTTCACAGCCTACTCACCACCACCTGGCCCGGAGAAGGTTCCTATGTACGTTGTGTGTGTGTGTGTGTGTGTGTGTGTGTGTGTGTGTGTGTGTATGTGTATGCGTGTATGTGTGCATGTGAGTGTGCATACCCTCACGTGTATATGTGTGTGCATGCATTCTGTGGATGGAGTGGACAAATGTTGACCTCAGGTATCTTCCTCTGTCTCTCTCCACTGTAGTTTTTGAGATGGGTGGGTCTCAGTGAAGCAGGAGCTCAGAGATTGGCCAGACTGGCTGCTCAGCAAGCCTGTAGTATCTGCCTCTCCAGCAGTGACACTACAGGGGTGCACAGCTATGCCCTGCACCTTACATGGGTGCTGGGTGCCCAGATTTAGGTCTTCAGCCTTGCACTTTGCTAATTGAGGGAGCTCTTCTACCCTTCCCTTGAGTTTAATACTTTGGCATAGTGTCCCCTCTGCTTGGGGTAGTTTCTCATCCTTTTATCTAATAAAGTGATGTTTGCCTTTTAGGCTACAGTTTTGTATTTTTAATGTCCTAAAAAAAAAGAACCCTTAATATTCTCAACATTTGTATTTAACAAGGTTGTTGTGTAGCTTGTGCCTAAACTACATTTTCCATTACAATGTATACAATTCTAGTGTTTAATTGGTCTTTGTGCACATCTTTCCGAAAAAGAGACCTTTGAAAGCTTTTAAAATGACTTATTTAGAAGTTATTTGGTTGTCAGTATTTAAAAGCATTCATGTTGTACGCTTTCCTTTCTGATTCTCACCCCCCACTGCTCCTATCTCTCCTTTCCATGTCTCTTTCAACGGAGTTTTGATCCTTATGTTGGCAAGATTCAGGAATGGAAGAATCTTTTCATTCTAATTTTTATTACCTAATTAACAGAAAAAGAAAAATAGTTTAAGAAAAATCTATATATTTTAAGGTTGTGTCTTTTTTTTTTCTTTTTTTTTTTTTTGAGACAGGTTCTCCCTGTAGCTCCAGCTAAGCTGTAGACCAGGTTAGACTTGATCTCACAGAGATTCACCAGCCTCTGCCTCCCTAGTGCTGGGATCAAAGGTGTGCACCACACATGGCCTTATTTTAAGGTTCTTAATGTTAGAAAATGAGAAGAAGCCGGGGCTGGAGAGATGGCCTAGCGGTTAAGAGCGCCGACCGCTCTTACAGAGGACCCGGGTTCGATCCCCAGCACCCACATGGCGGCTGAGAACCATCTGAAGCTCCAATTCCAGGAGAACTCCAGTTCCAGGGGAATCCGAGACCCTCTTCTGACCTCCGCGGCGTTGCATGACACGGGTGCACAGACTTGCATGCGGACAGTGCATTCATACACATACAGAAATAAATAAAATTAATAAAAAAATTTAAAAAAAAAAAAAAAAGAAAATGAGAAGCCTAGATATTTGGCTATTATCTTTGTATATTAAATCAATGTTGGTATCGATTTGAACTATATGGTGTCATATATATGCAATTTGTTTAATAATAAAATTCCTTTAATATTTATGTCCTCTCCATCCTACTTCTTAGGTATTAGGTACTATGCTTGTGAATAATGAGATATATAAGACTCCTATATAGTTAACAGAATTTCTCTCACATGGGAGACACGTGATCAAATAATGATACAGTTTTATAACTTCTGAATAATGCTAAGAAGAAAAATGCTAGGTACTGTGAGTGCAAATAAGGGCGTGCAATTCAGAGAAACTACAGAAAGGTTTGATGAAAGTAAAAATTAGGTTCAACATAAGAGAGACAGGTGAGCAGGCCAGTAAGCAGCATTCCTCCGTGGCCTGTGCTTCAGCTCCTGCCTCCAGGTTCCTTCCCTGAGTTCCTATGGCGGGCTCCCTCAGTGATGAACTGTGACCCAGGAGATGTGAGGCAAATAAACCCTTTCCTCCCCAAGTTGGAATTGGCCAGAGTATTTTGTCACAGCAATTGAAAGGAAACTAGAACAGAAATTAGTACCAGAAGTGGTACTAATTTTTAGTACCACTAAATTTTTAGTAATATTAGTACCAGAAGTGGTACTAATATTGCTGTGACCTTGGTGTTTTGGGGAAGGATTGTGGAAGCATTTGGAACTTTGGACTGGAAAAGTCAAGTGCCTAGAGTTTGTTGCTGTGGAGCTTGGAACGGTTATGCTGAAAGAGTTGTAGATGATGGAGCCCTGGCTTGTGAAGTTTCAAGGGGAAGCAGAGACCAGCAGGGCTGTTTGCATGATATTTTTTTAATTTTTTTTTTTTTTTTGGTCTTTTCGAGACAGGGTCTCCCTGTAGCCCCAGCTGTCCTGGAATTCCCTCTGTAGACCAGGCTGGCCTTGAACTCAAAAGATCCACCTGCCTCTGCCTCCTGAATGCTAGGATTAAAGGCGTGCACCACCACGCCCGGCGCATGATATTTTTTTAATTAAGAATCTGTGGGTTCTGGTCAGCTGGGGCTGAAAAATCAGCTGTAAGTAACAAGAGACCAGAACCTGAAGTGAAACCCTCATTGTACTGGGACAATTGATGCTGGTTAGCTGGGGCTGAAAAATCAGCTGTAAGTAACAAGAGACCAGCATCACTGTGGTAAAATCTTCTGGGAAGAATTTCCTCAGGGTCAGCACATAGAAGCTGTGGTTTAGAGGGGGCCTGACCCTCCACCTCAAGCTGGAAGCAGGACTTGGTAATGTGTAAGAGTCTCTTATATGGTTCTGGTGTTGAAATCTGAAGGGGTCACAGAGAGCAGCTGAGGCTTGGCACTGTGAGAGGCCAGGAAAGGCCATTGGTGAAAGTACAACCTCAGTTGCAGTGAAGACCCCAGGATTGCAGGGGTCACAGAGAGAAGCTGAGGCTTTGCACCAGAAAAGGTCAGAAGAGACTATTGGTGAAGGTGCTGCCTCAGTTTCAGTGGAGACACCAGCTTTTTGGAGATGCCAGGACCATGGGATGACCACTAAGAGCAGCGACAGGTGTGGAATGGAGCTGGCCTGGGCCTGCAAGATGAGCTGTGTGTGCTGTGGACGGTAGAGTCAGAGAAGGGAGCTGCCGAAACCCTTTGGAGCCCAGAAGATCGTGAGTGAATCCCAGTGTCCAGCCTTGAGCTACTTTGCTGGACTTAGGTTTTGTTTAAGTGTGCCTGATTCCTCCCTTTGAAATAAGACAGTACTTGTTTTGGATTTTACAGGAGCCCACAGTTAAGAGACTTTTAACAAACTCTGAACTTTTAAGTGTTTGGACTTTTTAAGAACTGTGGGGCTTTTAAGGTTGTACTGTCTTATGTTGTGATTAATGTTAACACCATACCTTGGGGACAAGAAATGGAAAGGTGGTGGTTTAATAGTGATGTTTTGTGTGTCAAGTTGACAAGGGGTTAGTTGTGCCGGATAGCTTCATTGTCAACTTGACAATGGGGTTGAGGGAGTCACAATTGGGGAATTGGCTCCATTGGACTGGCCTGTGGCCACGTCTGTGGAGTATTGTCTTGATTGTTGAGTTATGTGGGAGGGCCCAGCCCACTGTGGGTGGTGCCATCCTGGGCAGGTTGTTATGTACAATATGAGAATGCAGGCTGGGCGTTGGCTAGGGGAGCAGGCCAGTGAGCAGCATTCCTCCATACCTATGCTTCAGCTCCTGCCTCCAGGTTCCTGCTCTGAGTTCCTGTGGTGGGTTCCCTCAGTGATGAACTGTGACCCAGGAGATGTGAGCCAGATAAACCCTTTCCTCCCTAAGAGAAAAAAGAAAAGAAAAGAAAAGAAAAGGAGGGCAGGGGAGGGGAAAAAAGAAAAAGAAAAAAAGACAGGTATGGGCTTAGTAGGTGAAAAAGGCTGAGAACATTCTAGAAAGAGGAAACACTAGGTTTCAAGGCCTTAAAGCAAGAGGAACATAAGGGATATGTGTCCAGGCCCCAGTGGTTGCCCCTGACTACCAGTAGTACCGAACCTGACGCCTTTCTCATTTTCCCTCAGCTCTTGCATACACCAGGGCCTTTCATCCTTTCAGTCCAAGACACTACAACAACACTAATACAGATTTCTTTTCCTTCTTTGTGACATAGTGAGTACTCATTCTTGACCAAAGACTCAGCACTCTGCACACAATTTCATTTCCTTAACTCAAGAACTCACGTCTTCACTGAAGCAATGTACAGCTTCTCCTTGACCAAAAAGCAAACTGCTCGCATCACGACTTCAGGGCCATAAGTAAGTAATGCTTACCTGAGCATGAGAGTTGGGATCTGTGCCAGCTAGTGTGATCAGAACACAGCTGCTAAGTGACTTGCGTGGGCAGTATACATAAGATAGATACCCTGGGGATGGGGGGGGGATGATTGACAGCAGGTGGGATGGAGTGAGTCTGAGATTACATCACAGCATAAGAAGGGTCTGCAGTCTAAACCATGACTGAGTTTACTTTTTAATTTTCCATTCAGTAGTTTTGGACCATGGTTGGTTGATCTTAAGTAACTAGAGCCCTGGAAAGCAGGTAAAGGAGGAGTACTATGGTGAGCTTTGTGAGGAACTGAATGAAGGCAGTCAGCAGGAACATCCTGAGACAAGAAAAAGATGTGGAGGGTGTTGGAAAGATGAGATTGAGATCTTACTAAGTGAAATACCCATGAAGGATGTTTGCAAGAGGGTGATTTGTTTGTTAAGAGATGTTCTAGTTTGTCTTCCATTGCTGTGACAAAACACTCTGACCGACACCAACTTGGGGAGGAAAGGGTTTATTCAGCTTACATCTCCTGGGTCACAGTTCATCACTTAGGGAGCCCAAGGCAGGAACTCAGGGCAGAACCTGGAGGCAGGAGCTGAAGCACAGGCCATGGAGGAATGCTGTTCACTGGCTTGCTCCCCTGGCTCATGCCCAGCCTGCCTTCTTATACAGTACACAACAACCTGCCCAGGGTGGCACTACTCATTGTGGGCTGGGCCCTCCCACACTGCTCGACCATCAAGACAATACTCCACAGATGTGGCCACAGGCCAATCCAATGGAGCCAATTCCTCAATTGAGGCTCCCTCAACCCAAGTGTGTCAAGTTGACAGTAAAGCTATCCAGCACAAGAGATCAATATGACTTTGGGGAACATAATTAGTTGTGGATAAGAATGGATACAGGGGATGTGTGATAAGGTAGCTACAGTCCCTGTGAGAGAGCACAAGAGCTTAAAACTAGTTATATGGTAAGGTCAATGGAGCTTGGTCTAGGATTAAGTATGGATGGTGAAGGATGGGTGATTGCTTATTACAGAGATATTCTTGCTCTGAGCTTTTGCTTTTAGCATTGGATGGGTGGTAGTGCCATTTGTTTTTTTTTTTTTTGGTTTTTTTTTTTGGTCTTTTCAAGACAGGGTCCCCTGTAGTCCAGCTGTCGCTGGAACTCCAACCTGAGACCAGGCGGCCTTGAACTCCCCAAAGATCCACCTGCCTCGCCTCCCGAGTGCTAGGAATTAAAGGCGTGCGCCACCACGCCCGGCTGGTAGTGCCATTTGGAAATCAAACCTTTATTTTGGTTGTTAGCCTTAGCCTTTAATGGCCATGCTATCCTTCCAGCCCAGGTGGTACCATTTGGTAGCAGGAAACAGAAGAAAGGATGGATTTGGAGTGAGTTTAGTTTGAAGTATTCTTGATGACTTGGTTAATATTTGTGAAACAACATAGTTTTCAAACTAAATGCTGAGGCACACTCATTCCATCCACCCATCTCTTTTACCTGTTTCTGTCTCAGGATTTTATTCCATAGTTTAACCTGTTCCTTTTTTTTTTTTTTTATTTTCAGTTTTTTTTTTTTTTTTTTTTTATTTTTTTCTTTTCCTTTTCGGTGTCTGTCTGTGTGTATGGTCCTGCACGTCTGAAGTCACCAGTTGTCATACAGTGCCGGCAGAATTTAGGGATGTTAGTTGCCATGGGGTGCTGGGATTCAAGCTTGGGTCCTCTGTAAGAGCAGCCAATGTTCTTAACTGCTGAGCTATCTCTCTAGTCCCAGCTTTAGGTATTTTTGAAATAGCTGCATGTTGCGGACTGTTGCCGGCTGCCTGCTACCGGCTAGCTCTCCTCGGGGGGTCGTGGATTTCTGCAGAGTCCTCTTGGCAGGAAAAAACACAGGGAAGTTTGAACGGCGTGCAGAAATGAAAAAACTAAGAGAAGTTTTCCATATCTACAGCAACTTTATTGAACAGGGGCAGGGATTATATAGTGATCTTTGGGAGAGGGCAGAACCAAGGATTTTGGCAAAGCTTTACAATTACATAGTAGGTAAAAAAGTCAAGATTTACATATTAACTGAAAAGCTCAGAGCACTCAGAGCTGGAAACTAAAACATCACAAAATTTTGGTTAGGAAATAAACTTTCTTTGAAGTAAAAATGTAGAAAATCTTAACAACCTTTACTGAGAAAATTAACAGCTAAGAAAGAAAAAGGAACATCAATGTTTACAAGTCCTAATTGAAAAGTCATAGCTCACAGAGTGGTAACTACAAAGTTCTTTAACAGCAAATATTGGTCTTATGTCTCCATTCTGAGGCTAGAGTAAATATATCTTAAAGTTAATAGTTTCTTTTTAAGTTTCTATTGAAGTAAAAACCTTATTCCTATAATGTCCTAAGTTGGCTATTAGTTTTCTAACTCTGACTGTTAATCTAAGGTTTAATTTTTTACTGAGAACCAAGAGCTGTCCCACTGTTTGCTCCAGCCAACAGCTTTGTTTTTGTCAGATAAGTGGCTGGTGTAAGGAGACTTAGGCTCTATCTTGCTTTACTGGGAGTGTTAGAATCCAGGCTTTAAAAAGAGGAATGTCTTATCTACCTCTTTGTCTAGGACGAGAGGAAAAAGGAATTCTTTTATTGTTAGGTTTAAGGGGAATTTTTGTTTTAACCTGAATGAAGAGATTGTCTTTCATCATACATTTTTACCACTGGAATCTGTTTTCTTTAAGGACACTCATGTAAGGCAAGAACATTACTGTCATGCAATTATTTTGTTTTCTTGATCTGAAGCAAGTTTTAACCTTGCCATATATATTAACAGCTTTCATTACATTGTTTGTTAAGGAGAAAGGTCTGTTTTTTACTTTGGATCTGCAGAAAATTCTTGCCAGGAAAAAGCCCTGTGCCCAAGAGAGGCATTTTAATTGCCAGTTCTTGACACATTCAAAAAGTTTATTTTGTATCTATAAGCTGGCTTTAAGAAAAGATCTTTTTGTGCTCAGTGTTATGCTAAGTCCAACACCAGAAAACGTAAGATCCTAGGAAAGCATCTCAATCTCGGGAGTTATCTTAGCCGAGTGTTCTGCCAGGGACCTCCAGGGGGTCCTAGCCCCTTAGGACACTGCTCCCCCCGCCTGTCTTGAATATGATTTCTCATATTGTTTACACAGGCGTTACTGGAGTGGGTGTGGCAGACGCGGAGGTGGATGCCGCAGTTGCATAGCATTTCATTGTGTGTAGTGTGTAATTTATTCAGCCATTTTCCTATATTTCCACTCTTACATTGCTTCTAGCACTTTGTATTTACAAATAATAATCTTGTGGATGGATATGCTTTTATATTGTGGTGGACTATCTCAAGGGCAGATTCCTAGAAATGAAATCGTAAGTGTTAAATGTACATGTAGCTTTGTTACATATTTCTAAATACTCCATCCAAAGTTTGTGCTGATATGTATTTGTGTGTCTGTGTATGTACACACATGGAGTCGTTCAGAAGACTTAATTGGTGAAGCACTAACAGAATAATTCCTTTTTTGCTTGAAAGAGAAATTTCAACACAAAGTGCAAAATATGGACATTTTATATCACCATCTCTTAAAACACTAAGGAGGGGTAAAAACGGGTACTGTGCCAACAAAATGTTTTGACAACCTTTTTAACTTACATCTAAACAGCATTTCATATATTTAATATAGCGATTTATTGTACATAGGGTTTTTTCCTATCACATTGATAATAACTGGTTATTGTTTGGATACGTAAAGGCTGTTTTCATGTGTTATTTTATATATTTTAAATCTTTTCTCATTTGATTTAATTTTTCAATAGAGTCTTGGCAATTTTCCTTATATACTATTATATCGTCTGCATATCATTTTTTTCAATTCTTATGTCTCTAATTGATTTCTCTCATGTAATTGTGTTTGTCAACCCCTTGCCTATACTTCAACTCTTTGTCAAGGGATAGTAGAAATAGCAACTGTCTTTCCCTTGTTCTTTACACTCGCAGTATTTCTTTAGTAAGAGACTGGTTTTAAGACACAATTACATTTACTTACTCACTTGGCAAAATATGGCAGATAAGGCTTGCTTTATGTAAATTGTAAATACAATATTAAACAAACTGCATCTATGCTACTTCCATGGTTGAAGAATAGCAGCTACCTGTGATGATTAGTATTTCCAACTCTACAGAATCTAGAATTATCTAGGAGACAAGCCTCTGAGTAAGCCTCTGAGGGATTGTTTGGATTAGGTTAATTGAAATGAGAAGCTCCAAGCTGGGCGTGGTGGCGCACGCCTTTAATCCTAGCACTTGGGAGGCAGAGGCAGGCGGATCTTTGTGAGTTCAAGGCCAGCCTAGTCTACAGAGTGAGTTCCAGGACAGCTGGGGCTAGGGAGACCCTGTCTTGAAAACGCCAAAAAAAAAAAAAGCTCCACATTACTCCACATTAGCCATGAGGGCACTATTCTTCATTGACCCGGCTCCTTACTGAATAAGGAGAGAGCATACCTAACACCAGCATTCATTGCCCTCTGCTTCCTGACTGGATGCATGTGACCAGCTGCCTCATAGTCTTGCTACCATACCTTCCTTGATGTGATGGAGTGTACCCTCAAACTGTGAGCCAGAATAACCCCCCTTCAAACTTCTTGTCAAATCTGTTGTCATTGGAATGAGAAAAGTAACTAACATGCCACGTAATTTTTTATTGTTTTATTTGCCCCCAACATAAAAATAACAAGAAAAGCAAATAAAACTACATTTGACTCAGCATTTCACAAATTAGGAAACAAAGAATGTCATGGCCTTCACATCACATGTAAGTTTAGACCTAAAGTTAATTCCAGCCGAACGTCCTACTGCTGTAAGCCTTTGGTACTGAGACAGGGACAGAGGAAGATTAACAGGCTCCATAAGAGAAAGTGGAGTCATTCAGAAGATTTAGTTGGTAAAGCACTAACAGAATAATTCCTTTTTTGCTTGAAAGAGAAATTTCAATACAAAGTGCAAAATATGGGCATTTTATATCACAATCTCTTAAAACACTAAGGAGGGGTAAAAATGGAAGGCTCAAAGAAATATTGCTTTGAGGAGAATCAAATGTACTGGCAAGGTGGGTTTCATTTGGATGTGCCTCCGAGGGGCAAGAAGGAAATAAGAAGGGGGGATAGTTTAGGAGCAGGAGTTAAAATAACCAGATCAACTCCCTCTGTAAATGATAGCCATAAATAAAACCGCACAGAGGGCTGGAGAGATGGCCTAGCGGTTAGGAGCGCCGACTGCTCTTACAGAGGACCCGGGTTCGATCCCCAGCACCCACATGGCGGCCGAGAGCCGTCTGAAACTCCAATTCCGGGAGAACTCCAGCTCCAGGGGAGTCCGAGACCCTCTTCTGACCTCCGTGGCATTGCACAACACGGGTGCACAGACCTGCATGCAGACAGTGCATTGATACACATACAGAAATAAATAAAATTTAAAAAAAAAAAAAAAACCGCACAGAACAGAACTGTCAGAAGAGGGCGCTCTCAAGCTAGGAACCTTGCTTACAAAATGATAAAACAGGTCACATCTGTATGAAATGCTTGAAATGTTTGAGACTGTTTGAAAGTTCTCATTAACAGTCATAAAATTGACAGCTATCGCAGTGTTCCTTGATGAATTAAATATCCTCTCACAGCATTTAGGACGAATGAATGAATGAATGAATGAATGAATGAAAAGTGCATCTTGAATCAGAAATATTAAAACTAAATAGATAAAGGAAAAGTCTGTATTGTTTTGAACTCAGGAAAGAAACAAAAGGAAAAGTTCAAAAATATATTACAAATGAAATGTAAATTACAAGATAATCTGTGGGAGAATAAGCTCATTTAATAATGTAGTGACACTGAGTGCAAGGAAGGGTACACTGGAGAATGAAAATAAGCTAGCAAACCAGAGAGTAAAATGGTGTAGGGAGAAAATGACTGAATTGGAAGACAAGCAGAGGAAGTCCAACACAAGACTACTTGGAACCCTTAAGAAAATTAAAACAATGGACTCAAATTAATACCTGAAATTAGAATAAAAGGAAACAGTGATTATGAAAAAAATATCTTGACTCCACATTTTGAAAAGTCTTACCAGTACCAGGGAAAATTAACTAAGAGAAATCTTAGAAATATCCTAATGAAACTGTTGATCTTTAAGACTGAAAATAGTTTTTAAGAGCTTGGGACAAATGAATAACTTGCAAAAACATGTAAATTAGACTCATTGGATTTTTCCCAAATAGCTTACAAAGCAAAGCCATCACAGAGCATCATGTGAAGAATCTTAAGGAATACAAGCCAAGGATATTGTATCCATTCGTCCCTCAGGCATCAAGACTATAGTAAGCAGAGTGAATTTCAATAATCCAGAGGATACTGTGTACATGTGCCATTTCTGGCGAATGTTGTAGAGCAAGAGCTTTTGTCCAGTTCAGAGTGACTGGGAAAACTGCCCACAACTGGATGAAGACTTCATACATGTAGATGTAGAGCTGACATCAAAACAGTCGAGGTTTGTGCATTAGTCACTGTCTGTTCTGAAAAGCAGACTCACTAGGAGTAATAAAACAGAAGAGATTTACTATGGGTAAGTCTTACATAATCATGGAGCTGACTGACCAGTCTGCTGAGCCTGCCGCTGCTATCTAGTATCTCAGCTTGACAATGGAAGATCAAGTGTTGGATACAGATAACAGGGAAGAACAAGCTAGAACTCCTGTAGGCTTCTGAACAGTTCATGAGTGACTAGCAGGCACCGTGTCTAGTAGAGCTAACACTCAACTGGAAAAGAGAATCTGGGGGTGGGGGCAGGGGTGGGACCGCAGTACTTAGATTCCCTTGCCCTCGTGTGCCTGCTGCACCTTTGCCTGCTCCCTTATTTCAGATGTGTCTCATGGACAAAGTATGCCTAAATCCTTTCCTTAGATAGATAGAGGAGCCTATTTCTATTTGTTCATATGAGTTTGATATTTAGGTATTATGTATATTGGATTACATTTGTCCTGCTTCTCAACATAATGTGTGTTGACATTGAATTTTGCTAATTTCTTTTGATATTTAGAAAAGTTTTTTCTTATTATCTTTGTTTTTATAACTTTTAAAAATAATGGTTAAATTTGTTGAGATTTTGTTACATACTAGGTAGTATGCCAGATTCCTTACATAGATTGCTCTATTAATTCACTTGACCTAGGAAGTCATGACTGATACTTTCCTTTCTTTACAAATGAGAAAGCTGATAAACAGGCTAAGTAATTTGGCCATGCTAACAAATCCTTTTCATTTCTCCCCACCATCCGGTCCAGTTCTCAAGCATCTGTTCCTTACTGTCTTCTTTTTTCGGTGATTTCAGGATGTCTTTTGGGCGTTTGGTCCTTGGTTTTCAGCAGTCTGGTTATAACGTGTCTAGATAATTGCTTTCATTTAATTTGATCTTGTGTGTATGTGCTGACTTTGAGTTCTGTAAATTTCTATCTTTAGCCAAATTTTGGAAATTTAGGCATTATTCAAATATGGATTTTTTTCCCCCAATTTCTTCTTGCCTTCTTCTGGGATCCCAGTTACTCCTTCGATTTTCTAAGCTGTTCCAAAGGTGCCTGAAGATGTGTGTGTTTTATTCAGTTGTCTTTCCTTAGAGTGGCGGCTCCTTTCTCTTCATCTAAGAAAGCTCATGGCCTTCTCCCTCTGTCACCTTTTTAAGCCAGTGAGCTGATTCAGTAAATTATTTCAAGTAGGTGTTTTCAGCTCTGACATTTTTATTTAGGTTTTTCATATGCTTAATCTGTTTCCTATTTTTCCATTCATTTCATCTCAGTTTTTCTTTACCTTGTGAAACACAATTTCATAACTGCTTTAAGTGCGTCTTTGCTAATTCCAACCTGTTTTATTTTGGCATTGATGTGTCTTTTTTGCTTGCTTGTTTTTGTTTTCCTTTAATAGCAAGCCACATTATTCTTTTTGAAAAGCAAATAGCTTCATACTGTATTCTAGACATTAGAACTTTGTGATGTGTGGAATTAGGGTTCTGTTATATGATACTTTAGCTTTATTTAGATATCAATGCTATTAGAACTAACTCTATTAGTTCTAAGTTTCACTCTTTTTCTTTATTTTTTTAATTATCTATTTTTTATTTTATGTATCTGAATGTTTTGCCTGTGTATATGTATATGTACCACACGCATGCCTGGTGCCTGTGGAAGCCAGCAGAGTATACTCAGTCCCCTGGAACTGCACTTACAGACAGTTACAATCCATCATGTAGGTGTTGCAAATCAAACCCGGGTCCTCTGCAAGAGCAGTAAGTGCTCTTTAACTACTGAGCCACAGCAGCACCAACCTATCCACTTCCATTACTCTACTTCCTGTCAGCTCAGTAAGTATTTGCTGTACTTTATTGAGCCTTGATCTCCTTATTTATGTAGTTTTGAGAGTAAGTCGAGGCTCATGTTAGAAATAAGGAATCACCTTCCAGCTTGCTTCTGCTTTTTGCCTGTACTCCACAGCTTTCCTGGTTCTTTGGCCAGACAGAACACAGTGGGGTTTCAGTTGGAATTTTAGCCACTCATATAGTTTCAGAATCCCAGTATACCTCAAGGCAAAGCTTGGCCTTCAGGGAAGGTGTTAAACTGCACCTGCCCTTCTGTGTGGTATGCTGTCCTACAGCTTGACCCTTCCTCATCCTACTTGCTTTTCTTGTCCTCAGATGCTGGCAGAGAGGACTATATTTTGAGTTAAATAGTTGTAGTAGAATGGTAGGCTGTAGGGAAGTTGAGCCTCTGGAATATATGGTTTTCAGATTTGTTCTTCATGTTGATATGGATATTTTTTGGTGGATGTGTTTGAGGATTAATTTTATTATCTCTACAGTCTCGATCTTTAGTATTGTGTTTTCTCTCTGATACCAGCCTCATCCTTAGCTTTTCTTTTCTCCTTGTACCATCGTAATGAAATAATGTATTGATTAGGTAAAAGAGATGTATTAGTTTTAGTTTTCAGCAGCTCTATCATCTGTGAGAAAGTTTTTTTCTAGAAAGAACTGTCTAATAGAAAATATAAATAAATTGAAAATTTTGTGGCAACATTTTATTATAGTCATTCTGTTAATATACAGTATAATGTTGGGTTAAAAATTAAGAGAATAATTTGATAATGCTCTACAAACAACAGCCATTGCCACTTGATTTCATGGGAGATTATTATTCTAGATTTAAAAAATGGGGGTCTAGGGGCTGGAGAGATGGCCTAGTGGTTAAGAGCGCCGACCGCTCTTACAGAGGACCCGGGTTCGATCCCCAGCACCCACATGGCGGCCGAGAACCGTCTGAAACTCCAATTCCAGGAGAACTCCACTTCCAGGGGAATCCGACACCCTCTTCTGACCTCCGCGGCATTGCACGACACGGGTGCACAAACTTGCATGCAGACATTACATTCATACACATACAGAAATAAAGTTAATTAAAAAAAAATTAAAAAAAAATAATAAATAAAAAAATAAAAAATGGGGGTCTGGAGAGATGGTTCAGCCGTTAAGAGCTTTGGCTGTTCTTGCAGAGGATCTGAGTTCGAATCCCAGCACAGACATTGTGGCTAACAACCATCCATAAGCCAAGTCCCAGTGGCTCTGTTGCTCTCTTCTAGCCTCTATGAGCATTGCACAACATGGGTTCACTTACACACACATAGGCAAAACACTTAAACACATAAAACAAATTAAAAATTTAACATCTTCATTAAACTTTAAATAGCTTTATCTAATCCTGCACACAAATGTTATCATATGTATTTATATGTAGAAATCAGGATTATCATGATTTTTTTTAACTTGTTTTGTCATGAGTTTTAAATTTATTATATTTGTATATGCGTGTTTAAATACAATCGAATATACTAATGTTCTTTTTAATCTATGGACTGTTAATTTGGGAAACCTAATGTATAGATGATGGTACTTCATATTTCATAAGACTTAACATATGCTTTTCCCTTTTCAGATGGTCTTCTGATTGTTGGTGTTCACTCAGCTAAGTTCCCAAATGAGAAGGTTCTAGACAACATTAAGAGTGCTGTTCTTCGGTACAATATCACCCACCCTGTGGTTAATGATACAGATGCCAGTCTTTGGCAAGAACTTGAAGTCTCCTGCTGGCCAACACTGGTCATACTTGGACCTCGTGGAAACATGTTGTTTTCTTTAATTGGAGAGGGACACAAAGATAAATTATTTTCATATACTTCAATAGCTTTGCAGTATTATAAAGACAGAGGACAGATCAGAGATAGTGAGATTAGAATCAAACTCTATAAGGATTCTCTACCATCTTCACCATTGCTGTTCCCTGGCAAAGTGACAGTAGATGATGCTACTGATAGACTGGTAATCGCAGATACTGGACACCATAGGATTTTGGTCATTTCGAAGAATGGACAAATTCAACACAGTATTGGAGGTAAAGTTTGCCACTAACCGTTCTATATATTTTACAGTTTAAAAATATAGCTCAAGTGAATATATAAAAATAGTCTGCATTGAGTTGTTATTTTATCACCAAGTTATTTTGTTATTTAATCTATTACTGTAGATTAACCTACCCTTTTCAGAACAAGCTAAACTCCAAAAGCTTCATGTTTGACATGAAGGAAATTATTAAGTTATATAGCTTTTAAGTATGTTTGTGTATATCATCTTGTTTTTAATAAAAAATGGCACATTTATTGTTTATGAAAATACATGTCAAAATTTTAGATTTATGACATTTTAAATGAAAGTTTTATGTTTTATTTTCCAACAAAATACAACTGTATCTTTTTCTAGACTTACTAGGACCTCACCCCAGAAACTTGATATTTCGATTTTAAAATAAGTAAGCTAGGACTTGTACACAATTTCCTTCTCTTCATTTCTTCCTTAAGAACTTAAGCATATTTCTGGATCCATTCCCTTTGAGTACAGCAAAGTAGAAATGCCATGCAAGTACAGGTCATTTTGTTCATAGCTCCTTGGACTTGGGTCAGAACATGCCTCTGGTTTACATCTACATGATCAATAAAATCTCTTTAGTACATTTTTATTAATCCTGCTTATATGAGCCAAACTGAGGTACTAACATATTAGTCAAGAGGAAAGGGAATTTTTCTCCTTATGACCAGTCCTGCTTTAGTAACATATGCAGCATTTAGTAACACAGTGTAAATAAGTTGGTCATCTTCGGCAGCCACTGCTCTTCATGGTATGCCAAGATGTTCCCTAAGCTCTTTGGATATTTTGTGTCTCTTGTATGTTGTGTTTTGAGAGAGTTATTTGGCTATTTGGTATTTTCATTTGTAACTGGCAGTTACGAGAATTGTTACTTGAAAAGTGTTTTGTTGTTGTTGTTGCAGCAGCTTGATTTTAAATGATTTTTAAGGGTTTATAGGTGGGGGGAGCATATGTACATCTTCATGTGAGTGTGTATGTGTATACATGTGTGTGCATGTACATGGAGGCCAAAGGCTGACCTCAGGTATCTTCTTTGATTGCTTTTTACCTTATTTTTTGAAACAGGGTCTCTTACTCAACCTGGAGCTCATTGATTTGGCTTGGCTGGCTGGCCAATGAACTCGAGAGATCTGCTTGTCTCAGTCCCCCAACACTGAGGTTACAGACATGTACCACCACACTCGACTTCTCTGTGGGTACTGGAGATCCAAACTCAGGTCCCTCATGCTTATGCAGCAACAGTTTACCAACTGAGTCATCTTCTCATCCTAGATTTAACGTTTCTAATGTGCTATGGCATTCAAAATGGTGTAGGAGAATATTCTTTGGCTGCAAGCTGTATTTCTCCTGCATGTTTCTAAGAGCACTGCTATCTCTTGACATACTGGTAGCTAATCTTTAACTTGTTTTTTTGAGACAGACTCTGTCTGTAACTCAGGCTGGCCTGGAACTCACTGTATCTATTAGATTCACATTGAATTCACAGGAATCCTTCTGCTTCAGCCTCGTGAATGCTAAGATTACAAACAAGAGCCACCATACCCATCTAAGTTTTTTTCCTTAGATTTATTTAGTTATTGTGTGTGGGAATGTTGGTGGGGAAGGCTGCATGTGTGTCCAGTACTTCATGTAGAGGTCAGAGGACAACTAACAGGAGTTGATTCTCTCCTTCCACAATGTGAGTTCTGGGGATTGAATTCAGGTGGTCAGGCATGGCAGCAAGCTCCTTTACCCATGAGGCATCTTTTTTTTTTAATTTATTGGGGGAATGGGGCTGCACATGTCATGGTCCATGTATGGAGGACAACTTCTGGGAATTGGTTCTCTCCTTCTACTGTATGAGTCCCAGGATTGAATTTAGGTTTCTAGGCTTAGTGGCAAGTGCCTTTACCCACTGAACCATCTCACCAGCACCCGGCTAAGTTTTTAAAAGGAATTCTTTGGTCAGATATTTTCAGAAAATACTGATTGGACATAATTTAACAAATGTGCTAGTGGTTTCTTTCTCAGGATTTTTAGGTTCTTTGCTCTGTTTAAGTGCCCTATGAATATACAAAAGGTTGAAATGATCACTGTTTCCCAATTTGAAGTGACCACAGAGCTCTTGTTCCTCCATCTTTTTTTTTTTCTGGGAAACTTCTTTAATATTTTATTTCATTTTATTTATTTATTTTGATCTTTTTGAGACAGAGTCTCCTTGTAATCCCAGCTGGCCTGGAACTCACTTTGTAGACCAAGCTGGCCTTGAACTCACAGAGATCCACCTGCCTCTGCCTCCTTAGTGCTGGATTAAAGGTGTGCGCCACCAGGCCAGCTTTGTTTTCTATTATTTTTTATTTTATTCCCCCCCCCATTTTTAATTTTTTATATGTATGAGTGAATTGGCTGCATGTGTATGTGTACCCATGTCCTGCAATACCTGCAAAGGTCAGAAGAGGCATTGGATCCCCTGAAACTGGAGTTAAGAACAGTTAGTTGTTAGCTGCCCCGTGGATGCTGGGAATAGAAGCCAGGTCCTCTGTAGGAGCAGCCAGTGCTCTTAACCATTGAGCTATTTCTCCAGCCCCAATTTCTGGGTAATTCTTAAATATCATTAATAATAATAGTATTGATAATAATGGTGCCAAAACATAATAAACGACATATTATCTTATTTTCATTTACATAATGCTATGATTTGGGTAGTATTTTTTTTAATTTTTTTATTTATTATTTTTTATGTGTATGAGTGTACTGTCTGCACGTAGGTTGGTGCACCCGTGTTGTGCAATGCCGAGGAGGTCAGAAGAGGGCGTCAGATTCCCCTGGAGCTGGAGTTAAAGACGGTTCTTAGTTGCCATGTGGGTGCTGGGAATCGAACCCAGGTCCTCTGCAAGAGCAGTTGGTGCTCTTAACCACTGAGCCATCTCTCCATCCCCTTGGGTAGTATTTTTTTTTTTATTTTATTTATTTTGTATGTGTATGAATGTAGTGTCTGCATGTAGGTTTGTGCACCCATGTTGTGCAATGCCGCGGAGGTCAGAAAAGGGCGTCAGACTCGCCTGGAACTGGAGTTAAAGATGGTTCTCAGCTGCCGTGTGGGTGCTGGGGATCGAACCCAGGTCCTCTGCAAGAGCAGTGGGTGCTCTTAACCGCTAGGCCATCTCTCCAGCCCCCCTTGGGTAGTATTTTATAGAAGAAAAAATGTAAGACATAAAGAACATTTTCAAACTGTTAGCTGGGAAAAGGTAGAGCTGGGGTTCATGGGGTCTTGAGCACCTGGGCTAGGTACTCCACTGTACTACCTTTCTTCCTAATGTTTGGAACAATGGAAGTCTGGAAAGTAGTCTAAGTTACCCTTTCCCCTGAACACAGAAATAATAGTTGTGTCTCACTATGTTAGGCTGGCCACCCTTGGAACTGTGTGTTTTGAAACCCTAGATGCAGTCTGTCAGACCAGAATGTCTTTCTTGGAGTAGATGTGGGGTCCCAGCAGGCAGAGGAGGTGCTAGTCTGTGCTTCTCCACTCAGGAAGACAGCAACACCTTGGGGTGTAGGACTGTTGGCAACATTTTTGAGCATATATACTGTTCTAGGGAAGAAAAATGTAATCTTCATTTTATTTTCAAAGGAGTGTATCTTCCAAAATTGTTTTTTTTTTTTTTTTAATCATCCCTTTAGCTATTAAAAGGTTAAAAGTTATTTTTAACTTTCCAGTCTAGGTAACAGGTATTTAAAATGCTTTAAAATTATTTCTTTTAATAGCTGCTACTGAAGTACACTGTTAGTTGTTAAACTATAAGCCCTGTTATTACCCAAACCAAACTTAAGGAAAATCAATACCTTGGGAAGCATTTTCTTTTCAGATAGCAATAGCATTTTCATTTTTAGGCAGAAATACCATGTTAATTATTTTTTAATTCCACTATTAAATACAAATTTTAAAATTATTTTTATCTGAAAGATGTTACTTTGAAATCACTTTTTAATTGGAAAAAATTTTGTTTCATGACTGTCTTGTCTTTTAGGACCTCACCCAGGAAGAAAAGATGGGCTATTTTCAGAGTCATCTTTTAACTCTCCACAGGGTGTAGCTATCGTGAATAATACCATATACGTGGCAGATACTGAAAACCACCTCATAAGAAAGGTAATACTTCTAGTCAGAAAAACCTAATACTTATTTGCTGCATTAAATACTTGAGTTAAAGAGTGATACAAATACATTTCATCTTTCTTATTCAATTTTTTTTTTTGATTTTGTTTGTCTTTTTGCACGACAGGGTCTCCCTGTAGCCTCAAGCTGGCCTCGGAAAATCGCTCTGTTAGACCAGGCTGGCCTTTGAACTTCCCACAGAGATCCGCCTGACCTCTGCCTCCCAAGTGCTAGGATTAAGGGCATGACACACATGCCCGGCGCCTTATTGCAATTTTTGTCAAGGGTTCTTAGTTATTGATTTTAGCACCTAAGGCATTTGTTTCTTTGTAGCTGGTGTATGCTTGCCACAGAAGAAAACCCCTTAAGATTTTTTTGGTCGTTTGTTTTAAGTCATGTGCCTAAATATCTCCCAGAGCTCCTAGTATACAAAGATGCTGGCCCTTTTTCCTTTCCATTTTTAACCATGCTTGTTTTTTTTGAGACAGGCTCCCTATAGCCCCAGTCTGGCCTTGAACTCGGAAAGATCCACCTGACCTCTGTTTCCCGAGTGCTAGGATTAAGAAGCTATGCATCCACCACGCCACACCCAATTTAAGATGGTTCTAGTGCCACTGGGTGCTGAGAATGGAATCACTCAGGTCCTCTAAGCAAGAGCAGCAGTCTCTTAAGCACTGAGCCCATCTCTCCAAGCCACAATTAATATGTTTTTAAACCTTAAAAAAAAAATCCATCTTTCTTACCCTCTCTTCAATTTGCTTCTTTTGACTAGAATAAATTATTAGTCAGTTAAAGGCTAAGATGTAGCTCAGTTGGTAGAGTGCTTAAGTAGCATAGCATATATGAAGCCCTGGGTTTGATCCCCAGCATAAACTGGGAGTGGCAGCACACAAGTTTGATCTCAGCATTTGGGTTGTGGAGATAGGAGAATTAGAAGTTCAGGTCATCCTTGGCTGCATACCAAGTTGAGACCAGGCTGAGTACATAAGACTCTCAAAACAAACAACCAAAAAAGACAAAGTTTTCAGAATGTCCTGTGACCGACCCATCAGTCTATTCTTACATAAACAGATTTGGACTTCAAAGATCCATTTTTAGAGAATTTCTAAAAACAAATGGAATTATACCATTTATTAGTTTTGTAGGTTTTATTTATCTGTGTTAGTCACATGAATAACATGACTATCACATTCTGTTGTAGATATACTAACTTTTTGTCTATAATCCATTGATTATTAAGTTGTTGTCAGTTTGGAAATAGCTAATAAAGTATCTCTAATCCACTCAATTGGGTGAACACACTGCTTCAGATACTTCACTGTTACCCAACATTGACATTTATCCTCATTACTTGACAAAAGTATCACATGATATACATGTAATAGCAAAATATATCTTATATATATGATATATAATAATGTCTACTGCAATGTAAGTCTTAACTAAAAACAAAAGATACATTGACTTTGCCACTGAGGACCTGGCCCATTGATCAGTAGATATTTGTTAAACAAGTTTATGGAAAGATAGCATTTGTTTACAGAACATTTTTATAGGAAATGTTCAGCCGATGCCTGGTGGCACCTTTAATCCTAGGCACTTAGGAGGCAGAGGCAGGCAATCGTTCGTCGGTTACAAGGCCAGCCTGGTCTACAGAGTGAGTTCCAGGACAGCTGGGGCCGACCCGGAAGACCCTATTCACACAAAGACAAAAAAAAAAAAAAAAAAAAAAAAAAGAAAGGGCCTATCAATAGACAGAAAATGGATTGCCTAGAGCTGGGAATGGGAGTGGTGGTAACCTTTAACTGCTAGTGACAGTTCTTAATTGGGGGATCAAATAGTCTAAAAACAAATTTAAGATAACTACACACAGGGCTGGAGAGATGGCCTAGCAGTTAAGAGCACCGACTGCTTTTGCAGAGGACCCGGGTTTGGTCCCCAGCACCCACATGGTGGCTGAGAACCATCTTTAACTCCAGTTCCAGGGGAATCCAACACCCTCTTCTGACCTTCGCGGCATTGCACAACACAGGTGCACAAACCTGCATGCAGATAGTACATTCATACACATACGGAAAAAAAATTTTTTTAAAAAGATAACCACACCACAAACACTGTATGTTCTTCAGGGTTATGCATGGATAAGAATTCAAAATGGCTGCCTACACATGTCGTCATGCGAGGGAATGCAAACAGACGGGGGAGGGAGCTAGAAGGAATGCATAACTTAGGAAGAAATTATTCTAGACAAGAGAGGGGTGTGGATGGAACAGTGATGCTTGTGTGTAAAGATAAGAAATAATGCTAAATTTACTATCATGAATTTAAAGATTCAAGCAGGTATTTTTGAGTCTTGGACATATTGTTGAGGATTTCAGTGGAAATATGTATTGATCAGGAAGCCCCTTTTTTGGCAGAACTTTACTAATGTTTTCATTACATTTCCATTACAGAAAAAAAAATTTTTTTAAGTACCAAACCTTTATAAGTCCATTATTTTTAGTAATTTTCTTTGGGGAGTTATTTCTATAATTTTGTCAGATTATCATGGACATCTGATCATGACTTGAAATATTCTGGAAGTACTTGATTTTTATTAATTGTGCTCCATTTCTCCTGCCTTATATTTTGGTGGGTTTTGGAGTTATTGACCAAAGAGCTATATTTCAAGTGCTTCTTTATTTAAGCATTTAAGTATTATCACACACACAAAAAGAGTTTCCTGAAGTTATTCTATATCATATGACTTACCTTAATTCTGTAAAGATAGGAATATAATTATTTCTTCCTTTCTTTTCATTCTATTTACTGTATTTTTTTAAGGTCTCATTTGCAGAGCATTAAGGAGATTATTTCTTATCTTCACACACAAGCATCACTGTTCCATCCACACCCTTCTCTTGTCTAGAATAATTTCTTCCTAAGTTATGCACTCCTTCTAGCTCTCTCCCCACTCTGTTTGCATTCCCTCACATGAGGACATGTGTAGGCAGCCATTTTGAATTCTTGTCCATGTATAACCCTGAAAAACATACAGTTTGTGTGTGTGGTTATCTTAATTATGGTGATATGGTATATTTTACATATCAGAGAGATTCACCCATAAAAGCATAGAAGCCACTAAGTTTTAGTCAGTTTAACAGGTTTTGCAGTTGTAACCTTAAATTGTTTTTAGACTATTTGATCCCCCAATTAAGAATTGTCACAAGCAGTTAAAGGTAACCACCACTCCCATTCCCAGCTCTAGGCATCTAGGCAATCCACTTTCTATCTATTGATAGGCCCTTTCTGAACATTTCCTATAAATAGAATTCTGTAATATATGGTTTCTTTGATTTGCTTCTTCCATTTTGCTTGATGTTTTAAAAGTTCACCCATGAAGTAGTGTGCTAATCAGTATTTCTTGGTAATGAAGGGGACTGACTATATGTACTTAAGTGACAAGTCCTCTATAATTAATCAGGCTTTTAAAACATTGTGTTGCAAATACTTTCTATATATTCTATTGGAATTCTTCAAGTATTGAAAGAAAAAAGCAATAGTAACATACATTGCATAAAATATCCACTAAATTTTTGTAGATTGACCTAGAAGCTGAGAAGGTGAGCACTGTGGCGGGCATCGGTGTTCAAGGTGCAGATAAGGAAGGGGGAGCACAAGGAGAAGAGCAGCCCATCAGCTCCCCTTGGGATGTTGCTGTTGGAACATCAGGTTTGTAGGTTTCAGTATTAAATGCCTGTAAGTTTTGCTTAATAAAATAATTTTTCATATTTTTTATTGAATTTTTTCTCTTTCATATATAATTTTTCAATCTGTCTTAGTCGCCCTTATACCCACTCCTCCCTTGGCAGCAACCCCCCCCCAGAGTTCATACCTTCTGTCATTTGTACTAGAGTCCATTGTGCCAAATTACTCTCCTCAGTGCCAGCTCTGAACTCTAGTCAGCCTATCCAGAGTCTCTTTTCTAAAGAAAGCCAGGTCTTCCTCACCCAACAGCCATCTGCTGCCAATATTTCCTCAGCCAAGGTTGGGCACTACTACCCATTTCTGCAGTTCCATGCTGGGTTTTTGTCCAGCTGAGCTTGCATGGGTCTTGTGCATGCTGATGCCAATGCTGTAGGTTCATACGAACAGGGTCCCAGGAGCTCGTAGGATTCATTTCTGTTTTGTATTGCATCAGCTCCCTGGCTCTTACAATCTTTCTGCCCCCTCTTCTGCAGTGTTCCCCCAGCCCTGGGTGGGTGAAGCTGAATATAGGTAGCCTGTCCATGGAACCACACTCTGTAAACTTCTAATCTTCATGGTTTGGTCATTCAGGCCCTTTTGGGTTCCTGGTCTCCTGTTGCATGGAGGAGCTTCCTTAATGAGAGTTAAGAGGTAGTTTATGCCTTTTTGGGTCCTTGTTCTCTGATATTTGGGTCTTATATGTAGAGGTTGCATTGTAGATGGGTTGCCTAGTCATGAGCCATTCACAGACCATGTCCATGTGTGTCCAATTGTTAGGACTCTGTACTATTTTCATCTGGTGCAAAAGAAGCTTTCTGAGTGGTGTCTGGAATATTTGTCTGTAAATACAAGGATATTTCTTTTGTAGTTAGTAAAATGTTACCTTAGCCTAAAAGTTAGATTTTAAAATACTCTTTTTATTAAAAATATTCTTAAAACATCTATTTGGATTATGTTGTTTGTTATATACATTTGTGTTTATGGTTTGCAAAACAAAGGCAACAGTAATATATACAGATAGAATAGTTACATATAACATTCTCTTGTATTTTATAGAACATAGGAGGGTGGATGTTTGGCTGGTTCACTCTTGGATCAGTGCAGAGTACACACTGAGTTCTGATTTAAAGAATTTCATCAGATCTGCATCTCCCAATTAATGTAGTTCTAAATATTCTTAAACTGACAGGATTTACTTTGGGTTGTATTTTAACTTAATTCATACACTTATAAATACAAATGAATATCATATGTTTATGAGTGGATATATTTTAAAACCAAGTGAAAATGCAATCCAGTAAAAATTCATCTAATCCTATGATCCAATTTCTCCATATTTATGAATTATACATTAATGTAGGATAGGATTTTAGACTAATTCTGTTTTAGTTCTAAAGAGGTTTGGGGGGTGGATATACCACTTTGAAAGTCTGATGAGGATCTAAACAACTGTCCCAAATACCGAATAGAATTTCTGGGCATTCCCTGACATTTATAACCACTTTATAAAGCTTATCCACCAATGATTTGGCATACATACCCAGACTAAAAAATCCTTAACTTGCATAGCCACTATGGGGGCATGTCCTTCAGACAGTGCTTGAAACCACTTTCTCTGAGCCAGTATGCTGCAAGGTATTGAACTTATGTGCATTCAAGACGCCTTCTCTTGCCAAGTATCTGGAATGAAGGCATTTTCGGACCTAAGTTAAATGCACATGATGTGCCAAGCAGAGGCAGGACCTGAGAACTAAGCAGATATGAAATGAACAAATGAGCCCATCTTCTTGGGTTTCTACCTTCTGTCAAGAAACAAAGATACCACAGAGGGCTGCTTGTCACAGGTGAATACCACGTGAACCAGATGTGGTCTCAAGATACAGCATGGACCCAAGCCAGGCCAGCTCAGGCTTAATTGGGCTCATCCCTGTGGTGGTCTCAAAGAAAATGTCCCCCATAGATAGGTTCAAGATGTCTGAACATTTGGTGGCATTGTATGAAGAGGTTTAAGAGGTGTGGCCTCGGTGGAGAAAGCATATCACTGGGTGGTCCTTGAGAGTTCGTAGCCCTGCTCATTTCCAGTTTTGCGCTCTCTGCTTTCTAAAAGATGCGTGTGCTCAGTAGATATGCCTCATGCCATATCTACCCTGCCATAATGGACTCTTATCCTCCTAGAACTGTAAGCCAAATAAACTCCCCCCCAACCCCCCTGCTTTTTAAGACAGGGTTTCTCTGTATCCCCATTCCAGCTAGTCTGGAACGCACTATGTAGACCAGGCTGGTCTTGATTTCAGAGAGATCTGCCTGCCTTTGCCTCCAGAGTTCTGGGATTAAAGATTTGTGCTACCACACTTAGCTAAACTTTTCCTTCTCCTTAGGTTGCCTTGGTCATGATTTTTTTATCACAGCAACAGAAAACTAACTAATACAATCCCCAACCCCTTTTTAAGAGGAAAATAAAAGGTTAGGTTTGTATGAGTCTATTTTATATGACATTGTTGTAGTAATTACTAATAGATAAAAAAAACACAAAGTAGCAAAATGCAGACCTCAGTAAATAAATTGCTCTGTGGACTATTGGCTATTAATCATTGAGGATCCAACATGAAATCAGATTTTTTTTTTCCTCCTTAAGAAATGGTAATAGCACACCAAGGCAGGAATTCTCAAATGCAAAGCCATTCAAATAAGATATTCACTCTTATTTTTTTAAGATTGCATGAAGCATTTAGTTTCAAATACCAGTTTCAATGTATTCTACTTTGTGTCTGATATTAGAGATGGAGGTAACAGCTGTCTCAGTGTTGCTGAGGACCAGTGACACAGGAGCACTAGTTAGAGCACTGCTGGCTTCCTCTTAGCCTGTTCATATGGGTTGCAAAGATAGTATGTCTCATTTACTATCAGTATTTGCCTAATTCATTAGGGTGATGTCTTAATTGTTTAAAAGGTGCTATCCTATTTAAATATCTGGTAGTTCTTTAAAAATCTAAGATAAAGCAACTGCCTATATAATATTTTGGTTTCTTTTTTAAACTAGAGTAAGGATACTGTTAAATGATATAGCCCATGAGGGTTTAATGTTTTGAGGTTTTATTTATAAATGATGTCTAATTGTCTGGTAGAGAATTTTTTTCTGATTTTTGTGTTATAGATAGCTGTACTTCTTTCCAAGTATCAGGTTGTTTATTTTCAGATTGGATTTAAGATCCAGAATATTTTGACTATCATACCAGCTTGGGTCATTAGGTGAATTGCTAGGGAACTTAGAGACAAATTTATCCTCAACAAAGTTTGATGGTTCACATGGCATTCATTTTATAATGTTAATATGCTTATCACATCTTTCATGTCTTTATTTATTTGCCTTTTTCTTTTATTTCTTTATTTAAAATTTTATGTATCTCACTGTTTCTCTTATAAGCTACAAAGTTCAAACTTCATTTGTGAAAAAAGAGATTTAGTAGAATCCTTCCTTAAAGACAGTTGAGTACAATATAGTTGGTTCAAGTAGAGAAAAAGTTTGTATTCAGACCCATAAACATTTTATGAAGCGACTTTTATTTATTTTAAGAAATATCAATGTACATTTTTTTAAGAATTTTTTTATTTTTTTAATTTAATTTAATTTTATTTATTTATTTATGTGTATGAATGTATTGTCTGCGTGTAGGTTTGATCACCCGTGTCGTGCAATGCTGCGGAGGTCAGAAGAGGGCGTCAGATTCCCCTGGAACTGGAGTTCTCCTGGAATTGGAGTTACAGACGGTTCTCAGCCGCCATGTGGGTGCTGGGGATTGAACCCAGGTCCTCTGCATGAACAGTCAGCGCTCTTAACCACTAGGCCATCTCTCTAGCCCCTCAATGTGCATTTTATTTTTTTTTTAAACTTTTTTTTATTAATTTTATTTATTTTTTTATGTGTATGAATGTATTGTCTGCTTGTATGTTTGTTCACCCGTGTCGTGCAATGCTGCGGAGGTCAGAAGAGGGTTTCTGATTCCCCTGGAACTGGAGTTCTCCTGGAATTGGAGTTTCAGACGGTTCTCGGCCGCCATGTGGGTGCTGGGGATCGAACCCGGGTCCTCTGCAAGAGCGGTCGGCGCTCTTAACCGCTAGGCCATCTCTCCAGCCCCCTCAATGTGCATTTTAAAGTCAGTTTCTCTTTCTGGTTGTTGGTTGCTGTAGTTTTTTGAGACACAATTTCATCAGTAGTCTAGGCCTGTCTGAACTTACTATGTAGTCCAGGCTTTCCTGGAACTCCGGATTTCCTGCCTCAGCCTCCCAAGTGTTGGGATTATGGGCATGTACACCACACCTAGCTAGTCAGTCTCCTAATAGAAGAATAAATCCTCTTCTTTAAGCAGCTCCTGGTGGTCTTTCTTTCGCTACCCAAATAAATAGTTTTCATTATCTTTTTTAAATTTATTTTTTATTGTTATTAAACTTTTTCTATAAATCATACATCATTTTTCAACTGAGAATTTAGAGTCACTTCCCTTTCCATGCCACCCACCCCACCTGAGTCCCTGCACTCTACCATACATGTCTTGCATCTTTTTCTGAGTCTTTCCAGAGTTTTTTTTTTCCAGTTCTTTTGTTGTTGTTCTCTCTAACTTGTATTGCTTCAATATATATACATAGTTATACATATATATACATAAATATATACATACATACCTATATCAAGTGAATTGGAGGATTTTTTTTTTTTTGCTAAAAGATGTCATGTTTTCCTTAAAGTATGGTGAGAATTTAAAAATACATGCAGGGGGCTGGAGAGATGGCCTAGCGGTTGAGAGCGCTGACCGCTCTTACAGAGGACCCGGGTTCGATCCCCAGCACCCACATGGCGGCTGAGAACCGTCTGAAACTCCAACTCCAGGAGAACTCCAGTTCCAGGGGAATCCGACACCCTCTTCTGACCTCCGCGGCATTGCACGACACGGGTGCACAAACCTACATGCAGACAGCACACTCATACACATACAAAAATAAATAAAATTAAAAAAAAAAATACATGCAAAGAAACAATTGTGAGGCCTAAAAAACATTTAATAGTTTGATTTAGCTATTTGGCTTTTATTGAGTCTTTTTCCCAAAGTATTCTTCTACTCAAAGTAGAAACAACCTTTTTGCATGCATATTTCAATAGTTCATATATATTTAAATTACATTATATAACTGATTTGAGTAGCTGTTGGAATAAACACTTGAAGGGTACAGTGGCTGGGTAAAATTGTTTTCTTTTAAGTTATTTTTTAATGTTTGAAACATGTTATAAAACTTCTACCATAAGTTATGAATGTGACAGAAGACAGATTTACCAGGAAGAAAACATGGAAAATAGGTTGCTTTGTCATATCTTTATATAAGGGATACTCTGTAGTGCAGATAAATGTAACAGCTATACTCAGCATCATGAACAAATATCAGGAATCTTAGGAGTGAAAAAGCAAATTTCAGAAGAAACCTTTTAATAGAATTTCTTTTAGAAAACTTGTAATAGACGTTAATACAGATTAAGCATTGAGAGCTCTAGCTACACATAGTTAAATTAGAAGAAACTGAAAAAGATGATTTTAGACTGTTTCTTCTAGAAAGAGGAAGGCATGTGGCCATAAAGGGGTACTTGCAGCCTTCAAATAATGTTAAGTTTGCATGTAGAGTTACATATGGTGTTTAATTACTTAAACTTCATTTATAACATGTATTCTCATGTATTTTTTCTTTTTAAAAATAAAATGTTTACAAGTTTCATACACTATATTTTAATCATGTTTAGGTCTCCTCCCCTATCTGCGCTGCCCTTACCCCTGACCACCTGTTCTCCAACATATATGCCCCTATAGAATCAGGTTTGTGTCTCCAAATGCCCTAATGTCCTTTGGTGTGGGTTCATGCACTAGAGCCTGATCACCTTACCAAGCGTCTCACCTTTAAATGAGTCTGACTCTGCCCTTCCCAGCTGCCAGCTGCCATCAGTTACCAGTAGTTCCCCAGGTTGAGATTTCTTACTGACTTCCCCACCTCTGTGCTGGGATTTTGTCTGGCTTGAGTTTATGTGGTACTTGTCCATGCTGTCACTATTTCTGTGAGTTCATATGGGTAACTAACCAGCTAACTGGAAAGCTCTGGTTCTTTGTAGTCATCCATCTCCTCCAGTTCTAGTCTTCCCGCCCCTTCTTCCACAGTGATTCCTGCATCTTGGAAGGTATATGTGTACTTAATTAAAAACAAAACAGTAAAGCTTTAGTTCCAGCACTTTGGAGGCAGAGGCTGACAGATTTCTGTGAGATCCAGGCCAGCCTGACCTACGTAGTGATTTTCAGGACAGCTGGAGCTACGGAAAGACCTGTCTCAAAAAGATAAAAAAATTTAAACAGTAAAGAAAAATAGATAAGTAAAAACAATGAAAAGTAACAAAGACAAATACAATTAAATATATACTTGACAAAATTCTCAGCTTAATATACAATATATCTCATGCATATCGACTTGAAATACCTGATTATTCTAAATACAAGTATAATTTGTAAATATGTATATATTTTAAATAGTGTCTACACACTTGACCTAATTATACTTGTGATTACTATGATAAAATTGTAAAAAATAACATAAAGTGAAATTTATACAAGTAAATTTTTTTGGGGGGGGAGTCTTTTCGAGACAGGGTCTCCCCGTAGCCCCAGCTGTCCTGGAACTCACTTTGTAGACCAGGCTGGCCTTGAACTCACAAAGATCCGCCTGCCTCTACCTCCCAAGTGCTAGGATTAAAGGCGTGCGCCACCACACCCAGCACAAGTAAATTTTATCTTTTTTGTTATCACTTTCTTTTTTGTGTGTTTTCAGTCATTTTTTTAAATTTTTTTATATATATTTTGTACAAGATTATCAAATCTAGACCCATGTCCCCCACTCTATCCCCCCACCCCACCAGAGTCATGTATTCTGCCAAACATGCTTTTCTTCTCTTTCTCAGTCTTTCTCAAAATTCTCCATGTGGAATTTGACTGTTTTGAGCAGAACTTCACTATTTCAGTCACTTCTTTGACGCAGTCCTTTCTGTTGTTGTTGTTTCCAATATGCATCACTCCCAACTGCTTGGACAAAAGCTCAAGGGGCCGTGTACAAGAAATACTTACAACTAGGTAATTGGCACTAGCATCCACAGATGAGGGATACCATTCGTCGTTTGTTTTTTGGGACTGTGCTACTTCACTCAGCATGATGTCTTCTAGCTCCAGCCATTTTCCTGCAAAGCTCATGATGTCATCTTTCTTTACTGCTGCATAGAACTCCATTGTGTAGATGTACCACATTTTCTCTATCCACTCATCCGCCCCTACAGCCACAATAGCCAATCAAGCCAAAGACAACTAGATTAACTAGATCAAATCAAACAACAATCCACCTTGCTGAAGCACCCAGCTCCTACCTACCTGTGGTTCAGGTGGTCTTGGGAGATCTCCGATCTCCTGTTAATCACTTTCAACATGATCAGAACTTCTCTGTGTAATATAAATGACTAAAATGAGTTCATTTTTTAGCAAATACTTTGCCATGTTTCCAGAACGTGTTTAAGTTCCTTTTTGATTCCTCTGATTGATGCCAGACAATGACGTGAAAAATGTTTTATCATAAAGGCCAGAACCCTGCCAATCTGTAAGTGTGTTAGAAGGTACGTGATTTAGAACCATTTATAAAGGAAAACATGCCTGAATTCCTGAATTCCCTTTTTTTTTTTTTTTTATTTATTTATGTATGTGTATGAATGTACTGTCTGCATGCAGGTTTGTGCACCCTTGTCGTGCAATGCCGCGGAGGTCAGAAGAGGGTGTCGGATTCCCCTGGAAGTGGAGTTCTCCTGGAATTGGAGTTTCAGACGGTTCTCGGCCGCCATGTGGGTGCTGGGGATCGAACCTGGCTCCTCTGTAAGAGCAGTCGGCGCTCTTAACCGCTAGGCCATCTCTCCAGCCCCCTGAATTCCCTTTAATCATTATTTTCCCCAGGTACAAACTTAGCTTTTTTTTTTTTGATCCAATTTAGCTTTTCTTCTATGACCTTTAATGGTTGAAATCCAACTATTTTGTGCTCATCTGATAAACTACAGTTTAGGTGCTTGTGTGCTTAGATAATATGCTCTGTGACATCCATTAGAATTCTGTAAAGTACCATTAAATATTTTTGTTTTAAATATAATCCTATGCTACAGACATTTTTGAAAAACAAATTATGTCTTTATATCTAAAAATCGACAAAAGATTTTTAAACTATTATGTCATTAGATCATTATAAAAATCATTATAAATAGCATTTTTTAGGTTAGTGAGGTAAAACTTACATAAAGAAAAATTTACTCTTACTAGGTAGATTATGGATTTTGAAAATGTATACAGTCATGTAACTGTGACCACAATGAAGTTGTAGAATGCTTCCATCACCCCAAAACGTTCTTTCATAGGCTGGTGCTAAGTCTCCCTATCACCACACACCCACTCTGGCCACTGGCAGCAGCAGTCTCTCCTCTTCCTCAGGATAGCTTTTTGTGCCTGCCTTCTTTTATTTAACACATTATGTTCAAGATTCTTCACTGTTCCATCTATCAGAAGTTTGGTCTTTGTCCATTGTATGGCTTACCACAATCTAGTTTATTCAAACAGTTGATAAACATTTCAGTGTCTCTAGTTTCTGACAGTTGCAAATACAGTAACACCTCCATTAACATTTTGTGCACAGGGGTTTTCTTTATGATAATAAGTATTTATTTCTCCTGAGTAAATGCCTAGGAATGAAATTGTCAGTGTGTTTCAAAGTTGCTATTTTCCTCAGTCCCAATTGTTTCTATCTGTAGAACTTTTAAGTTTTCTTATAATTTAGGCCTGCCGTTTTTGTTTGTTTCTGACCTGAGAAAGTGTTTAGCCTTTGATTTAGGAGGTATTTTTACTCCATGTGTAAGTCTAAATTGACATTTTTCTTTTGATGCTACTCTACCGTCTTCTGGTTTGCTTTAATTTTTTTCTCTTGTTCCTTATTTTTTTTCCTCTGGCTGCTTTTGCCTTTAGTTTTCAGTCTTTTAGCTTAGCTCCTCATTATCACGAGGAGCTAAGTTAATCTGAGCAGAAGCTATGCTGGGCTGGGTTTTCTTATCCTTCTGGGCATTTTCAGTGCACCATAGCCTTCCATTTCTAGCTAAGCTGATGTTGCCTGGTTGTGTACTCCATAGTAGGGAAGTGGGGTCTGGGTGCCGGGTCTTCTCCGTGGCTTTGCTCGATCCTTGGTGCTCTCATCCCAGTACAAAGGAGCAACACAATGTTTCTGTAGTACACTCTTGGAACCCCCAGGAGAAAATTCTGCTGTTGGTTACTTTGTTCCAGGCCTGGATGGGGCTAGAGCTGTTCTTGTTCTGCAGCCTTGGGAAGACCATTGATACCTAGACCCCAGGAAAGAGATTTCTATTGCTCCTTTTTACCTCTCTGGCCACTGAACTGAGCTCTGTCTTGCGTTCGTGGCTGGTCTGGGGCCTGTCCCACTTCTCTCTCAGCAGAAGTCCTCTGGCTACAGCCAAGGCAGCCCTCTGTGCATCCCTAGGCATGGCATTTTCTCCTCTGCCTTCCTCCAGCTGTAGTTGATCTTTTCCTGTGCCCTGGGGTGACACTTTGCTGCTTCTCCCTGGAGGCTCAAGGCCTTGCTTCATAGGAGCTTTAGAAACTGGGGAAAGAAATCTGTTTATACTACAGATTTCATAGAGGCCAGCAGGACGATGTTGGACCTAGCAGCTTAAAATGATGCAGAGTTCTTCAGAGCTGAACTTTGGGTGATTTTCATTTCATTTGCTGAATTTATTCCTATTAAAATTATTTCTCTAATCTTTTTGGTAGTTATAAGTAAAAATATTTATTCTCAAAAGCCTTTTCAACTTTTGACATTAAAAAATATTTTTTGTTTGTTTCTTTGTTTTAGACAGGGTCTCTCTTTAGCTACAGCCGGTTTGGAATTCATGAAGACTAGGCTGGCCTTGATCTCACACAGATCCACTTGCCTCTGCCTCCTGAGTGCTGGGAGCAAAGGCATTCACCACAATATGCCCAGCTATATTATTATTTATGATAACATGGCAGATTGAATAGTTGTGCATGGAACATGTATCAGTATCCCTCAGAGAGTTCATATGAATATTGAGTTGACAGGATAAAGACCTAAGACTAGTTCATGTTATGCATTGGGTGTCATCTTTAGGAATATTGCACGGAGGTTCCTGGGCCTCAGGACGAGTTATGTGAGTTAGAATTATTTTAATCTTGATTGTTAAAAAGTCAGTAATACTAACTGCACTGTTAATTTAAAATGAAATATTCAGCCGGATGTGGTGGCACATGCCTTTAATCCTAGCACTTGGGAGGCAGAAGCAGGCAGATCTTTGTGAGTTCAAGGCCAGCCTGGTCTACAGTGTGAGTTCCAGGATGGCTGGGACTATACGGAGACCCTGATTCGAAAAAGACAAAAAAAAAAAAAAATTTTTCATTATTATCACATTCTTTTTTTTTTTTTTTAATTTTATTTATTTCTGTATGTGTATGAATGTACTGTCTGCATGTTTGTGCACCCATGTCATGCAATGCTGCGGAGGTCAGAAGAGGGTGTCGGATTCCCCTGGAACTGGAGTTCTCCTGAAATTAGAGTTTCAGACAGTTCTCGGCCACCATGTGGGTGCTGGGGATAGAACCCGGGTCCTCTGTAAGAGCGGTCGGCGCTCTTAACCGCTAGGCCATCTCTCTAGCCCCTATCACATTCTTTTTTTAAAAGAAACAAAAAGAAATAAAACTTAATACCCAGACTCAATGATGCAACTGTGTTCTTTAGATTCCAACTCTAGGATGACCAGTGTAAATGAATGATGCCTGTTACTGCCAGGCTAACTTTCCATTTTCCTGTTTGGAAGCACAGATTGTTCAGTCTTCAGTGAAACAAACCATCAGACAGGCATGGCAACTTCTGGCGAGGTGGGTTTTTCTGGTGCTGAAAACACAAGCTCTAGGGCCAGAGCACCCAGGTTTCAAGTTAGTTCCCCATCGTAGTTCTTATATGAGTGAAGACAGGCTCCTCTGTAACTGAAGTGGCTTAGTTCCAAAAAAATAGAAAGTTTGATTAGTGTCTGCCTCAAAGGTTGTATTATGAGAATACTTCTTAGTACATGTTTTGCTAATGCATTATTTGATTAAATTGCAAAAAAAAATGATATACTGGGCCAGACCAAAACCAAGAAGGCAGGAAAATGAAAAATATGCTTTTGGGAGATTATACAGACATAACTCTGGAGAGGCAGGGGTTGCCACAGACATTAGGAAGAAGAGGTGAACCTAGCTTCACATCTTGGAGCAGGGAGCTCCAGTAGATCTGATTATATTACATGCTTGGGTAAACTGGGCCAAGCTAAGTGCACAGTCAGAGGTGAGAGAGATGGAAAGGTCCAAGCAAAAAGCTAGACAGAGCACAAGCTCACTGCTCTCATTCTCAACCCAGCACTAGCTGGGTAGGATAACCATGAACTCAAACTCCAAGTTTAGCTGTTTGAATTTTATTATTTTTTTTATTTTTTTATGTGTATGCTTGTAGGTTGGTGCACCCATGTCATGTGATGCCGTGGTGGTCAGAAGAGGGAGTCGGATTCCCCTGACTGAAGTTAAAGATGGTTCTCAGCCGCCATGTGGGGGCTGGGGATCGAACCCAGGTCCTCTACAAGAGCAGTTGGTGCTCTTAACTGCTGAGCCATCTCTCCAGCCCCAGCTGTTTGACTTTTTAGCAAATTACTTAACCGCTTTGAAAGTGAGTTCTTTTATAAAATAAAGATGATGGTAGTAAGACTTCTCAAGCTTAGTGTCTTCAATAAGAAATATTCTGGGTGTTTTGTTGTTTTGATGTCTCTCACCATCATCATCAGTCACTTGGTTCTTTGAAGCCCTAAGAGACCAAGACCCTGACCCGACACAGCTTGTGCATCTACAGTTGATCTCATGGCTCTAGCTTCTAAAGGAAATAAGTGCCCAGAACAAACAAGTTCTCAGACTTTCTTACCACAAAGCTTTCACCTTCACATATGTAGTAAACCTGACTGAGATAGGCTGACCTAGTTAGGGAACCAGATAGCAGAAGCCACACTGATCATTCAGTCAGATGTCCACCAGCAAAGCTCTCCCATGTCAAGACAGGCTCTAAAAGCTCCTAAAGCAGAAAGCAAAATTTGCTTGCATTGCCCTTCCTAAATTCTCATCTTTCCTCTCGCATCATTTTTCTCTTTGTTGTTTGTTTGAATCAAGGTCTTGCTGCTGGATAGCACAGACTGGCCTAGAACTGGCTGTGTATCCAAGACTGACTGCAAACTTGAGTGCTGGGATTACAAGTGTGTGCCACCACACCCAGACCAAGTTTTCTTAGGGTAAGACCTTGGTATGAAAGAGGGTGTTTCCAAGTGATTGGTGTAGTAAACCCTGGTAGTGCCTTAGATCAAGGCAGAGATGGTACAAACTGGGCACATTCAGGGTGTATTGAATGAGGACCTGACAGAATTTGTGGTGTGACTTGTGAGAAAAAGCATCAGGAAAGTTGACTATAGGATTTATGACCTGAGAGACAGAAAGATGGTCTGTCCACAAGACCCCATGACAGTGGTGCTGGTGAAGAGGGCATGTATCTCTCATTAGCTTTACACTCAGGTGTTTGGAGTTTTCTAGTACCATTACAAAAATGTATTTTCTATTTGTTTGATAGCATAGAATTTATTCCAAGTGCTTAGTATACAAAAACCTTGATAAATTCACTTATGGATTCTAATCATTGTACTGTAATTTGGGGGGGGGTCTTTTTGAGACAGGGACTCCCTGTAGCCCCAATTGGCCTGGAATTCACTATGTACACCAGGCTGGCCTTGAACTTACAGAGATCTGCCTGGCTCTGTCTCCTGAGTGCTGGTATTAAAGGCATGTGCCACTATGCCCAGCTCTACTGTAATTTTTAAGAGAGTTCCAATAATTGAAACTTTATTTCTAGTCTTTATATTTCTTTTTTTTTGTTCCTATTTTGTTCCATAGAGTAGGACCTTCATATGATGCTGTATGATAAGTATTGATAAATATTAAGAAGTATTGATAAGTCTTTTCATCTCTTTCTATGACAGGGACATATTTCTAGCGTTTCACTATTAAATATGATTGCTAGATTCTTTTAAGATTATTTATCAAATTGAATAGGTTGTCTGCAGATCTTAATTTGCTGAAAGTTTTTATGATGGGAAACATGTTAAGAAATATTGAAAGGCTGCATTTAAAGTAAAAAACTTTAAACACGTATGAGTGTTTTACCTGCATGTATGAAAGTGTACCTGTGTGTGTCTTTGGATCCCCTGAACTGGAGCTACAAAAGGTTGTTAGCCACCATGTCCATGCTGGGAACCAAACCTGGGTCCTTTGCAAGAGCATCCAGTGCTCTTAACCATTCTTCGTCAGCCCCAAAAGTCTGTATTTTTATTCCAGCTTGAGAGTTCTCAGGTCCCAAATTCCCCACCCTTATGTAAATTATCTGAAAAAATTCCAAATGAAAGTCACATACACACACACACACACACACACACACACACACACGTTACATTTACATATTTTAAAATATAAAGAAGAAATTAGATGATTTATAATAAAATAGATATTCATTTCATAGATGTTCTGGCATGACTGGTCACTATGCAAATTATTATCTCTCAGACATCCAAAGCTGTTCTTAGGGTGAGATCAGAGTTCCCTTCAGTATCTGTTTTAGAGGATCATGGCACAGATTTACATTTATACCAAACTTCTTTGATTAGAGATGAATCTTTAGTAGCATTAGGAAATACCAAGTATGATTAGGATAACTTTAGAGCTTACGGGTATATTGACAAAATGAGAATATTTTTCTTCTGGTGTCCAGGGGAAAGTTTACTTATTCAGTAAATATTTACTGAGCATCTACTATGGGATATGCACTTCTCTAGTTGGTAATACAACTATGAGTGAAACAAAGCTGCTGGCTTCTTAGGGCTGGAGAGGTGGGTCAGTGGTTAAGAGCACTGGTTGCTTTCACTGAGAATCAGGGTTCAATTCCCAGTACCCAATGGCTAACAACCATCCATAATTCTAGTTCCAGGGGATCTGATGCCCTATTCTGATATCCATGGGTATTGCATGACCCCAGAGCACTTACATATAGGCAGGAAATACACTTATACACATTTTTAAAAAGGAGATGCCTTCTTGATATACTAAATAGAGGAGAAAAGCAATAACAAAATAGATATGTAATATGTAGGCTAGTATGTACACACACACACACACACACACACACACACACAAATGCTACCTGTGTTAGGTAAGGAATCAGGAGAGTAATCTGAGCAGAGTTCTATGCTAGGGTCTGGGAGTAAGGGTTCTAGGAGGAAAGAGGTTGCACAGGTGGTGTAGGAGCTGAAAGATAGCAGACTTTATTTTGTACACAGCATGTGCCAATACCAAAGTAGATGCTTCACTTACATGGCCCTCACTCATTCCTCTCAGTAATCTTATGGAATGGGCAGTGATGCCCCAACTTGACAGGTGAGAAAACTGGACAGAAATTAGTAGCCAGGATTCAGATCTGGAACTTCTTGGTCTCACAGCCATGGAATTGGAGGAGGGGATAATTCTGTGAGTCCCCCTAGAGTCTATCACAGTACCAAGAGCATGATTCAGTCCATTCAGAGAGAGATAGGAAGACTAAGTAGTGAACTAGAAATGGTAATTGCTTATAATTCTTCATGTATTAATAGTCTATCTAAACATGTTTCTGGATAAACACAGTCTTTGAAAATACTGTGAATGGAAAAAATTCCAAATTATGTGAAAATTAAGTATTATTCATTTGTATCTTTTGTTTATATTATTTACTGAAGCTTTTGTTTTATTTTGTTGCCCATTTCCTTAGCTCCCTAATCAGGCACCTAAACTCATTTTCATTGTTTAATATTGAAGTGTTTATAATCTTGGATTTATGGTGGCCTTAATACAAGTAAGCAGTTGTAAACTGAGTGCCTTGTTAGGTACCATATGTTGGTAATGCATTTGTAATCAGTGCTTATTATAAAATTAACAAACCTGTGGAAGACAGTATGTCATACCTTTGCCCTCAGTGACATCCGTTCAGAGGCTTTTGAGTTTGCAAATGTGTTTATGCTCGCCTAATACAGCATGCTGTAAAGGCAGGATCCAGTCGTGGTATAATGATTGTACCTGACATTTGAGTGCTGCCACCTGTAAGCACCTTTCATTTGAATGCCATCACATCTGAAATAATAGAATACTATTCCAGTAATGGAATATTTTATTAGCTTAGATGGCCTAGTTATTTTAGCAGTATTCAGAGAATAGCCATGGAATAACTGAAGAAGGAATGTGATGTGTTAAGAATAGTGGAACTTTTGATTTGGTTTTTAAAGTGATGAAGCAGAGACACAGACACTACTATCACCTTCAGTACCGCTTACATTTACGGACATAATTATGTATGCTATATAAAAAAATTAAAGTAAAAACTTTGTTTTTATTTTTTTTTTAATTTTTATTTTTTAAAAAATTAAACTTTGTTTAATTTTTTATTTTACAAAATAGAATACTTTTCTTTCAATTTTACTAGATAGCAATTAAGAACAGAGAAAGAGGCAGCACATGCAATGGTTAAGATGTCAGTTTTTCTCTTGGCCTGCTTAGGCTTAGACTCCAGTTCCTTCATTGCTAGCTAGTGAGCCTGGCAAGTTACTACCCTCTCTAGGCTTGTTTATTCTCTGAAAATTGGACCTTCTGTCAGTTCCTATCTCATGGGCTTTTGGGAAAATTGGAATGAGTCTTTGGGAAGTGTTTGCATCATACCAGCCATAATTACTTGAGAACCATCATCATCGTGGGTTGTTCTTGTCATTAAATTGAAAGACACTTGGAAATGATACTAATTAAGGAAGAAATATTTCTTCTGAACAAAAATTACTTGAAGTTAAAGGAATTATAAATAAAACATCTTTCTATGTAAGAATGTCTTACCAAACTACTTTAGTAAAAATCTCTCAGTATCAGGATTCCTTCTAAATTAAATTAGTTAAATATCTTAACAAAACCAATTTGAGAAATAAGAGCTCTTTTGCCTTGTAATAAGTTGTGACATTATTCAGTGTCTTAATAGAAAATTAATTGTAGCAAACAGCTATATTAAAATATATTGTACTCTCAGTCTATGAAACCCTTTTTAATATTTTAAAAGAATGTTTGTATGTATGTGTTAGTTTGCATGTATGCATTTGGGTGCATGGGAAAGCCAGAAGAGAGCATCATATCCCCCCAAGCTGGAATTACATGTGGTTGTAGGGAGCTGGGACTTGAATTCTGGTCCTCTGGAAGGGCAGCAAGCACCCTTAACCATTAAGTGATCTTTACAGCTCTAGTCTGTGAAACTGTTTAAAAGATTTTATATCCAGGGATGGCTCAGTAAAGGCTTCATGGAAGCAAGCTAACAAACAGTTGCCTGTAACTCCAGCTCCAGGATACTCCAACAATTTTGACCTTAGTGGGCAGTCAATGCACATGGTGCCCATACATACCTGCAGGCAAAATACACACCACAAATAGAAATAAATTTAAGAGCCTGGCATAGCGATATACACCTTTAATCTCAGTGCTTTGGAGGCACTCTGTGAGGTCAAGGCCAGCTTGATCTCCATAGTGAGTTCTAGGCCAGCTAGGGAGCCCCTATCTCAAAAAACAAATAAATAGATAAATTAAATAATAAATAATACATACATACAAACAAACATAGATACATATATGACAGCTGAGTTCTCGTGAAATTGTTCCAGGTAAGATTATAAGTCTATAGAATTAAACCTCTCACCAAAAAAAAAAAATTTTTTTTCAAAAACAACATAGCACTTAAATTTTTTTCTGTCGAATGATTTATAAAAATTAGTATCATTCATGACTTCAGTTTCTAAAGCAATTAAGTGTTCATATTAACCAAATATGTATGTAATAGATACTACTTATTTTTATAAAGGTTCAGAGGGCCAGAGAAATGATGTGCTGTGGATAGCCATGGCAGGGACTCATCAGATATGGGCACTCTTTCTGGACTCCGGCACACTACCAAAGAAAAGGTAAGTGGCTGTGTCTTTGTCTGAGTGGACTGCCCTCCTTGGGGTTCCCAGAGGTCTCTTTCCTAAGTTACCATCCTTTCAGTGCCTGTCAGGATATGCCAGGTTACATTACCATAACCAATAGCCTGGATTCCCAGCAGCTCAGAGCAAAGCTTCTTTGTTGCTCACTCCTGTAGATTTGCACCCTAGCTGAGGAAGCAACTGCTTTCAGGAGCTTTGCCAGCCCTCTGGCAGAGCAAGAGAGGAGGAGGTAGTGAGTCACCAACTGGCTCCTAGAACTGCGGCTCAGAAGTTACATACATCACTTGGACTCAAATTTTATCAGCCACAGTTAAGCCTTGTGTCTGCATCTAACTTCTCAGAGCCTGGGAGGAACATCCTGAGCACCCAAAGAGAGAACTGGAAATACTGGGGGTACTTTATCCTTTAAAACTTAGTACAGGGGGCTGGAGAGATGGATCAGCGGTTGAGATCGCCAACTGCTCTTGCAGAGGACCTGGGTTCGATTCCAGGCATCCAAATGGTGGCTAAGAACCACCTCTGAGCCAGGTGTGGTGCTGCACGCCTTTATTTATTTATTTATTTATTTATTTATTTATTTATTTATTTATTTTTATTGATGGTGTATTTCAGACATCCTTTTTCAGTTCAGTTCAGGCATATTCCCCTTTCCCTTCCTTCCACTCCACCCCACCCCACTCCAGATCATGCATTCTGCCATAACTGTCCTACATCTTTCTCTCTATGTCTTTTTTTCTGCTTAGGAATTCACATTTTCCTCCATTAATTTTATATTACTCTAAAATATGGATACATACTCTCCACCCATATACAGTAATTACAGAGTCTGAAAATAATTGGTGGATGGATTCTAGAGCCTGTTGAGAGATTCATTTAACAACTGGTTGCTTTCAGATTAAACAGAAATATAACAGTAATGTTATTCAGCTTGCTTTTCATCTGGGAGATTTGGTGTTAGCATGCACAAATGAGGGAAACCATTCTCCATTTGTCCTTCTAGGACTGTGTTACTTAACTCAGCATGAGGGCTTCGAGTTCCATCCATTTACCTGCAAAGTTCGTAATGCCATCTTTCTTTCTTTTTTATTTTATTTATTTTTGTATGTGTATGTATGTACTGTCTGCCTGTCGGTTTGTGCACCCATGTCGTGCAATGCCGCGGAGGTCAGAAGAGGGTCTTGGATTCCCCTGGAACAGGAGTTCTCCTGGAATTGGAGTTACAGACGGTTCTTAGCCGCCATGTGGGTGCTGGGAATCGAACCCAGGTCTTCTGCAAGAGCAGTCGGTGCTCTTAACCGCTAGGCTATCTCTCCATCCCCAATGCCATTTTTCTTTACTGCTGAATAGTACTCCGTTGTGTAGATGTACCACATTTTTGTCATCCACTCGTCTGTTGAGAGGCATTTGGATTGGTTCCAGCTCTTCGCTATTGTGAAGAGAGCTGCAATAAATATGGATGTGCATGTATCTTTGCTGTAGGATGAGTCTTTAGGGTATATACCCAGGAATGGTATGATTGGGTCAGATGGTAAGCGCATTCCGAGTCTTTTAAGTGTTCTCCACACTGCTTTTCATAGTGGTTGTACAAGCTTACATTCCCACCAGCAGTGGATGAGTGTTTCCCTTTCCCCACAACCTCTCTAGCATCTGTTGTCTTTTGTTTTCTTGATCTTAGCTAGCCATAATGAGTGAGGTGATATCTGAGAGTGGTTTTAATTTGCATTTCCTTAATTATTAATGATGTTGAACACTTTTTAAGATGTTTCTCAGCAATCAATTCCTCACTGGCGAAGTTTCTGTTCAGGTCTTTACTCCATCTTTTGAATAGGTCATTTGTCTTCTTCTTTGTTTTTTGAGTAGTTTATATATGCTTGATGTTAATCCTCTGTCAGATGCATCACTGGTAAAGATAAAATAAAAAACATGCTTGCTTGTCCTTAGAAGAATCAGGTCATGGGGCTAGAGAGATGCATAAGTGGTTAAGAACACTTGCTCTTGTTCCAGAGGAGCCAAGTTCAATTCCCAGCACCTACATGGCAGCTAACAACCATCTGTAACTCTAGTTCCAGGGGATCTGACACCTTCTTCTGGCCTCTGCTGGCATTCCACACATGTAGTGCACTTACATACATGTAGGCAAAACATTCAGACACATAAAAATAATAAAATCTATATATTTTGGGGGGGTCTTTTTGAGACAGGGTCTTGCCCCGGCTCTCCTGGAACTTGCTCTGTAGACCAGGCTGGCCTTGAACTCACAAAGATCTGCCTGCCTCTGCCTCCCAAGTGCTAGGATTAAAGGCATGCGCCACCACACCTGGCAAACAAAATATTTTTATATTATTGAAGTTTATGTACAAAATCATTTGATTTCAAATAAACATTTAACATAAAAACAAACATTCTTTTAAACTAAATTTTTTTTACATCTATTGTACCATTCAAATGCTTCATCATCTTACATGATTACTTCAAATCTGTTATCAAGGGTACATACAGAAGAGCATTTTTTTAGCCGGGCGTGGTGGCACACACCTTTAATCCTAGCACTTGGGAGGCAGAGGCAGGTGGATCTTTGTGAGTTCAAGGCCAGCTTGGTCTACAGAGTAAGTTCCAGGCCAGCTGGGGCTACTGCTACAGGGAGACCCTATCTCGAAAAGACAAAAAATAAATAAATAAAAATAAAAAAAGAAAAGCATTTTTTTAATAAATAGAAATAAAAGGGATTTTTCAGCTTTTATTATAAGATGACATAAAAAGTTTACTTAACAGAAATATTTTTAAGTTAATTTTTATTGAGTGCATTTCATACAACATTTCTTATTCAAATTTAGACTCATTCCCCCATCCATGCCCACCCCTCATGCCCCCCACTCCCCGACAGAGCTCATGGATTCTGTCATACATATTAAGTCCTGTCTTGCATCTTTTTCTCAGTCTTTTATAACATTTACTGTTTTGGTCAGTTCTTTAAATAGGTTTTTTCTCTTTTTTTGTTCCTGTTAATTTTATATTATTCCAAAATATGCATATATACACTCCACACATAAATCAAAATGACAAATTCTGAAAATTAACTATAGGGTAATTCCAAAACACATTTAGAGATTCACATTTTAACAGTAAAGTTGCATGCAGGTAAAAAGTATAACTTTATATTCTTTTTGTTGTTGTTCTTTTTTTATATAAATATATATACATAAATATACACATACATACATACATACATACATACATACATAACATGCATACACATATCACTTGAATTGGAGGGGGTTTTTTTTCTTCCTTAAAAGTTCTCATGTTTTCCTTAAGGAAGTTCTGTAAGGTTCCTCCTTGGCAACCCCAACCATCAATCCTGCTCTTTTGCTCCACTTTGGGGTCTTTCCCTCCCATGATCCCCCCAAATGAAGTCCAGTAAGCACACGCCCTGTCTCGATCCCCCTGCACTAGCCTCTATGATACAGCCCACGTAGTCCTACAATGGCAGTATACACTCTGACGAGGCTGACATTGCCTTAGCTGTTTAGCCTATAAGCTGGGTATTTCAGTGGTCCCCATCTGGCATTGAAGGTTTGGAGGATTCTTGTAGAGACATGAGTCCTCAGTCCATATTAGGAGGTTAAAAAGCTGTGTCCCATGCCTTTGAGGAGTGCCAAAAGCGGTGGCAGCCACAGAGTAGATGCACTTGCCAGTAAGAATTGGAGATAGGCCAAACAACAGTACTCTCTCTTTATTCTTTTTGTCTTTTTTACTAAGATCTCAAGTTCGGTGTCTGCAGTACAATTTCTCTGGTCTTACTGATTATTTGTATCTGGTCGTACTTTCCTTTTGAGTGCTTAAGGCCCCACAGTTAGCCCAGATTAACCAAGGTTTTTGTTTTCTCAAGGTCAGTTGAGGATCTGGTCCTCAGGTGTCTCTCGGGTTTCCTTTTTGGGGTGGGGGGGAGAAGGATGGGAGCCCCTTGCTCCTTTCAGCTTTTCATTCACTAGTTCTGTCCACTCAAGGACAAAATCAGGTCTTGCTAGACCAGGCTTCCTTTTCTGAAGCACGAGCAGACTTTCCTCTTTAGACTGGACACTGGCTGAGGTCCCATCAGTGGCTCTCCAAGACCTCCCTGAACAGGAAGACTGGTGACCCACATCTGTAGGACATTTCAAGAGATGGCCCCATGCATAGTCCCCTAAGACTTGGTTGACCTCTGAGGGCAAGGAACAAAGTTATCCCTTCGGTTCATAGAAATATATATATATATTTTTTTTTTTGGTCTTTTTGAGACAGGGTCTCCCTGTAGCCCCAGCTGTCCTGGAACTCACTCTGTAGAAATATTTTTTTAAAAAACCAGATTGGCAAATGATTGAAAAAGAATTTGTAGAAGGCTTCTGCCACAGTTCTTTAGGTTGAACTTTTTTTTTTTTTTTTAGGGCCTTTTGAGACAGGGTCTCCCTGTAGCCCCAGCTGTCCTGGAACTCACTCTGTAGAAATATTTTTTTAAAAAACCAGATTGGCAAATGATTGAAAAAGAATTTGTAGAAGGCTTCTGCCACAGTTCTTTAGGTTGAACTTTTTTTTTTTTTTTTAGGGCCTTTTGAGACAGGGTCTCCCTGTAGTCCCAGCTGGCCTGGAACTTGCTTTGTAGACCAGGCTGGCCTTGCACTCACAGAGATCCACCTGCCTCTGCCTTGCAAGTGCTAGGATTAAAGGCGTGCATACCAGGCCTGGCATAAATTGAACTTTTTATTAATAAGATTTGAGCTGTCACAGAGGACTTCCTGAAGAGGCATCCTGAGCCAAAACCTGATCTAGTGGAAGTCTTCCAAGCCAGAGCTGCTGTGCTGCGAGCAACATTGTAAGTCAGGTCATGCAATGCCTCTAAGACTTTTGGACATTTCTCAAGCCTTTTATACAAAGTTTTTTTGTTTGTTTGTTTTGTTTTTTCTTTTTTTGACAGGGTCTCCCTGTAGCCCCAGCTGGCCTGGAACTCACTGTGTAAACCAGGATGGCCTTGAACTCACAGAGATCCACCTGCCTCTGCCTCCCGAGTTCTGGGATTAAAAGTGCACCACCACACCCAGCACTATAGAAAGTTTTAAGTTGCAGAGTAGCATCATGAGTTATGTGTTCTTGAAAAAACCCTGGCAGCATTCATAGTGGGACAAGATTAAGGATGCAATACCATTCAGGAGGCTGTAGTGGCATCTAGGCATGAGACATTAATGACTTGAACAGTGAGGTTACAAGTGATGGTTGTGTTAGTAAGGCCTGATTATAACAGCAGCCAGAAGTAACAGAGCTTGCCAGAATATGCTTGTTCTGGTGATGGCCATTTTGGACATAGATGGTAAGGCCTGCCTAAATTTCCTAGTAAGAGTTGTCCCTGTTGTTTATAACAGGAAAATGGTTGCTCAGCTCACATTGACCTGCATCTCAACTTTATGGATATTTATTATCTTTATTACTGATCTTCAAGTAGTAGTAACCCCTAATGTTTTAAATGTTATTGTTTCTCTCACTCTTTTATTAATTAAGGGAACTCTTTTATAGTGTTTAGGCTCCTCATAGTAATTCCCTTTCAGTTTACATGTTTTGCATGTTATGGCATGTCCTCTAGCCAGCTTATTTTTGTAAGTCCGTTGAATAAAGGCCATCTTTACTCATCCTGTCTCCCTTTGCTTCCTTCCCTGCCTCCTGCCTAACTTAGAATTGGGAAGATACCAGTCGAGAGTGACGGTCATTTCAGACTTCTGTGTGATGTACCATATTTGGAAATGGTGTACATATAGTCTCTCACTTTGCATTCTAAGTTAGCTTCTTCCTTTCTCACAGCACAGCGCACTACCATGTCTTCTCTATAATCCTTTTGGCATAAATTTAGAAACCAAGGTGTAAAACTTCCTCTGCATTACAAAAGACATCATTGCAGTGGTCCTTTCTGGCTGCCCTGAACTTCTCACAGTTGTATACCATGATGCCCTGGTTCTCAATAGTTCTTTTTTTTTTTATTTTATTTATTTTTTATGTGTATGAATGTACTGTCTGCATGTAGATTGGTGCACCCATGTTGTGCAATGCCGAGGAGGTCAGAAGAGGGCGTCGGATTCCCCTGGAACTGGAATTAAAGACAGTTCTCAGCCACCATGTGGGTGCTGGGATCGAACCCGGGTCCTCTGCAAAAGCAGTGGGTGCTCTTAACCACTAGGCCATCTCTCCAGCTCCTCATAGTTCTTTAAATAGACATTTCCCTAGTATATATAAGAATTGATTTTATGCAGTTGATTATTTAACACAAAAAATCATACCATGTCATTTTCTTTAAAAATTTTTTATTATTTTTCATTTTATGTGTATGTGTATATTGCCTGCATGTAGGTAAGTGTACCCATATCATGTAGTGCCCGCTGAAGTTAGAAAAGGACATCGGGGCCGGGTGTGGTGGTCCACGCCTTTAATCCTAGCACTTGGGAGGCAGAGGCAGGCAGATCTTTGTGAGCTCAAGGCCAGCCTGGTCTACAGAGCGAGTTCCAGGACAGCTGGGGCTACAAGGAGACCCTGTCTTGAAAAGACCCAAAAAAAAAAAAAGAAGAGGACATCAGATCCCCTGGAACTGGAGTTAGTTAGGGATGGTTGTTAGCCACCACATGAGTGCTGGGAATTGAACCTGCATCCAGTGCTCTCTTAACCACTGAACCATCATCTCCAGCCCCCCATGTTGTTTTCTTTTTTCTTTTTGGTCTTTTTGAGACAGGGTCTCCCTGTAGCCCCAGCTATCCTGGAACTCACTCTGTAGACCAGGCTGACCTTGAACTCACAAAGATCCTCCTGCCTCTGCCTCCCAATTGCTGGGATTAAAAGCATGTGCCACCACACCCCGCTCCATGTTGTTTTCTTTTTTTTTTTTTAATTAAATTTTTTTTTAAATTTATTTCTGTATGTGTATGAATGTACTGTCTGCATGCAAGTCTGTGCACCCGTGTCGTGCAATGCCGAGGAGGTCAGAAGAGGGCGTCAGATTCCCCTGGAACTGGAGTTCTCCTGGAATTGGAGTTTCAGACGGTTCTCAGCCGCCATGTGGGTGCTGGGGATCCAGCCCAATGGTCGGCGCTCTTAACCGCTAGGCCATCTCTCCAGCCCCCCATGTTGTTTTCTTAAAATGGTAATGCTTCACCTGGCTTCCTTACAAACACTATTTTCTATTTATGTATAAGAACAGACATTTTGTAAGAAAATTGAAACTTCAGACTAGAACTAGATAATCTTTTAACTGGTAGTCCCCTTCTAGAACCTAATATTTTATGAAATTAGAAAATCAAATGAGAGATGAAAGTCACTCCGATCTAGGGCTGGCGAGATGCTCAGTGTTGCGAGCCCCTGATGCTCTTGCAGATGAGGACCTGGGTTTGATTCCCACCCCGTGGCAAGCTAACGAACTGTACTTTAGCCAGGCATGGTGGCACAAACCCTTATCGCCAGCACTTGGTGAGGAAGAGGCAGGCAATCTCTGTGAGTTTCAAGGCCCAGCCTGGTCTACAGAGTGAGTCTCCAGGACCTGCTGGGTGCTATAGGGAGACCCTGTCTCCAAAAAAAAAAAAATCATCGGATATATTAATTTCTGTAATTCCAGTCCTTGCCAGGGATGTCTTGCCTGGTATTTGAGAGTGGTTTCAGTTGAGTATACTGAAGAAAAGTAGGACTGTCCCAGCACAGTGGCTCCACAAGAGAATGACTGGACAACAGTAAAGTGGATGTGCATTAAGCCTAGACGGTGATCACTGGTTCTGTGGGTTTGTTTAACTGTGCTGTCACCATTGATTGGCCACTTACATTCCTTTGTTGGTTCCATTTTGAACTTGTCTTTCAGTGAGCTAAAAAAAGGAACCTGCCTTCGGTTTGCTGGAAGTGGAAGTGAAGAGAAATCGGAACAAATGCATATCCTCACAAGGCAGGTTGCCCAACCTTAGGCCCTCTCTGGCCTCTGAAGATCCCTGGAGCTGCCTCTTTGTAGCAGACAGTGAGAGCAGTACAGTGAGAAGTGTCTCAGCTGAAAGATGGAGCAGTGAAGCACCTTGTAGGAGGAGAACGAGATCCCATGGTAAAGAAAGTGGCTCGTGTGCAATGCGTAGCTTAATGGAATAGGCAAAGCAATGAAAGTTTAGGTCATTGTTGGCCCTGTCTGAGTTAAAAAGGAATCGGGGCTGGAGAGATGGCCTAAGCGGGTAAAGCAGCACCATGCCTCTGCAGAGACCGGTTCGACCTCCAACACCCACATGGCAGAAAAAAATAAAAACGCTAAACTCCAATTCCAGGGAGAACGCCAGTTCCAGGGGAATCCGAGACCACCTTCTGACCTCCGCGGACAATTGCACAACACGGGTGCACAGACCTGCATGCAGACCTACACATACTTCATAACACATACAAAAAATAAATAATAAAAAAAAAAAAAAAAAAAAAGAAATACAAGTCAAGCCATCTAAGAAAAGTAAGATAAACCTGTCTAGCTGTATGGAAATGCTTAGGCTTCAGGGAGAGAGAAAGGAGAGAATTCCCATTACTGGATAGAAGAGAAGTATGCACTGAATATTTGGCAGTGGTTGGAAAGAGCAGCAGACTAGCAGAGTGTCCTGTTCCTGACCACATGTTGGGACTACTCTGAATACAGCAAAGCACCGAAAAGTAGCTCGATCCACCCGTCCCTCTAGGCCACATCAGATGCCCAGCCTTATTATCATGAACACCAGAGTTTTAACTTTAGTAACATGGCAACCTTAGTTTTCACTTTGAATCACTGAAATTTTTTATTAACTACTATTTCTTTCTCTTTAAAAAAAAAATAAAAGAATTTATTTGCTTTTGGTGATGTTGATGGAGTAGGCATCAATGCAAAGCTTCAGCACCCTCTTGGGGTTGCATGGGACAAGAAGAGGAATGTACTGTATGTAGCAGACTCCTATAATCACAAGGTGAGTCCAGTCAGAAACTGTAACTTGCTTTTCATTTGTGGTATTTTAGATGCTGAGAGGTCTGTGTACATCCACCAGGACCAGTGTAAACTACACAGAGCAGCAGCGTCGTAGCTGCTTGTTCTGGGCCTCCCTTTGTCAGGGGTTTTGGCAATATATGAACAAAGGGAAATGCTAAGCTGATTCTGGTAGCAATAACTAGAACTTAGAACCCATCAAAGCGGCCCATTAACATTGTCAGGAAATAAGGAGAAGACAAGTTTGGGGGAAAATACCTGAACCAGCTGTTCTACTTGCATTCTGTTGCTGGGGTAAAACACTCTGACCAAAAGGAACTTTGAAGAGAAAGGATTTGGCCTACACTTCCAGGTCAAGTCCATCATCGAGGGAAGTCAAGGCAGGAACTTAGGCAGGCCCGTTTGCTATTCCACCCAGCATTTCCTCTAGCCAGGGACCTCACAGCCAAAAAAGTACAGCAGAAGCCAAGAATGCTGCTTGCTGGCCTGCTTAGCTAGCGTTTTTACACGGCCCAGAACTACCTGTCCAGGGAATGGTTCCACCCACAGTGCACTGGGCCCTCCTAAATCTGCTAACAATCAAGACAGTCCCCCACAGACATGCCAGCAGGCCAGTCTGATCTGGGAAATCCCTTGAGACTCCCTTCTCAGGTGACTCTAGGCTGTGACAAGTTGACAGTTGAAAGTAACCAGGACAGCACCAGATGATTTTTAGCTGTTACATGGTTACAGTGCCCACTAACAAATAAGCCTTCTCCAGCATTTCCATTTTTGTCTGTTCCATTTTAGTTCTTATTGCATGTTTCTGGCAATGCAACGAGCAACCATAAATTTAATATGCTCAGGATATAACTGACGTTTCTAAGTTAACCAAGGGTACCAATCCTCAGACAAAGCTAGATGCTTATAAGAAAGAAAAAAAAAAGTTTAATTGTGGAACTGTATTGTGAAGAAAAACACTTTTTTTAAATCCAGAAAAAATTCTGAAATGAACAAGGAAACATAACATAACAAGGATTTCACAGAGGTTTTGCTCCCAGTATGGAATAGCTTCCCTTCAGCTACGTAATTTGAGTGTTTGGTTTTTTAGGAAAATATGGAAACATCTACTGTTTTTCTGAGACTCACTGAACATGTTAATGGCAATTAGGAATTCTCTGGCTTTCACGCTTCCCTGCTGCATGAGGTTGATCTTCAAAGGAAATTTTGTTTCTTCTTTAGATTAAAGTTGTGGATCCCAAAACAAAGAACTGTACAACATTAGCAGGGACTGGAGAAACAAATAATGCTATCAGTTCCAGTTTTACTGAGTCGTCTTTTAATGAGCCAGGAGGCTTGTGTACTGGGCAGAATGGCCGCCTGTTGTATGTAGCAGACACTAATAATCATCAAATTAAGGTGATGGATTTAGAAACAAGAACAATTTCTGTGGTAAGTTGTCCTAAAACATAACCCTAAAAGATATACTTTTAAGAATTAGCCCAGCATGGTAGTGCATACCTTTAATTTCAGCACTCAGGAGCCAGGCTGATCTTTGAGAGTTCAAGGCCACCCTGGTTACATAGGGAATTCCAGGTAGCTGGGGCCACTGGGAGACCCAGTCTCAAAAAAATAAAAAACAAAAAAAAAGAATGATGCTGAGCCCTGACACACTCACGGGTGTTTTTGATTTGGCCATCTCCTAGGTGCAGTTGGCACTAGAGACAGAGTAGGAAGTGGATGCCCCATTGTGCTCTGGAATAACCAGACCAGAAGGCTTGCTTTGAGGATCTCCTGCTAGTCTTAAAATATAAGTTCCATCTGTTCTGAGAGTTTGAGGAAAACACTGAAAGTTGGAGAGAATTTGATGAACCTTTAATTAAAATAGAGGCCTCAGATCTGTTTTTATATGCATAGATGTAATGACACATACTATATTTGTGTGCCATGTGGGCTGGATTGTCTTATTCAGTGATCCTTAGATTATTGCTTAATCTCCGTTTCCTATGGTGAATCCATTACCAGATTATCTTCAAAGGAGCCTTTAGAAGTCACATTCCACAAAACACTGAAAATGAAGTAGATTGGGAGAAACTTAAACAAGTTAAAATAAATTTTCAAAGAGAAATATCTGTTACCAGCTTCCATTGGATGTACTCTATTTACCTGAAAAAAGAAGCTGATTTTTTTTCTTTAATGTTTTAAAATCAATGTTTTTAAATTAATAAAAAGCAGGATATCACCAAAAGTGTTACCTCTTCATGTATTTTTCTCTTCTCTGTGAAAATTATGAGAGATATTCTATCCACTGTACTTAAGTTCATAAAATGTTTTAATTTCCTACCATTTATAAACATTAGACAATTCTGTCCCCTTCATATATGATCTTACTGCTAAGGTGAATTATTTTCCTGTTCTCACAAAATAGGCTGAAGGGCACATTGTTAAATACATTCTCTTCAGACGAAACTAGCAATTTCATTGATAGAGAACTTCATTTTTCTGCTAAAGTTTCAAATAAGCTCTCTCATTCTCAGTTACTAAAGTATTTATGCTTTAATAACACGTTTTTTGATTTCCCAGCTCCCGGTCTTCAAATCTGACAGTGCTATGGTAGATGGCCCCTTCCCTGCAGAGAGACGGAAGACAGTCCCCAAAGTGCCGAGGTCTGCCCCGAACATTCAGCTCTCCCCAGTGACAGTGTGCCCTGGCCAGACTCTTCAGTTCAAACTGAGAGTAGATCTTCCGTCAGGAACAAAGCTGACCAAAGGAGTCCCCAGCTGCTGGTTCCTCACAGCTGAAGGTATGAATGTAGTGTTACGTTAAACTCCTGATGTTTAATCAGTTAATGTTGCTAATTTGGTATACGCTTTCACTGTATAATTGGACAAAATTTGAGAGAAACTATGTGCAAAAAAGTGAATCCAGATGAACCTCCACTTGGATATTTTTCTTTTAGTCTTTAATTCCTTTCTCCCCTAAAAGACTGTGTGACTCATGAAAGTTATCTGTCAGCTGTTAGTGGTTTCTTGGGAGTATAGACTTGCCTGCATCTCTTCCTTATCCTAGCCTTCATTTTTGTTCTCAAAAAGAACCTCTTAAAATCTCTCCAAGTGTGGTGTATACATCTGTAATCCCATCAGCATTCAGGAAACTGAGGTCGGAGGACCATGAGTTTGCCGTTAGCCTGGGCCACAGTGAATTCCAGACCATCTGAGTTACAGAGTGAGACTCCATCAGAAAAGACTCTCAAAAATTAAATAAGTAAAAATTTTAAAAGTCTGAAAAGAAACAAAGTGGAGCTTCCTCATTTAAGATCTTTCTGTGATTCTTCTAGGCACTGTATGTGCTCTCCATTCTTCTGTGTGAACACAGTGCAGACTCGCCCTTCCATTCACTAACTGATGCTGAGGAATCAGAGTAACGTTTGCCTTTCCTAGTTGGACAGCGGTTCTGCAGTACAGCGCTGGGTCCAGAACTCCAGAACAGGACTTCTTGTCTCAGATGATCTTCCTCTGACCCACTCTCCCACACTCGTTCACAAGTTCTCACTCAGTCTTCATTTCCTCTCCACGCCTTCTCTCTCATACACTCTTACACACTTCTGTTTTTGTATATTACCCAAATCCTGGCTTCATGCCTTCTTACCTCATGCATTCTCAGACAGAAGTTACTTGCCTACAGTGCTCAACATGCCGTCCAAACCAAGAAGACTCTCCAGGTAGACTGTTAGTTAATTTGGGAGGCTGACCCTGAGATGATTTACTGAGCCTGTGGGAGCCCACCTCCTCAGTTCCCCACAAGGGAAAAGGCTGGCCAAGAAGTATTTGGATATTTGGAACTAGCTTTGTAGACACAGACTATGCAAACTCGGGGCACTCCACAGCCCTCCAGGGGCTCAAGGAAATCGTAGCTGTGGTTTATCTGTTCTATCTGTGTCTATAAATCTGAAAGTAATGCATCAATTGGACAACTCCAAAGTTGTCCTTTGACCTCTGTGTGTGTGTATGCAACATATACATACATATTTTTCCTCTTTTTTATTTTATTTTTTTTAATTATTATTATTTGTTTATTTTTAAGGGATTCTACAATATAATAACACAGTTGTTTTCAGATAACATTGAGGTTGCTCAGTTTGCCATACAATTAGGTAATTGGTGCATTTTGCAAGTATCTATGTCCAAATTTTGAACAACCCAAGGTTCCCATAGTCCAGTTGGAGAAGCTTGTATGCACAGGCATGTTGATCAATTAGGAGTCCAGACTATATTGCTGTAGTCTCATGATTCACCCCTATCTCTCCACAGCCCTTATATTCTACCACACCTCCTCTTCTGCAATTTGTTCCCTGGGCTTTGGGAAAGGGGCACAAGTGGGTGAGAAGAAAACAGTCTACTTTCTTTGGAGTTGTCATTTTGGACTCTAGTCTGTTCAGGTTGTTTCTCTTCATGGCTTGACAGCTTTTCCAGTGATACCTTTTTAGTCATACTAACAAAGCACAAGCAATTGGATGAACAGGCATTTAAGCAGTACTAATTATTATGTCAAGCTAAGCTGTGAGCATCGGCACAGATGCTTGGATGGTATGCTAATCCACAAACTGTGGTTTCTCTATAAAGGGTGACAAGTTCTCATTGTGGCTTATAACATCTCCTAATCACTAGAGGACATAAGTGGCATCCACTGTGAGTTATTCCTCCAAGGAGAGAGCTAATAGCCAATTAGATTTGGGATATATATATATATATATATATATATATATATATGTATATAGACACTTGGCTGCCACTGTTACACAGTATCTCTAGGCTGTTGAGGTGTAGCTGATATTGACCGAGGAGTCTTACTTGTCTCAGGGAGACCAATATTTTGCTGTATTGCTTTAGGGGCCTTTGGTAACATTCTCTGGCATTTCAGAGGCCAGTTGTACACTAGCAAGTGACGTCTCATAACATTTTTTCATGCTCACACCAGGTCTTTGACAACAGGGGCTTACTGCCTTTCTCCTTGCATATATCCCACTTATAGGCAAAAGGCCTTTGTAATTGGGGGGGGGGAGTTGAATCCCCTAGCCAACATCTCCTAGGCAGAATAATTCATTGCTGATGTCAGAGCTTTCCTGTAGTAATATATTTTGCTTAATTACACAGCTTATAAACACTTTACTATTGAATTTGGCTCTAGATAGAGAATTCTCTAGAACATATTTTTCCTCTTTTAACTAGACTTTATTAAAATAAAATTTAGGTGCTGGAGCGATGGCTCAGCATTAAGAGCACCGACTGCTCTTGCAGCGGACCCGGGTTTGATTCCCAGCACCCACATGGTAGCTAAGAACCATCTTTAACTCCAGTTCCAAGGGAATCCGACACCCTCTTCTGACCTCCTCGGCATTGCACAACACGGGTGCACCTACCTATATGCAGACAGTACACTCATACACATAAAAAAATAATAAATAAATAAATAAATAAATAAATAATTTTTAGAAAGGACTACTAGTGGGGGCTGGAGAGATGACTAGGTGGTTAAGAGTACTGGGTGTTCTTCCAGAGGACCTGGGTTTAATTCCCAGCACTCATATGGTGGCTAACAACTGTAACTCCAGTTCTAGGGGATCTGATACCCTCTTCTGGCCTCAGTAGGAATTGCATGATATAGGTGTACTTACATACATTTTTCCCTGAAAATACTCATACACATAAAAAAAGGTAAAAGTAATAAATGAAATCTTTTTTTAAAAAAAGAACCACTAGCATTCCATGACTTCATACATCATAATTTTGATACATATATTAAAACTATCTAAAGAAGTAATTGTGTATTTTATTTCTAGGTTTATTAAAATAGCAATTTGTCATTTTCCTGTCTTATGAAGTCACTACAGATTTGTACGTCCACAGATGTGTTCTCTGAAGTTCATTCGTAGTATGCATATTATGACCCTAAGGATTTTATTTTTCTGTATGGTAAAACAAGCTGTTATCTCAGAGGTCCTGTGCTAATTTATTCAACATAATGGACTTTAATTTTAACTGAGCTAATATTAGGATCTAAAGACCCATAATTCCAACATACAACTTAACTTCAGTAGAAATAAGTATGATTTGTTTTATAGTACTAAAATAAGAACTGTGATAATTAAATACAGAGATAATCAGTTGGGGAACTTCCCCAGCTGGTCATTATGTCTCAACATTTATGTCATTTCTACAGAGCAAAATGCCTGGCACTTAGAGGCTTGTAGTAAATCTTTAATTAGTGGATCTTCTTTTCCTGAGAATTTCCTGGTTTCGTACTTGTATTTTTTTTCACATAGGTATGTGTGTACGGTATGTGTGTGTGCATGCATACAGCTACAAATATATATGCAGATGAAGGCCAAAGGTTAGTGTCAGGTATCTCCTGATTGCTCTTCACCTTGGCCTGAGGAACCATGTGCTCACTCATCTAGTCTGGCAAGCCAGCTTGCTCAGGGGATCCCCCGTCCCACTTCCCGTGTGCAGGGATTGAAGGTAGACTTCAGGCCCACTCAGCATCTATGTGGGTTCTGGGAGCTGAACTCTGGTCTTCATGCTTGTGTGACAAGCAGTTTACCCACAGCCATCATCACCCCAGCCCCTCACTTATATTCTATACAGTCCTAATACTCTGTTCTCCTATTTTCTAGGCAATGAGTGGCTTCTTGAAGGACAGATTCCATCTGGAGACATAGAGAACATTTCCCATCAACCAACAATCTCACTGCAGGTTCCTGCCCAGTGCTCGTCACTCGAAGCCGTGCTCTCTATCAGCGTGTTTCTTTATTACTGTAGTGCAGACAGCAGTGCTTGCATGATGAAGGGGATTTTGTTCAGTCAGCCTTTACAAATAACTGATACCCAGCCAGGTAGTACAGCTCCTGTGGAGCTTACCTATGCGTTTTAGCAAGCCAGCCAGCAGCCCCTCACCACTGCCCCTGCCTTCCACCCCTGCCGTCTGTCATTCAGGAAGAGAAATTTTTTTCTAACTCTAGATTCTAAGCCACCTATTGCTCAGTTTGATACTAAAATAAAGTTGTGCTGTGTCCCTCATTAACTTTTTAATAATAAACAAGTCCCTTCGTCTTAGTAGTGTACTAGCCAAGTCAGTGACTGTCACTTAAACCACAGTACCATAATCTCTGCTGTTTGGTACAAGGCCACACTATATCAGAGAGTAATGTTCTAATTTTCAGTTTTCAGTCAATACTAATAATCCTAGATTTGTTTGGTTTTTTGTTTTTGTTTTGTTTTATTTTTGGTCTTTTGAGACAGGGTCTCCTTGTAGACTCAGCTGGCCTAGAACTCTCTATGTAGACCAGGCTGGCCTTGAACTCACAGAGATCCACCTGCCCTTTCCGTCCTGAGTGCTGGGATTAAAAGTATATGCTACTAAACCAGGATAATACTTTTCTGCCTTTATCAGTAACAGTCAGCCCATTTCATGTGAAATTTCACAGTTACTTTAGATAGGCCCAAGCTTTTGTGTACGTCTTTATATAAGGACACCTGCTATTTGATGTATAGTGTCTGTTAACCCAAAACAAAAAGGTATTTTCATTACAGTAGAGCCTTAAAGAGTACACACGTGGTTACATGGTATCTCTTTTGTGACTTTCCTCATTTGAGTTTTGAGACAGGGTCTCCCTGTAACCCCAACTGTCCTGGAACTCACTCTGTAGAGCAGACTGTAGAGCAGACTCAGCCCTACTCTTAGAGCTATTTTTAATGAACATGTTTCTACCAGGTAATGCCTCAGTCCCCAGAGACAAAGTGACTTTCAGAAGGGGTTTAGGATACATTACTGTCTGCAGTAATTTATTGTGGTAGCTGGATTTGATAAAAGTTGCTGTGTAGGTTATTTGAGAAATTTACATTTCACTTACAAGGACTAAATACAGATTTGGAGGGGGTTAGAAATTTTGTTATTTTGGTTCCCATATTCAGAGCTTAAATTATGATCATTAATTGTGATGTTTTTGAAATGTCATATTTAAACCTTCAAATTGCTATTTTCAGTATAAAATACTTATATGCAATTGGTGTATCTAATACACTACCCTTTAAATTATTAGGGGTGAAACCCACAGTGATTTGCTGGCATTGAAGAATTGAAGATATTAGAAATTTTATTATTAATTATTGTTGTTGTCATCATCATAGATTATCTTTATAACTGTTTTAAAGCCTGTTTTTGTTTTCCTAAACCTGATCCAACATGTTTATTATTTAACCAGATTATAAATTTCAGAAACATCAGGTGAACCCTACCTATTTTTTTGAAAACTATTTATAGACAATCTGGCATAACTTGCTTTTCCTCCTTGGATAAAAGTGCTAAATTTGAAGTATAATTGTTGATGCATCAGTCTACCCATTTATTTATTTTGGGAAATAGTTTTGATATATCATGTTTCCTTCCTTGATTTTTGGAGTTAACTAAAATCTCTGCACTGTGAATGTGTAGTTCATGATTTTGATTTAGTTCATAACCTGCATAAGCTGTTTTTAGAGGGAAATGCATGTGTAAAATGGAAAGGAATCCTATTTAATATGATACATAATTACCTCAAACCCTTTCCTTCCAGAACCAACCAAAAACTAATGTTCCATAATAAAATGGTGTGTATGCTGGTGTTCTTTTAGGGGACTCAGCCTTACTTACTGCATAATCTCATCTGATCTGTCGTGCTTCTCATTCCAGTTGGACAGGATGAGAAATGTTGGCTCCATCATTTTCCTGTTTCAGCACATAAATAGTCTCACTCTCTAGAACAAAGTGTATGTAGTTTAATGTAGAAAAGACTGATCATTTATTTTCACTATAGTAAAAATTTATGAATTATGTATTTCTATGTACATTAAAGATGCAAAAATATTGTTTAGAATCCATTAATTTTCCCTTTGGCTAGGTAGAATTTTAGTTTAGTTTTACATTAATGATACTTCTTGGTTTTCAAAGTACAGCTTCACTGAACATGTTCATTCTTACCACTACCTGTCCACATTGTTCTTCACATTAAAACCTTATTTGTAATAAATTAACCTAAATTTGAAAAGAATCACACTGAAGCAATATAAATAGGTTCCTAGAATTTATGATTGACCTAACCCTTTTTTATAAGAGGGAGCACTAGATAGAAGGTTATTTTAAAAACTTTTGATCCATGTCTGCCTTCTGTTTTCAATAAGACTTTTTTTTTTAATTTTGCTTTTGCTTTTCTTGTGGCATAAATTATGGCCAATGATAGTAAAATTTTGGTGTAAATCACCTTAATTAAGATGCTGGAGAGGGTGGCATCACATTTTACACAATACCTGATATTTTGTCACTATTTTTTCCTCCTTATGATGTCATTTCACAAATAGATCATTTTAAAACTTAGAGTTGATAAGCAAACCTTTCTACAGGAATTTTATCTTGCGTGTTCTGTGTCAAGCAAATATTTGCCCAGGGAAAACCTTGAATTTTAATTACTCATTAGTGGCAACTTTGGGAGAGCTCAGTGACTATGAAAAACAATTTTCTCCTTAACTATAATATATAGGAAAGGATTACAAGGCCTTCCAAAAGCAGCCAAAAAGTTTACCATGTTGGCAGGACTTAGGAGTCAGAGGCAGGCAGGTCTCTGTGAAATCAAAGCCAGCCTGGTCTACATAGTGAGTTCCAGGCCAGCTGAGGCTCCTGGGAGACCCTGTCTCAAAAAGACAAAAAAAAAAGTTTAACATGCATGGATGAGTGTGTCCACAAGGCCATGTGCTCAGATACAAAGATCAGTTCTAGTGCTTGCTTATATTTCTTTTATGACCAATCTACTTTTGAGCACATACCATTGTGATGTTATTCATTGCCTATTTTTGCACAGTTGGAGATTTAGGGAACATAATGAGAATACTTATCTGAAATATTTTTCCACATATGCAGAATTTACTGTCAATTTAAAAGACTTCAGTTTAGCTGTTGTCTTTGACATTTTGTTTAAGAACAGTTAACAGAGGGGCTGGAAAGATGGCCTAGCAGTTTAGAGCACCAACTGCTCTTGCAGAGGACCCGGGTTCGATCCCCAGCACCCACATGGCGGCTGAGAACCATCTGAAACTCCAATTCCAGGAGAATTCCAGTTTCAGGGGAATCCGACACCCTCTTCTGACCTCCGCGGCATTGCACGACATGGGTGCACAGACCTACATGCAGACAGTACATTCATACACATACAGAAATATATAATAAATAAATAAATAAATAAATAAATAAATAAATAAATAAATAAAAGAACAGTTAACAGAGACTGGGGTTGTAATTGAGTTGGAGAGTATCTTTAGCACTTCACCCCTCCCTCCAAAAAAAGAAAATCAAAAGCTAAATTTTGTAGTTCATAATGACAAAAATATTTGCAGGGGACTATCAGTAATGCTTCTGAATGATAAAACTAGTGGTTTCATTTTAATTCTGCTTTTCTAGATCTTTTTCAATGGTCAATATTTTAGGAAAAATATCTATAATATTTTAAAAGATATAAAATAAACTGAATCACAAACACTAATAAAATAGCTTTTTTTCTAAAGCCACTTTTATTACCAAAGATCAGGGACTATTTTGGAGTCTTTTTATCTACCAATTTCCTTTAAAGCACGTGTTCAGGTGAGGACAGATATAGTCACAGCTCTCCAGGTATTATGTAATCTGCTATAGAGGTATCCGAGTGTGGGCTGTGTGGTAGCTTAGGTTCTAATCCTATAAAACAGCTGCTGTATTGGTTTGTAGGGTTGCTGCAAGCATTCGGTGCAGTGTTCACACAGCATTTAACATTTAGTAATTTATGAAAGGGCTAATTATCGGCTTAGTTAATAATAACAATGATTTATGACTAAAAACACATAGCTTGACATTTTCTTTACTACAGTTTCTAAAGGAAAATACTTCTCTGTCATTTGACATGTTAGTATTCCTAACACAATTGGGGCTCAAGAAGTAAAAGGACGTTTTATGGTAGAATGTATTACTATTTTTAAAACATGGGGCTGGAGGGGTGGCTCAAGGGTTAAGAGCAGTGACAATTCTTGCAGAAGACCCAGGTTTGTATCCCAGGAACCACATGGTGGCCAACAGCCATCTGTAACTCCAGTTCCAGGGCATCCAACACCCTCTTCTGTCCTGCATGGGCACTGCACAGTATGGGTGCACTTGCATACATGCACACAATATACACGTGCACATAAAATAAAAAAGCAAAAAAAAAAAATTACTATTATAAAAAAGCATCCCTACAGCTGTATTAAAGTTGTTTAAAAGGATGTCTGGAGCTCTAGGTAATAAGTTTCCTTCAGAATGAACCAGACATACCCTGAAACCACACCACACTGGCATAGCATGCACCCAACTTGCACCAGAATCCTGGGTGTTTTAACCTGTGCCTCCCTGTGGGGCACTTCAGAATCGGGATCCTTAGAGTCATTCACATGCACTCCCTCCCTGTGGCTTTAGCCTAACTTATAGACAAGGTAGGTGGATGTGTGCTTTGTGAAGACAAGGGAGCTACTTTGAGATGTGGGTAGCATGTCTGAAGATCAGAAAGCCCCTAGGATAGCACCCACTGCCTAGAGCAGGCCTAGGGTCTACAGGTGCTCTGGTGTTGTCATGTGATCAAACATGGCCACCTCCTACAAGACGTAGAAGGGAAACAGCTCCTGGAGGAGTGCTGCCGTAGCCACTTCCTCAGGCCTTCACGAGAGGACAAGAAGAGTAGCTATGTTAGTGGCGTTCTTACAGCCTGCTGGTACTTGTCTGAGTGCTGTAGTGTATTAACTCGCATGTCACCCCCACAGCAATTTTAGGAGGAAGGGACTGATTTTCCTTTCTGAGGAAACAGAGGCAGAGTTAAGAAGTTGCACCAGCAACTAAGGGCACATGTAGGCAGTCCCAGAACCTGAATGATGATTTGCTTGACTACCTGCTGTGTTGCACCTCAAACATACATACTTCCTACCTTGATGTCACTACAGGAGTGCTGGGAGTGATTGTTTTTAAAATTCAAATCTAAAGTATATGACTTCATGTGTTTACCATACAGGTCTTGGAATGGTCTCTATAATTGTTTCCCAAAAGATTTCATGTACCCTTAATTTCAGACATTATCCACAGTTTTTTTCTTGGCCAGTGGATGTACAGGAACATCAGTTAGTTCCAACAGTGCTGTTCAGGTGGTCTGCAGATGGTAATTAAGACTATATTGTAAAGAATAGCTTTATTGCTTTGCACAGGACTGGCTCAAACCCTGAGAAGCTTATTAATATTTTAGAACATTTGTTTTATGAGTCAAAGTGACTCTAGAAGTATAAAGTCATCTGTTCTCCTGCTTCATAATACTGGTGTATAAACTACCCCCCCAGTGACTCAGATATATGCAGTTCTATTACAGTAAAATTTTTCCCAGGGTCAGCCCAGCATCAGATACTATTAAAATGAGTAAAGCAGAATGCTGCATGCTAATGATGATTTTCCATGGTCATCCCTGTTCAGAAGGCAATGTGTTTTCATTGTCAAGTAGCTAGATAATGAGGTAGCACTGTGGTGCTGTGAGGAACATGGTACTCCGTGTCATAAGTTCCAATTCCTAAAGTCCATATGGAAACAGGAGCTTAGGAAGTGATTATGTTAAGGTAGCCCTCACTGCAAATCACAAAGATTGCTTTCTCCACATGTGCCACAGCTTAAATGAAATATTAGAACTACCCACAAACTCACTGTTTTACTCTGGCTTCATTAAAATTTACTTTTCTCCTGTTCCCTTGCACTAGGGTAATAGGATGGTAGTAAAAGTGAGAGGCTTGGGTAATCCGACTGTATGCATTCTATGGCTAATAAACCTGGGTTCTTTCACATACAGACTTGCAGTTTAGACTGCTACCTCTGTCTCTCAGGGTGTGCTGACCTTAGAGGCTGGTGAGGAGGAGCAGAAGACAGCCCTGCTGACAGGCTTTTCCAGTGCACTCTTTCCGTTAGTGTGCTGCTTTGGTTTAATCATTGTCAAGGGTTAGAGCTGGAAAGCTAAAGAGGAGGAGCAGAAGACAGCCCTGCTGACAGGCTTTTCCAGTGCAGTGTTTCCATTAGTGTGCTGCTTTGGTTTAATCATTGTCAACGGTTAGAGCTGGAAAGCTCAAAGCCTAGGTGCTCATGGAAGGGCTGCTAGCTAAGAGTTTCTCATTGCTCGCTGTACCCTCTTCTCTGGCAAGTTGCTCTCCAATGTGCCTAGGGGCATTCTATGCTGTTGAAAGCCTCAGGACCCAAAGGATAGCAAGTACTTCTGCATACACTTGTACCTATGCACACCATCAGCCTTAGGTTAGAAAGTTCTGAAACATGAAATGAGAACCAAACTGCCTTATTCCGAAAGTGTTCTTGTGACTGGGCACGGTATGGATTCATAAGCCTGGTTAAAAACTGAATTAAGCAGAATTGATATTTATGATGCTGAAAACTTGGAGCTATAAGTAGTGTGGATAAACACTGCACCTCAATGTGTTTAGTTACAACTTTCCATTTGAAATAAAAAAAAGGAGAACTCAATGCCTAGAAAGAAAAAAAAACAAAGGCCCTCTGAGATATGGCTAGTTTAAAGGAGATTTTTGTTATTGACCTAGTTCCATGAGAAAATATGTTGACATAAGCAAGACAAAGTAGTCAATAAGGTATACTGAGGGGTAAGAATAGACAAATCTTAGGCCAGGCATGATGGCGCATGCCTTTAATCCTAGCACTTGGGAGGCAGAGGCAGGCGGATCTTTGTGAGTTCAAGGCCAGCCTGGTCTACAGAGTGAGTTCCAGGACAGCTGGGGCTACAGGGAGACCCTGTCTCGGAAAAAAAAAAAAAAAAGAATAGACAAATCTCTAACTTTACCATTGAACTCCCTTCTATTTTAAAATTTGTTTTTAGACCCATCCAAATCATGAGCCAGTTTTTGTTTACATAGGGTGTTGAGATGTATTGTTCATGTGTGCCTGTGATGTCCATTGAAGTTTACCTGGAAAAATAATCCAGAACTTCCTCTGCCACCTTACCTCTATAGAAACAACTGTTTGACAAAGCTTTCAGTGAGAAACTATATGATTCCCCAAATGCCCATGAATATGAAAGGATTTTATGATAAACTGTTTTAAGGTTTTAAATCCCTTTGCTAGACCACATGAAGAGCCAGCTTAGATATCATGTCATTACTTCACTTGGGATGTAGTCAGATCAAATTGTGCTATATAATTGATATTTGCAGCTGTTTATTAATGAAATTATAATCGTTCATAAGCATGTCAAACTGTAGAGACTCTGGCTATTTCCAATCTGAGTGTGGATCAAATTTGTAATTTCATTTATGGTAGTAGAGGCGGTCTGGTCTGCTCACCTCATACACCATTCCAGAGTTGGAGTTATACTCCCTTTTTCTCCTAATGGTTGATAGTACAATGGAAATTGAATTTATAGGTTCAAATACTGGTATTTTAGATATGGTTAGTTCTAAAAGTTTTGCTGTGCTTTTTTAAGTGTTTGATGTAGATGGATTAGTATATTTTTATGCATCCCTGTCTGCATTTACTTCCAGGCCACACTCTTGAGTGGCTTTTTTTTTTTTCAGGTGAATTTGTTACTGGGAAGAGAGCACAGTGGCCTTCACCAGTTCAAAAGAAGTGTCACACATGGGGTTATGAAGAGCAAGAATATGTTTATACTGTACATGGAAACCTAAAACCTCTTTTCTAAAGCTTTGTACTTTTTCATAAAATAGATTAAATATTTTCTCTCTAAACCTATGTTTCTGTTTTCAGTATGCTCTGGTATTAAGTATATTGCTAGCTTTCACACAGCTGGGGCTGGAGAGATGGTTCAGTGGATAAAACTGGAGTTCAAATCCCCCAACAGGCCCCAGAGGTGGAGATAGGGGACCCTTGAGGCAGGCTGGCTGGCTACACAGGCTGAGTCTGTGAGCTGTACTTCAGCAAGAAACCCCACCTCGGTAAATACAGTGGAGCTCAGTAGAGGAAGACACTGGACATCAGCCTCTGGTCTCCACACACACCTGCACAGATGTGCTTCACACACACACACACACACACGCAGAAAAGGAAACCAGTAAGCCATGATTTCTTTGCACTTTGGTGGGGTTAGAGGGAGTAATCAGGAAGATAATGCTTAATTTAAAAAAAACTCACTGGGGATGGAGCAATGGCTCAGCAGTTAAGAGCACTGGCTGTTCTTGCACAGGACCCAAGTTCGACTCCCAGCACCAACATGGTGGCTAACAACCATCAATAACTCCAGTTCCAGGAGATCAACACCCTCTTCTGACCTCTCAAGCATTGCACAACACAGATACACTTACATACATGCAGGCAATAGACTTACAAAAAAAATCATTCCATTATAATTGCAGATTTTTAAACACTGACTTGGGAAAGAATAATCTATTCAGTAAGTAATATTGAGTAGGAAAGTTTGGTCTCTACCCAATACTGTGCCCACAGAATTTGAAAGAGTTGATGACTTTGAATTACTGAAATGGCAGAACACAAAGAACAATGTTAGGGTGGGAGAATGTCTTTCCTAAAAAGTACCTAGGCCCAAAAGCAGCGATTGGAAGATTAACATATATGACCAAACAACAATTTTAATCATATGAGTAACAGAAATGGAAAGTCAAGTAAATGAATTTTTCAAATATTTTCAAAACAAAATAGAGATGGAATTAATATTGTATAAATATGAAATACTTATAAACAGATAAGAGGAAAAATTTCCAGTAGAAAATTAGCAGGAACAATCAGCATGTGGTCCTAGAAGACTTGCAGTAATGAGTATGCTTGCTCTACATCAAGATGTGCAAGTTCAATCAGCTCCTTAGCCAGTTTTATGCTGTCTTCTAGGTCCATAGATAAGCCAGGACAAGGTCCCCACTCTGAAATCCGAGTTATAGTTTCATGAACACACAGAACGGGTACCCGGGAGAGTCCAGGCCTCAAGCTGCACTTGAATAATGAGACCGACCAGCCCTACACACCTGCAGGAAGTGCAGAGGCCAGTCCACATCCCCAGGGAATTGCACCAGTTACATAGCACTGGCCAAATGTACAGGAACCCCTGGGTCAACGTTCTCCAGATTTATACTGTCAAGACTAGGAATTTTATTATGTTTTATGCACACACATGTTTTGCCTGTATGTATGTAAGTGTACACAAGGAGGCCAGAAGAAGGTGTCACATCCCCTGGGGCTGAAGTTTGGGATGACCATTGTTAGCCACCATATGGGTGCTGGGAACCAAACCCTGGTCCTCTGCAAGAACAGCCAGTGTTAACTACTGAGCCATCTCTCCAAAATGAAATTCTTTAATTTTACATTACCTTATAGTGCCATGACCACTAGCAGAACCAAAAAGTTTTATCTTCTTTTTGAGACAGGAGAGTCTCACTATGTAACCCAGTCTGACTGGTAACTCAAGCAATTCTTTCCTAGGCTCCTCAGAGCTGGGATTATGGGTGTGTGCCAGCTAAACATTTTTCTTATTTTATTGACCCAGTAATCTCACTTGCACAAATTGACTCTGTAGAATATTTCTATATAGACACAAAAGTGTTAGCATGTTGAAAAAAATAGCCTTAAATGTCCAGTAGAAATGTAGTAAGCAGCATCTATGCAGTAGAATACTACGCAGTGGAATCCAATACAGCCTTTGAAAAGAATTATAGGGGCTGGAGAGATGGCTCGTGCTGCTCTTGCAGAGGTCCTGGATTTGGTTCCCAGCACACATAGGTAGCTAACAACCACCCGTAAATCCAATTCCAGTGGATCTGATGCCTTCTGGCCTCCAAGGGCACCTGTATAACACATGGTGCCAAACATGCACCAGGCACACACATACACAATATTTTAAAAGATTTAAACACATATACTAACATTGTTCAGGGAACACGATTCAGAATAAACGTGAATGCCTTTATTTTGAAGCACACATTTATGTACATTCATAAACAGTCCTTGCTTTGCCCCTTTGCAAAGCCACAAAAACAAACATGCAAGTCAGAAGTAGTAGCCCACACCTGTATTCTCTGCAGGCAAGAGGCCAAGGCATGAAAGTTATAAGTTCAAGACTAGCCTTGGCTAAGTAGGGAAATCCTGCTCAAACAGTGAACAATCTGAAAGTACCAAGCATGCTCCATAATCAGTGAGGACATGCTTGTTCCACCTTTAAACATGTTGGTTAAAATTTTTTCCTGGGTGTGGTAGCACACTAATCCCAGTCCTCAGGAGGCAGAGGCAGGAGGATCTCCGTGAGATCAAGGCCAGCCTGGTGGACCCATAGTAGTTCCAGGCCAGCTGGGGCTAAATAGTGAGACCCCATTTCAGCAAAAAGCAAAAATGCTGAGTGTCAGTTGTAAATGTACAGAGAAATGAAAAAAGTCATAAAGCTAGTGTTTATTTAGCATACAATAATTAAAGATATTACAGGTATGATTTCCAGCAAAAGGAACAGTAGCTAACAACCGTCCATAACTCCAGTAGCTAACAACCATACAGTGGCTAACAACCGTCCATAACTCCAGTTCCAGGGAAATCCAATGCCTTCTTCTGACTTTGCAGGTATTGTATGACACAGGTGTACTAACACTCATGCAGGCAATACACTCATACACATAAAATAAAAATAATAAATAAAAAATTAAAAATAATAATTAAAGATATTCCAAGTGGTGAGAATCAAGAGTTGTTTGGTAGGTTTTGTTGTCTGAGATAGGGTCCTGCTGCGTAGCACTGGCGAACCTCACGCTAGTGCAGGGTGGCCGCCGAAGCCGTCCCTGCTCCAGTCTCTGCTCCCCAGTGCTGTGACTACAGGGGTGCCCCACCAGTCCTGTGAGAACTTGAACAACTCCTACTGTGTAGTAGAACATTTTGTGACATAGATGGAGTATCTTTTGCAGACCTTGACAGGCCACCAAAAGTCCTTCATGCTTTTGATTTGGGGAGTCACTCCCAGCACTCTTTGGTGTGCAGGTTTTAAGGCAGCCTTACTTCCCCTGGGATTTGCCGCTGCAGATGCCTTCCACAGCTTCACTAAGTTCCTGTAGCTTACCTACATAGGTTCTGTCACCTGGCGACAGTCTAAGCACCCCGTCAGTGCATTGTCATCACTTTGCTGTGTTTTATTTGCTCGGCCAGCTCCCTCTTCTGACTGTTCATTTTTATTAGATGCCATGGGCCATGACTAGAAAAGAAGACAGCTGTATACTTTGCTATCTGTGACCTGAGTCTCAGATGCAGTCACTGGTCAGGAACAGGGACTGGGGTCACTTACACAATAGGAATGAAGTTTTGTGCATGTCAGAATTGTTTAAAGAGAGGATTGCGCCCGGCGTGGTAGTGCACGCCTTTAATCCTAGCACTCGGGAGGCAGAGGCAGGTAGATCTTTGTGAGTTCAAGGCTAGCCTGGTCTACAGAGTGAGTTCCAGGACAGCTAGGGCTACAGAGAGACCCTGTCTCGAAAAGACAAAAAAAAAAAAAAAAAAAAAAAAGGATTGCCTGCACTGATATTTCTGTGGGAAAACATACACACATAATGGACATATGTGAATAGATAAGTCCAGGAAGGTATTAGGGTACAGTGTGCCAATGATTACGTAGAGCTAGATGTAGAGAAGGAGGTCCAGAGGGACTCGTATTTATTGGGCTTATGTATTTTTGTACAGCTTGAATTTTTACAATTTGGTATAATTTTAGCACAAAGTGAAGTGGGAAAATACTGTTCGTGTTTCCCACAGTCACGTGGCTTACTTGCCTCATACACACCTGGAAAAGAAACAGAAATGAGGAGTGACATGAGTGACATCTTGAACAAATGCTTGGCGCGGGGGAGGCTGTGATGGTCATAGCGGATATGTGCAGACAATTGCCCCACTGCACACAACGCGGCACCTGCTCCACGCTGGGTCCCCTGATGCTGGCTTCTTCATCTCCGACAGCAGCTCCTGTTCGCACAGCTAGATATATTATAGGTTAATACTGCACGGAATTGTTTCATGGTGATATTAGAAAAGCACTTAGCATAGCGATTAACAGCTAAGAACACTTAAAACATCAAGTGATTCCCAAATGGAGAACTGAGGTTTCTGCCAGTAAATGCCCTCAGTCTGCGCTGTAGTTGATCCAAGGATTTACCACATCATGGGAAAATGAAGCCAGGTGACCCCAGGTTCTCAACCATTCTAGTAGAATGTCTGAGGACATATGAGGACAGCTCTGATAAGTTTAATTCCAAAACATAGTATGTTACTTATGCCTTCAGACTTTATGAGATGGAATGTTTATTGTGTTTTTTATATATGTGTGTATATTACACATGCTTGTATGTATGTTTGCATGTATATGTATGTATGTGTGCGTATACATGTGCTTGTGTGGCAGCCAGAGGTCGACATAGTGCTTCTTCCTGATAATTCTCCACCTTAGAAGGACAAGGTCTCTCCCTGGGTAGCACCAGGCAATTTAGTTAATCAAATTAACCAGCTTGCTCTGCGTCCCCTCTCGACCTCACACATTCTTGGATTGCAGGCGGGCCACCACATCTAGCTAACATTTGTGTGGTGCTGGGTATGAGAACTCTGGCCCTCATACTTGACCACAAGCACTCCACCCACTGAGCCATCTCCCAAGCCCCAGGTACTATATGCACATATACTATAAACCAACTTAAGTAATACACTTAGAATTTTAAGGGGACTCATTTAATGCTTTTAGTTAACCCAGCACCAGCTTTTAGTGGACATGTAACCCCAGTCTCTTAGCTAATTCAATTTATGTATTATCCTAATAAGTTAAGAAGAAACTTCAGCATTAGACAAATAGTAAGAAGCATTCTCTGCCCTTTATTTTCTTTATGAATAATCTATAAAATGAAAAATCCTTCATGGATTTTTAAAATTTTTTTATGTGTATGAATGTACTGTCTGCATGTAGATTTGTGCACCTGTGTTGTGCAATGCCACAGAGGTCAGAAGAGGGTGTTGGATTCCCCTGGAACTGGAGTTAAAGACGGTTCTCAGCCGCCATGTAGGTAGGTGCTGGGGATAGAACCAGGGTCCTCTGCAAGAGCAGTCGGCCATCTCTCCAGCCCCCTTCATGGATTTGAGAACTTAAGCAGGGTGTTATCTAGCTCTATATCTACACTGTCATCTGACAGATTTGTGACCTCAAGCTTTCTAATTTCCAGACTGTATTGCTGTCATCTTTTTTTTTTTTTCAGAGCACAGGAATGCATGGTGTCTTTTATAAACATTGTGTTCTTGCTTCTTACCTTTGTCAGTGGTTAAGGGCTGGAGAGCAGGGCTAACAGACTGACAGGCAACTATTTTCCAAACTCCTCTGAGATCTGTCCTTGTATGTGAAATGATAGCAGCATCCGGTAGCGTGTAGATGCCAGCTTATTATTTTCTAATATGGGATAAACTCTTCATGTCAGTTTTTAAATCAGTTTTTAATAAAATTAAAATCTGGGAAAAGTCACATTAAGGCATGTCAGACTTCACTTTGCTGCTCATCAAAGTCCTTTAAGAGGCTTTGGATTAGCTCAGTGGTAGAGCATTTGCCTAGCATGCGCAAGGCTCAGGGTTCATTCCCTAACCCACAAAAATAAAACAAAATGAACAAAACAGAAAAGCACTTTAGGTTATACTTTTGTTCCTATAGAGTTCAGCTTTCAAGTTTGAAGACATCTCTCTTACTTTTTTTTTAGCTCTTTTTTAAATTTTTTTTATTAATTTTATTTATTTCTGTATGTGTATGAATGTACTGTCTGCATGCAAGTTTGTGCACCCGTGTCATGCAATGCCGCGGAGGTCAGAAGAGGGTGTTGGATTCCCCTGGAACTGGAGTTCTGGAATTGGAGTTTCAGATGGTTCTCGGCCGCCGTGTGGGTGCTGGGGATCGAACCCGGGTCCTCTGTAAGAGTGGTCGGCGCTCTTAACTGCTAGGCCATCTCTCCAGCCCCCCATCTCCCTGGCTTTTAAACCATACTTATATCCCTGTTGTGAGATATACACAAATTAGGTATAGACTATATAATTTTATTTTCACGTGTGGATGTATGTATGCATGTATATATGTATGTATATATGTATAATTTGGATGTATTTGAACAGTTGCAATGTCTGGTCTGTTTGTGTCTCCAGGTAAATTCTAATCAATCTGAGGATACAATTTTGGGAAGTAGCCACTATCTAATGAAGCTTGGCAAATGTGATTTGAAAATATGTTTAGCATATTTTAACTTCAGTCCTAGAAAAAGCCAGCAGATAGCATTGCTGTGTGGTGTGTCTGGTTGAAGCGTCCTTCCATTGCTATTGCAGGGCCAGGTCCTGTCACAAGGCTGAGGGCCATAGTCCTGCCAGTACATGAGAAGCACTCGTTTCTGCAGTGCTTAAGATCAGAGTTTGAGCCGGGCGTGGTGGCGCATGCCTTTAATCCTAGCACTTGGGAAGCAGAGGCAGGCGGATCTTTGTGAGTTCAAGGTCAGCCTGGTCTACAGAGTGAGTTCCAGGACAGCTGGGATTACAGGGAGACCCTGTCTCGAAAAGAAAAAAAAAAAAAAAAAAAGATCAGAGTTTGAGAAGAAACCCATTGAATAATATCTCTCTGTGCAAATTGAGGTTGTTCTATATTTAGCATTTTCATTTGACATGTCACCTCAACCAGGTCTCTTATTAGAAGACATGAGATAAGGAGAATAAATATTTGAAGGATATCTCCCCATCCTGAAAATGGAAAAACAATAGCTTACTCATGTCCAGGAAGCTGAGAAGACTTCAGAATCCCAAGTCCTGCCCTTCTGTCTTTAGGAAGGACTTGCCCACTTGAGCCTGCAGAAAGTCAAGGAAGAAAAAACAGCTGCTTTTATTTGTTTAAACATCTGGGGAAAGAACTGAATGACCATCCAGAGCAAAGAACACCACTTGTTTTTCTTGCACCTTGGTGTTACAAGCTTTCAGTTAGACTCAGATGCTATAGGTGATGGTTAGAGGCTGGTATGCATTGATGAAGTTAAGTAATTTGCATTAGCAAGATGCCACCACCAAGTTCTGTCCTAACGAATGGGGTGGCGGAGAGCTATGGTTCAGTTACTCATGAGATCAGCCATGGAAAGATAAGGATCTAAGCTGTTGGAAAATGCTATTCTGGAAACTTCTGGGAAGTACAGTCCACTGTTTAACCAGCCTGCCAGGAGATTATTCCTTGGCTCTAATCCATGTACATTACCTATGTCAGAAGCAGTACATTGGTTTGTTGTTTAATGATCATGTATACTGAATCTTTATAACTTAGCCATCTGTTTGCAAAGTAAGTTAATAACTTTAACAGACTGAATATGAATTCCCCATGTACCTTCCATGTGCCCTCTCTCCCAGTCTTCTGTCTTATCCATCCTCCCTGATTGTTCACAAGTACCTGAAGTTATAAAGCCAAGGATTAAACAACATGCTCCATAGAAAGAATAAGCAATGGTGGAGATGGTGTGCTTCCAGACAGGCAGGGGAATCTCTGTGGTCTCTCTTTGTAGAGAATAACCATAGTGGTGAAAATTATTTTTAACCTTTTAAAGTCTCTGGAAATTGTCTGAAGGGAAATGATTCAAGAAAATCTAAATTGCAACAAGCCGTGACATGAGCACAATGGCCCAGTCCTCCTCCCCTGACTCAGATGGGTGCTGGAAGAAGATGGGAGCACCTTTCCCTGCAGCTCCGAGGAAAGGGCTGCTTCCCAGGAAGCCCAGCTGCCAACATTCTCATTTCTTTCAGCTCTTCAGAGACCAAGAGTGAGCAGAAAGTAGAGTTCCCACCCTGTCCACGCAGCCTCCCCCATGCTCAGAATCACACAATAAAGTGGTCTTTTTGTTACAGTCAGCCCATATGACCCTCCCATATCAGTGTCCCCAAGGTTTGTGGTTCAGGGTACACTCTTGGTACTGTAGATTTTATGGGTTCAACCAGTATATTGACAGGTATCCACCATTGTGGGTGCACACAGAGTATTTCAGCATCCTAAATAAACACTGCTGTGCTCCACCTAGTTAGTCATCCATCTGTCTGCACTAAGCCCTAGCAGCCAGTCATTTTATATTGTTCCCTCATGTTCTGCTTTGTCCAGAATGCTAAGCAAAATCATACAGTGTATGGACTTTTCGAACTGCATTCTTTCACTTAATATGCATCCAGGTTTTCTCAAGTCTTTTCATGACCTGGCTCATTTCTTTTTATTACTGAATACTATTCCACTGTCTTGGCACCATAGTTAAGTTACTCATTCACCTCTCCTGGTGTGAAACTGGTTCCCTGGAAAGCTGGAGCAAGGGTGATCTGGGCCCCATTGTTCTGAGTGTGCTCTGCCCAAGGTGGACCTCTGTTCCACAGTGAAGGCTTGGTAGAAGAAGGGAGCTCCTAGCCTTGCCACACTTGCCAAGGACCTAGCCTCCCATCAGGTATCTGGGGACCAGATGAGAAAGGCTAGAAGTTGCCCCTCCTTGGAAAGTTAGGAAAGACACCCTGTGTTCCTGGCAACAACAGCCTGGAATGGAATCTGCCTCACTGAACTCTGGGGATAAAGGATGCAGCAGGTGACCTTTTAACTGCATTTTGAAGAATTTGTTTAAATGCATGTGCTATCATTTGAAGTTGTGTTAGGAATTGTATCCCCAGTGCTGAGCATGGGGGTGCACACCTACAGTCCAAGCTGAAGCAGCAAAACTGCAGCCAACTCAAGGCCAGCCTGGGCTACATAATGAGGCCCTGCCTCAAAAAAGCATCAAAAGATTTTAGAGATATCTTAGTACCATAATCGCTGCTCTTAAACAGTAGATTTCAGAGCATATTCTTTAACATAATTGAGAGCATCCATTTTTCTATGTGGTAGATGGTTGTGAGTTTGGAGTAAAATCTGCATTCTATTTCTAGCCCAGATATATTTTGGAAACTTTATTAAGCATGTTGAATTCATTTATTTGTTCTAACATTTTTATAGAGTTTTTAGAATTTTCTGTATCTATTTCATGCCATCTGCAGAAAAAATTTTACTTCTTTCTTTCCAATTTGGATGCTTTTTATTTCTTTTTCTTGCCTAATTGCCCTGGCTTGGATTTCCAATACTCTGCTGAATAGAAGTGCTTTTAAAGAAAAAAAATCATCTTTTCATCATTGAGCATAATGTTAGCTATGGATATCATATAAGCCATTTATTATATTGAGATACATTCTACATTTCTTCTGTACTAACTTGTTGACCATTTTTAAATATTTTTATTATTTTTATTCTATGTGTATGAATGTATTGCATGCACGTGTGTAAGTGCACCCATGTGATGCAATGCCCATAGAGTCAGAAGTCACAGACAGTTGTTAGCCACCATGTGGGTGCTGGAGATCAGGTTGTCTGCAAGAGCAGCAGCCAGTGCTCTTAACCACTGAGCCATCTCTCCTGCCCCCAAGAGAGAGTTTTTAATCTTGAAAAGACATTGTTAAATAGCCTAAATTTCCATTGGTAATTACATGGATTTAAAGTGTTTGTTTAAAAAATGCTGTATCTTCGCCGAGTGTGGTGGCACATGCCTTTAATCCTAGCACTTGGGAGGCAGAGGCAGGCAGATCTTTGTGAGTTCAAGGCCAGCCTGGTCTACAAAGTGAGTTCCAGGACAGCTGGGGCTACAGAGAGACCCTGTCTCAAAAAGACTAAATAAAAAATAAATAAATAAATAAATAAATAAAATGCTGTATCTTCATATTATTTGCCTTCTGTAAAGAAGGAGATGCTTGGCAAAACTGGATCACCACTTGTAGAAGAATAAAATTAAACCCCTACCTCTCACCCTGTACAAAAGTGAACTCCAGATGGATTAAAGACCTCAACATGAAACCCCAAACTCTGAAGGTGATAGAAGAAAAAGTTGGCAGCAGACTACAAGACATAAGCATAGGAAAAGACTTCCTAAATCAGACAGCAGCTGCACAAGAATTAAGGTCAATAATTGACAAATGGGACCTCATTAAACTCAAAAGCTTCTGTACATCAAAAGAAACAATCAAGGAAGCGAAGAGAAATTCCACAGAGTGGGAGGAAACCTTCACTGCAGATACATCTGACAAAGCATTGATTTCCAGAATATATAAACTACTTAAAAAACAAAGAAAAAAAAACAAATGACCCTCTCAGTAGATGGAGCAAAGAACTGAACAGAGACGTCACAAGTGAGGAATTAGAGATGTCCAAGAAACACCTCAAGAACTGTTCAACATCACTAATCATTAAAGAAATGCAAATGAAAACCACTTTAAGATATCATCTTACTCCAATAAGACTGGCTAGGATTAAGAAAACAAATGATACCAAGTGCTGGAGAGGTTGTGGGGAAAGGGGAACACTCATCCATTGCTGGTGGGAATGTAAACTTGTGCAGCCACTATGGAAAGCAGTGTGGAGAACCCTTGGAAGACTTGGAATGAACTTGCCACCCGACCCAGCCATACCACTCCTAGGCAAGTACCCTCAAGACTCACGCCACCACAGAGATACATGCACGGCCATGTTTATTGCAGCTCTCTTCACAATAGCAAGGAGCTGGAACCAACCTAAATGCCCCTCAACTGACAAGTGATAGAGAGAATGTGGTACATCTACACAATGGAGTTCTATGCAGCAGTAAAGAAAGATGACATCACGAGCTTTGCAGGAAAATGGCTGGAGATAGAGGACATCATGCTGAGTGAAGTAACCAGTCCAGAAAACAGACGAGAATGGTATCCCTCATCTGTGGATGCTAGTGCCAATTACCTAGTTTGAAGTATTTTTGTGAGGGCCCCCTGAGTCTTTTGTCCAAAGCAGTTGGGTTAATGCATATTGGAAACAACAACAACAACAACAACAGAAAGGACTGCATCAAAGAACTGACTGAAACAGTGAACTTCTGCTCAAAACAGTCAACTTCCTCATGGAGAATATTGAGAAAGACTGAGAAAGAGATGAAATGCATGTTTGGCAGAATGCATGAGCTCTGGCGGGGTGGGGGAATGGGTGGGAACACAGGTCTAGATTTGTTAAAAAAATAAAAATAAATTTATGTGAAAAAAAATTAAAAAAAAAAGGAGATGCTTGCATTCACAACAACCTGGATGAGTGTGTGGAATATCATGTGTGCACACTGAAATAGGCCAGGTATAAATAACATTGTATTATCTTACTTCTATGTGGAATCTGAAATAGTAAAGCTCAAACTTGCCTAGCATCTGGAAAGCTCCGGGTTAGATTCTTAGTACCACAGAGGAGGAAGAGGAGGAGGAGGAGGAGAATGAGGAGGAGGAGGAGGACGAGGAGGAGGAGGAGGACGAGGACGAGGACGAGGACGAGGAGGAAGAGTCAAACTCAGGGAAGTATGAAGTAGAATGATACTTACCAGGTTCTGCGGAAGAGGAAACAAAGTGTCAGGATACAGAATTTCACTTATGCAAGATGAGTCAGTCTTGGAGACCTAAAGAACAGCAGCCACTACAGGACTGCTTGAAATTGGCTAAGACAATAGATTCTTGTGTTTGTACTGCTAAAAAAATTAAAAATTAGAAAATAAAATGGAAGGAAAGTGACAGATGTTAATTATCTTGAATATGATGGGTGCCTCACAGTACATATGTATTTCAAATCTAAGTGCTTTGATGGTTCATTTTCTTTAACTAGATATATTAATGGAGATGGGCAGCCCTGCCCACTGTGGGTGGCACCATCCCTGAAGAGCAGAGAAAGCAGGCACTGACATGGCTGCCTCAACTCATTCTTCTCTGCTCTTGACTGCGGCTATGGTGCGACTAGTCAGCTGTCTAAGCCTCCTGTCAGTGCAAGTGCCCCACAGTGACGGGATAACCTAGAAACCTTTTCTCTAAGAAGTTGCTCTTTGTCATGATATTTTAAACTTTTATTTATTTATTTATTTTCATATGTGTGTAAATGTACTGTCTGCATGCAGGTTTGTGTACCCATATCATGCAATGCCGTGGAGGTCAGAAGAGGGTGTCGGATTCCCCTGGAACTGGAGTTAAAGACAGTTCTCAGCTGCCATGTGGGTGCTGGGGATCAAACCCGGGTCCTCTGCAAGAATAGTCTGTGTTCTTAACCATTAAACCATCTCTCCAGCCCTGTCATGATATTTTATCACAGCAACAGAAAGGGAAACTAAGACATATACCTTAAATATATACAACAATAAATATACTTAAATTCAAAATATGCTAAAATTTTATTCAACAAAAAATGTAAGCATGGTTTCAGATGTTTACATGACAAATTTACTGATCCCCCCTTATTTTCTGACGTATTGCCACTGCTAGTAAAACTTGTTCTGCAAAAAAATCTTTTAATTAATTAATCCCTCAGGACCAACATATGGCAGCCAGATTATAGATTAAAATAATGACATCAAATTGTTCTTTGTCAGGGGCTGACCTCACACTTTATTGAAGATGGACATGAGTCTGATCAACCAGGCTGCCAAAAAATACACACTTCTTTCTGTACACAATCTGAGAGTTTTTATTTTGAAACATGTTGAATTTTGTTAAATAGCATAAATGTCCATTAGCAAATACATGGATTAAAAATGTGGTATGTTCATATAAGGGAAAATCAACAATAAGAAAGAATATTAATGTCAGATGTGGTGGTGCACGCCTTTAATCCTAGCACTTGGGAGGCCGAGGCAGGCAGATCTTTGTGAGTTCAAGGCCAGCCTGGTCTACAGAGTGAGTTCCAGGACAGCTGGGGCTACAGGGAGACCCTGTCTCAAAAAGACAAAAAAAAAAAAAAAAAAAAAAAAAAAAAAAAAAGAATATTAACAAGAATGAAGGGCTTAAGAGAAATGCCTTTAAGACTTCGATTTCATAGGGGTAGAGGAAAGACAGTGTAAAGACAGTCCAAGGTGCCCCAAAGAAAGTTTTTCCCTTAATTACTAATTGTCCTGAAGGCTGGGGACATCTCTACAGCTTCCGCTGCCATATGTTTTATGGAAGGAAATCCAACAATGGTGTCTGCTTCACTTCGGGGAAACTCCTGATTTTATTTACTGTAAGGCAAGGAATAGACGCAAACAATGGTAAATGTGGGCAGAGCCTGAGTACACTCAGTTGCTTGGTGCAAACACAATTTGCTCTGTTTAAAAGCGCTCCGGGGTTTTCCTGTGTCAATTCAGGTCCCAGCCACTTCCCTAACTTCTTACCTGAAAGACTCAGAATCATACCTAAAACCATGAAAAATAGGGCCTTCGCAAAAGAAACGCTTTTTTTGTTTTCTGGGTGCCTTAAAATTTGTGAAATATGATGATTTTGTGTATAGTCAAATGCACCTGTCACAATAATGTCAATTGAGTTTACCAATGTTTTGGTAAAACCCACAATGAACTGTGATTTTGCAAGAAAGAAGCTAAAATAATAGACTTAATACAAGTACTTGAAAAGCTCTGGAGTCCTAGCTCATTCAGAAAGCTCGAGTCAAACTAGAGCATCACTCCCATGCACAATTACTGGCCTGCTCCCACCCTGCCCAGTGCTCAGGAGTCTGGTTGTATATGAGAGAAGGATGGCCACTCAAGGATGCCCTGCAGGCTGATGCCCTTGAACATGTGACTACATTAGCTTATATGATGAAAGAGTCCTGCATGCATGACTTAATTAATGACCTTGAGATGGAGAGATGATGCTCAATCATGGGGCTAAACACAATGGTCCTTGAAAGAACTGTGACTGCAATAGCAGAGGTTGGAGTAAGGGTGCTGGAGGAAGGGGCCATGAGCCAAGGGATGAGAGCAGTTGCAGAAGCTAGATAAGACCGGGGAGCAAATTCTTCAAAGAGCCTGGGACGGGCACACGGTTGTTGGCACCTTGATGTTAGTTCCTTCAGACAGAGTGGACTGATGACCTCCATAACTAACACAATAAACAGGTGTTTAACTTATTACATCCCTGACAATTTGTCATAGTAGCACAAAAAAATGAGTACAGATGAGAGGTTCTGTTTCCTAATACGCACAGCTAGGTGTGGTGGAACATGCCTGTGATTCCACCGCTCAGCCAGCTGAGGCAGGAGAATCACAGGTTTGAGGTCAGCCTGGACTCCATAGTAAGACTGTCTCAAAAAAGAACAATAGGGGCTGGAGAGATGGCCTAGCAGTTAAGAGCGCTGACCGCTCTTGCAGAGGACCCGGGTTCGATCCCCGGCACCCACATGGCAGCCGAGGACTGTCTGAATACTCCAATTCCAGGAGAACTCCAGTTCCAGGGGAATCCGACACCCTCTTCTGACCTCCGCGGCATTGCACGACATGGGTGCACAAACTTGCATGCGGACAGTACATTCATACACATGCAGAAATAAATTATTAAAAAGTTAAAAAACAAAAGAACAATAACATGCCATCTCAAAAAAAGACAAAACAAACAAACAAACAAAACCACTGACTGCCCTTGCAGAGGACCACAGGTTGTTTACCAGCACCCACATGGTGCCTAACAACCATCTGTAACTCCAGTTCCAAGGGACCCAATGCCCTCTTATGACCTCTGAGGACAGTGCACTTACATGGTTTACATACGTATGTTCAAACACAACAGTCATACATGTAAAATAAAGATAACCCCTCAAAAGAATTTTTAAAAGAACAATAAAAAAGAGGAGGAAGAGAAGGATGTGGCGCGGGAGTAAGGTGGGGGAGAGAGGAAGAGTGACAGGAAAGAACCAGAGCCACGGGTGAGGACAGAACATGCTGCGCAGAAACAAAGCAAAATGAAAAAGCAATGCACACAAAAAAGCAAACCCATCCCAGCAAAGCCCAGGCTCCCAGCATCCTTCCTGCAGACATGGGTGCTGGTGCACGGAAGGTAGGAAGACAAGCTTGTTTGGAGAGTAGAATAAATGATGGGGTAAATGAATTCTTTGTGTTAATTCTCCTGGTTTGCTACCAAGCTCTTACTCTGTTTGTATGGATGGCCCTTGAGAATGTTATCTATACTTTAATGAACATGCAATTAAACCGCACTCACTACTTACTGGCTGACCCATCTTCTAACTGAAAAAGACAGCTAGCTCCATCATCATCTAAGAATGACAGAGATTGGTGTTCAGTTTTCAAGTCGTTCTTGCTAGGATGGAATGGAACATGAATTCTAGGTGTGGCAAATGTATGCCACAGGGTTTCAGGAACTCAGGTCAGGAAGTAAAGCAGCATGCACTCCCGTGAGGGAGGAATGACTAGCTTGCAGTACACAGGTAAGGATATGCCCTTTATAACCTAAATGTGGAAAATTCTAGAACTCCTCCTAAAAAGACCTTGTTCTCACATTCGGTATTAAGAAAGTTTTGTTAGCTATCAGGATAATTTCACTTAAGGTTGTATGTATTTATCAAGTAGGGGCCCTCCCCCAATTACCCACAGTACCCATCAGCCAGATACTGGACAGCCCCATGGCTGAAACATGCTAAATAGATGGTGGCTGGCCTGCCTGCATCATTCCAGAGCACGGCTGAGCAGGGTCTTTCCCATGGACATAACTATTCAGATAGAAATCCTTTCCTGCTTTGGGCCTCTTTGCAAGATGGATGTCCTTAGGTAGACCCAACGCTGTCATCCAAAGCCTTCATTAGTCCCCAAAGAGAGAAATTACAGCCCATGAGGGCTGGTCGGTGGCATCGGGAGCCCAAGGGACCATGGGAGGGACCTGTAATGAGATCATAAATCAGGGAGAAAGAAACCCATGGAGTTTGTACCCACTCTACAGCCTCACGGTGACTGCTTTGGTCTGGATGTATGAGTACCCAAAATGCTTGAGGTTTTTTTATTTTTTGTGGTTTTTGACAAGATCTGGAATTTGCTATGTAGAGCAGACGTATCTCCAATTTGTGGCAATCCTCAGCTCTGCCTGGGATTACAGGCTTGAGCCACCTGGCTCAAAAGTCTTATGTTAGATAAATTCCCCAATGCAATTGTATTAAGAGAAGGGGCCTTCGGAAAGAAATTAGGTCCTGAGGATTCTACCTTCACAAATGGGATTAGTGCCCTTGTAAAGAGCCTTGCAATGTTCCCTTGCCCCTTCTGTGGAGCAAGGCGCCTCACAAGACATAGAATCTTCTGGTGCTTTGATCTTGGACTACGCAGCCTTTAGAATTGTGAGCAATATATTTCTGTTGTTTGTAAATTAGCCAGTCTGGTGTTTCATTATAGCGGTGTCAACATACAGAGAATGGGCAGGACTGGGCTTAGAGCCCATCCAGAAAGCCCACAGGCTCCTGTCTTGCAGGGGCATCTACATGGTCTCATTTGTTGTGCTGCAGGTGCCTGGACGGCTGCTCAGAAACTGTCAGGGCTCCTTTCTCATCCCGTGAATGTCAAGAATTGGGGGGGGGGGGCTGTCCTTTTAACTACTGCTCACCTTGCCCAAAGACTGATAAAATAGGTCTCATTTATAGCAGAATCATCTTGCTTCCTTGAGCTTAAGCCTGTCATTTACTAAGAGTTTAAAGCTGGCACAGCAGGAGACATCCTGCCACCTGGTTTCCTTCCAGGAAGGTTAGTGGAGAGCAGGGGACCTCAGACACTAATGCCACCCTGATCAGTCAGACTGCCCTCTTCCTCAGAAGTCTTTGGACAACAGCCTGTGTTCTTTACTCTCTGAGCCCAGACCTCCTGCCGGGCAAAGGGTGCTATGCCATCTTTGCAGCATCACCAAGAAGCAAAGATGCCATGTTCCCAATTATGGAACCAGGAGAGGGTAAGGCCATGTCCAAAACTGCCCCACTGGTCCAGTGGAGCCAGGACTCAGTCTTAGGTCTAGCCTCATCTAAGGTGGATATTGCTTCATCCCAGGCAATCAAACCCTTTTTAGTGAAGTGTTATCAATATAGAATCTGACTTGTTTTGGATAAAAGTAAACTATAAAAGATCAGCCAGGCGTGGTGGCACACACCTTTAATCCTAGCACTTGGGAGGCAGAGGCAGGCGGATTTTTGTGAGTTCAAGGCCAGCCTGGTCTACAGAGTGAGTTCCAGGACAGCTGGAGCTACAGGGAGACCCTGTCTAAAAAAAAAAAAAAAAAAAAAAAAAGATCATAAGGAGCAGTGTTAAAATTACATAAGCGGCTAACTCAAAACATTTCAGTGCATAAAAAGACAAATGTCATATTAATTACAAATGCTGTTTTCCACATGAACAAGCTCTAAAGACTGCCCTCTCTCAAATAATTTTCTACTCACTGCTAACAATGGAGAGTAATGAAATTATGTTTCCTTTTTTTAAATTTCTGTATGTGTATGAATGTACTGTCTGCATGCAGGTTTGTGCACCCGTGTCGTGCAATGCCGAGGAGGTCAGAAGAGGGTGTCGGATTCCCCTGGAACTGGAGTTCTCCTGGAATTGGAGTTTCAGACTGTTCTCAGCCGCCATGTGGGTGCTGGGGATCGAACCCGGGTCCTCTGTAAGAGCGGTCGGCACTCTTAACCACTAGGCCATCTCTCCAGCCCCTGAAATTATGTTTCCTTTAAAATAGTCTGAAAGAAGGTGGAGAGGTGGCTTAGCAGTTAAGTGCACCTGCTGCTCTTGCTAAGGACCCAAGTTTGGCTCCCAGTACCCATGTTTGATAGCTCATAACCACCTATAACTCCTGCTCTTGGGGAATCTGATGCCCTCTTCTGGCCTCCTTGAACACCTGCACACGAGTGTTATCTACTCACATGCAGACACATAAATAAAACTTTAATATTAAAAATAAAGGTGTGGTGGTGCATACCTTTAACCCCAACACTCGGGAGGCAGAGGCACATGGATCTCCATGAGTTCAAGGCCAGCCTGGTCTACATACGGAGTTCCAGGACAGCTAGGGCTATAGGGGGACCCTGCCTTAAAAAGACCAAAAATAAAAATATAAAAAAAGTAAAAAATAACGGCTTTAAAAAATGTAATTCTGACTTTGCATGCATTTGGGTCAACTTTGACTTCTCACTTAAAAGATGGTCTTTGTTTACTAAAATTAAAAGGGGCAAAAACTGCAAAAAGTAATAAATTAGACAATGAAGGTGCTGGACAGATGGTTCGGTGGTCAAAAATGTATATTGCTCTTGCAGAGGACCCAAGTTCATTTCCTAGCACCCACATCAGGCAGCTCACAGCCACCTGTAACCCCAGCTCCAAGGGATCTGACACCCTCTTCTGGCCTGTTGGACACATGCATTCACATATGCACACCCACACGGAGACACCTGCATTCACATGTGCACACCCACACTGAGACACCTGCGTTCACATGTACACGCCCACATGGAGACACCTGCGTTCACATGTACACACCCACATGGAGACACCTGCGTTCACATGTACACACTCACTTGGAGACACCTGCGTTCACAGGTACACACCCACATGGAGACACCTGCGTTCACACGTACACACCCACGTGGAGACACCTACAGAGACATAATTTAAAAAATAGATATATATTAAAAAAATAAAAGTCTTCAGAAACAAACTCCCAGTAGAGTTAGAGGACATAACAAAGCCACATGCAGCTCTCATTACAGTCACTAATTACTAATTATCCCCACCTAAGAAACAAACACGAGGCTCCCCAAAAGCCAGATGTCTTCAGCACCCATGGCCGGCACTTATTTCAGTTCGCCATCCAAATGGATCCTTTCTTTGATGTCCCTTTCTTCCACATGTGCACATACAATATAACTTAATTTGAGGCCTCATCAACCTGATTTTTAAACCAACTCCAACAACACCACCTCAGTCTACGTTAGGATTAGGCACTTGAAAGGGTTCTTACATTGCGTTTGGAAACTGGCCTCTCTGGTGCTCACTCACAATCCCCATTACAATCGCTGGGGGTTGACAGGCTGGGACTGCTTTGTCATTTGAACGAGGCAAGCTGCTTCGGGAGACTGTGTGCACAGGCAGCACGTTTTAGCCATCTCTGAAGCGCTGCTCTCATTTAGCCTGGGTATGTGAAGAAGAAAAGGGAGGGAGACGTTCATGGGAGAACCGGGGAGGGAACTATTGCATTCACATCCAGGCAGCTGAGGACTGCAGATCTGCCTACTGATAAATGTTTAATTCAGGGCCACACTTAGGAGTGGGAGTAATTTTAAGCCAGGAGAAGCTTGAAATCAGAGGAGGCTTGAAATCCACTCAGAGGAGGCTGAGTGCCTAGGAGAATTGAGGAAAGAATGGGGCATTGACACCCTATGGTCTCTAAGACTAAGGTTTGAGGTCCTTAGGACTGTTCTGCTGAACTACACAGTACCAGACTTACTGATGGACACCCTTCTTGAAACGTAAACTCCAAATAGCGGGCAGTGCAGAGGTAGGTATATACCCTTGGAGCAGCTAGATGCTCAGAGCAGAAAATAACGCTTAAGAACCCAGAGAAACTTGACATTTTCTCCTTTATGTTGAAATATAAATAAATCCAAATGGCAGAACTCTGTGTGTGTGTGTGTGTGTGTGTGTGTGTGTGTGTTCATATTGGTCCATGTTATATGTGTGAATCCACATGTGTGCATTCCCCCGGAGGCCAGACTCTACCTTCAGTGTTGTTCCTCAGGAACCATCCTTGCTTTCAGGAGGCAAGGTCCCTCACTATGTTAGACCTGGAGTATGCTCAGTTGGTGGGCACTGAGCCCTAGGGCTGTACCTGTCTCCACCTCCCTACACGAGGATTAGAAGTGTTCTGGGGATGGAACTCAGATCCCCAAGCTGGCACAGAAAGCACTTTGCCAATTGAGCGATCTCTTCAGGCCCTTTTTTATTCTAATGCCAAACAATTCATAACCCTTCTGGAGCCATGGTACGGAATGTGGGGTCATCGAGCAAGTTGTCGTCACCTAAAGAAACCTGTGTGTTTATTAAGCAGCTGCCGGGGACGTCCCTCTACCAGCATGTTTCCATCAGGATGATGAACTTTCCCCTCACTGGCTTCTCACGGATCTTAGAGTTGAAACTTCATGAACAATAGTGTTGAGCCCCTGCTATGCATACAGCTCACAACTTTATTTTCCTCTTTTTCTAGAATCCTCTGCAACATTAGTCAAGGTTTGCAACATTGTAGCTATAGCTATAGAAAAGTCACAAAACTGCTTAATTTTTTCTCTTTGTTCCTTTCAGTGAAGCTAATAATTTTTTTTTGCCCTACACATTTCCCACTTCACAGAAAATTTTGACAACCGCTCATAAGCCTGCATATTTCATGACAGATCTGTGATTATATTTAAGCAGTCTTGTCAAGAGACACACACTCCAGGGTTTTTATTGTCTTTACTCTGAAGAGGGCTGTGAACTCCTAGATATTCTAATAAGAGGTTTCTGCACCTTGGGACAGGGGAAAGGAATGTGGGGCACCTGTAGAAGGGGATGGTTTTCATTTTAAGAACCAAGGAAAAATTAAATGCACACATACACCAGGCTAAGCCACATGATCATAATTCCCAGAAAACCTGAACCAAGAAGAGAGTCAGTGGTCCAGTCAGGTAAAGGATGATACGGGGTGGGGGAGGGGCTGGGGCTGCTGGGACCTAAAAGACACCGCTCTTCTGAAATGCAGCACCCATGGATGCAACAGGGACGTTGATTTCCTCTGATTATAAAGAAGAGTGTGGCAAGAATTAGTCATGTGTGTGAGTAAATGGACATTGGAAAAATCATTTTCTTTCTCTCTTCTCTGTTCTCTCTCTCTCTCTCTCTCTCTCTCTCTCTCTCTCTCTTCCCCCTACTCATCTTCCCCCCCCTCTCTTTTACCTGGAAGTGGGAAAGCCCAGATCCAAGGATCATCTGGCCCCAAGTGTGTGGGAAGTGCTTCTCCTTTGGGTGGATGCTGGTGAGACTAGGTAACAGAAGACATGGAGTGCCCTCCAGTTAGAGGATTCCATTCCCCCAACTGTACAAGTCAGTAACTCACCTTGGGCCTTGGCTTCCTCATAGGGAAAACAAGAACTTGCCCCCAAACAGGTTTCATCTAGCCCTTCCTAGCTAGAGATGGAACCAAGAATCACTGGACACACTTGTGATGCTAGAGGGTCATTGCAGATGAGGAAGAAGACTGGCGGAGTAATGAAGAGCCAGAGAAAAAGGCCACTGTGAACCCAAAGCCTTCAGACAGAGAAGAACCTTACTTCAGATGACAACCAACATGGGCATGGAGACCACTGTCTGGGGGTTCCTTGTTGGGGAACTGAAAGCTCACTTTAAGGTAGTTGTTGATAACTTGGCTTTTAGAAAAAAAAGCCTCTGGTCCAAAAGGTTTGTTTCAAAAGAGGAAGGAGGCCCGTGTCTGGCTTGTTCCCAGATGGCCTGTTCTTTAGTGCCTCGCTCCAAGGGCTCTCAGACTTTTAGCTTTGTAAGTTTGGTATACAGTTGGTGCTCAACTGTGTTTGAATGGGGAACATGAGTTTTCTTGAAGGAAAGTGTCTAGTCTAACCTTGTATATTACAATTTGAACATGCATATAATATAACACACGTTAAAAATTACTTTGACAATTCAAATTAAGACTCCTGTAAGGAAGAGTTTTCGAGGAAATGTGAACATCTGTGCTAACACAGAGCTACTGCATAGGCCCACATAGGTAGTTCTAACAAGCTAGATGAAGCGCTGGGTCACTGCAGATCATGTCTTGGTATACTCTCAAATTTCTAGTTAAATTTGTCTGTGATGAAATGGAGCCATTTGTCTCTATACATAGAAAGGTGGCTTCCCTAAAGACAAGTGTCAACTTACTTTTCTCTCCAAACTATTGGGGAAAGAAAACAGGGTATCTCTTTATGAAATTGAGAGCTTAGAGTCTTCAGGCTCCAGACCTTGAGCCTCTGTGCTAACAAAGTTCATCCTGGGGTAGGGAATGTGGGATGAGAGAGAGGAAAGAATCCCTCTGATTCTCTTCCATACCCTGGGGACCTGGTTGCCCCTCATCTCCAGCACTCACTTGAGGCTGCAGCGGATAGAGCTCCTAAGTATTCTTGTGCCTATTCCATGCTATTCATTCTCTCCCATTCAACCCAAAGGCCCAGTGCTACCTGACTGTCTTATGAAGTCTCATATGCTGTATCCCATTCAAAGCTGGGCTTTAAGTGGTCTATGAAGATATAGCTGCCACATGGTTGCACTGGACACAATGGCTACACTAGAATAGGAGACTCTAGGATTGAAGTCCAAGGAACCCATTCATCTGAAGCATTGAAAAAAAGCACAGAGAAGGTTTGTGTTCAGAAGCCCTGGCAGCTGCCCAGCACCTAGCTTGTCCTAAGTAACAACTAGGACACATAAACTTGAAAGAGAATAGAATATTTTAAGTCAGAGTTATTTAAAACTTCAGGATGTAAAATTGCTGGATATATGGTTCACCATCTTTTCAAATAATATATGTCAGTAGATGGTCTCTATTTGTAAAACTGTCTGTGTTCTCTATCCTCCTACTAAAACTTTTTCTAGTTCTTCAGATGTTTTGCTCAATAGGGAGCTACTGCATGGAAAGAGACTACGTGTATAAAAGTTTTATCTCTCTGATTAGACTATCATTTTGTTATTACTAAGGATCTTCCCCTAGTAATCTTAGAATCCATCAGAGATATCCTTAATGCATAGTGGTATATCCATAGCGGTTTGCTTACTGAGTATGGGATAGATGGATGAGTAGGTGAGTGTGTATATGTATGTATGGATAGATGGGTGGATGGATGGATGGATGGATGGTGAATGGATGGATGGATGGGTGGATGGATGGATGGATGGGTGGACGGATGGATGGATGGGTAGATGGATGGATAGATGGATGGATGGATGGGTGGATGGATGGTGGATGGATGGATGAGTGGGTGGGTATATGGATGGATGGATGGGCAGGTGGGTAGATAGGTGGATGGGTGGATGTACAGGTGAATGGATGGACGGACAGATGGATGGATGGATGGATGGATGGATGTTTGGGTGGGTGGGTGGGTGGATGTATGGATGAGTGGGTAGGTGGGTGGATAGTGTCAAGGCAAGATCTGGAAGGAGCTAGTCACAGCCACAGCATGCATGCTTATTTGTGCTCAGCGCCTTCTCTATACTTACACAGCTCAGGATGCCCTGGCCAGGAAATGGTGCCTCCCACAGGGGACTGGATCATCCTACATCATTAACATAATCAAGACAATTCCCCACAGACATACCACAGGTCAACTTGCATTAGACAATCCCCCATTGAGACTCTCTTCCCAGGTGATTCTAGATTGTATCAAGTTGACAGTTAAAATTAACCATCACCTATGGGTAAATGGATGGATGGGTATTTGGATAGAGAGTTATACTCTATGGGAGCCCACAACTTAAATAACAGGTAATATAGATCAAAATTATATAAGACAGAGGTGAACTTAAGGAGAAGATAGCAGAGAGGGAGGTAAAAGAAGAGTGACTTAGACTTCCAATATCCAATATATAAACAAAATTGAAAGCCTGAAAACTAGACAAGTCAACACTCTATAAACAAGGAAGGGGGGAAGGAAAAAAAAAGCATCAGAAGGAGGCAAGCAAAACAAAAGAAGACTTCAGCCTTCAACACACTGAAAAGGCATTTGTGATTTGAATCTCAAAAGGGAAACCCACATGCCAGGGACACAATGAAGGGACAACATGGGAAAGGTGCAGGATAATTCCACAGCAAGCTCTACCAACCCCTTAGGAGATAGCTACAATGGGATCCCCCTGGAGGTGACCCCAGAAACAGACCTTAGAGGAATAATTGCAGACCTATGCAGAGAAATTAAAGAAAATAAAGAAGAATTCAGAGAACTAAAGAGAGAGAATGAAAAACTCAAAAAGGACCTAGAAGGATACAATGACAAACTTCAGAAAGAACTAAAGGAACAGATTGACAAACTCCAGAAAGAATGAGAGAGAGAAAAAAACAAACACCTTAAGGAAGTAGAAACACTGACAAAGGAAGCCAACCAATGAAGTAAGGAGCACCAAGAAGAGATTGAGAAATTCAAAAAGGAAATGGATATATTAAAGAAATCACAGGATGAAATGAAAAACGAAATAGAACACTCATCCAATCAAGAAGAAAGGAAAGGAAAAAGCCTAGGGGATACTACCACCACCCTCCACCTCCTCTCTTTTTTGTTTTTTAAATTTATTATGTTTGACCTATAGATGCCCAAGTTGTTTTACACATACCCATAAACAAGGAGCCAAGGCATAACAGTTTCATTAAAATTTCAACCCAAACCTCTTCTCAAATATGACTGTACTGCAACTTATTTTGGGAAGTAAATTTAAACTAATTCCTTTTAAAATTGTCCTACAAGTACAAAGAAAGTGTTACAATGTGATGTCGTATAATTCAGAAAAATATAGAGACTATTTTTGTACCTTAACCCCAACGTTACTGTTGGAATTTCCAATACAAAATTAAAATAAAACAATTAAACATTTTATATTCCCCAATTAGTTCAAATAATGATTTACCATTTTCACTGAAACCTACAACAAAATTTAACTAATATAAACAATTAACTAAGCATTAAAATATCCTATAACATGTGGCATACAAACGTTTGGGCAGAAAGTTGACGTAGTCATACCAAATAAATTTTTACCAATATATCCACACGCGTTGCTCTTTTTTTTGGTCTCTGTTCGAGAATGGCGTCTCCTGTAAGTCCCAGCTGTCCTAGAAACTCACTGCTGTAGACCAGGCTGGCATTAGACTCACAAAAATCCTCTGCCTGCCTAATGCCTCCCAAGTGCTAAGGGATTAAAGCTTGTGCCAATCACGCCCGAACTATAATACACTTATGCTCCTTTATTTATTTACTTTTTTATTATGTTTAACTTTTTAAAATTTCTGTATGTGTACATGAATGTTATCGTCTGCATAGCAAGCCTTGTGCACCCGATGTCGTGGCTAATGCCAGGAGAGTCAGAAAGAGGGTGTCGGATTCCCCTGGAATGGAGTTCTCCTGGAATTGGAGTTTCAGAAGCTGTTCTCAGCCGCCAATGTGGGTGCTAGGGGATTCGACCCAGGGTCACTCTGCAAGACAGGGTGGCACTCTTAACCACTAGGACCCATCTCTCCAGCACCCACCTC
>VZQC01000410.1:2802990-2994977 GCA_009823505.1 Rhizomys pruinosus
GAAGCAAGAGCACACAGAGCACACAGAGGTGCGGAGTTGGGGGTGGGGGGCTTGACCGTTTTATCTTCCATTCTAGATAGAGAGATAAGGTCCTCCAGAGAAAAGACCTGGACAAATACTTCATCCCAAGGCCATCCCTCCAGCAGGGCCAGCATGCTCTTGGGTACATACCAGCCTGGTCTGCAGGAACCCCAGGATCCCTGCAATAGTTACATCTGCATACCCACCCACTAGTCACATGCTCCTTAAGAAGGCCCAACAATCCCATGTCCCTCTAAAACTCCAGCCTCAATTCCAGCATATGCTCCTTCTTTGTCCACCATGCCTTTCCTCCTAGGTTATAAGCCCTGGAGGGTTGGGACCACCACCTGCTTCTCTTGGTGGCACACATCTAGTCATTATTAACAAACACAGAAAAACCTGCCAAACAGGGGTCATATGGAACTGTGGTCAAGGATAGCAGCAAGGTAGTTTAAGGACAAACCTTCATCAATTGCTCTTCTTGAAGCTGCCGGCGTCTCAGAAGCTCCTCCTCATCTTCCTCTCTGCCACTAGATCTGCGTCTCATGTCAGTTCCTAATTCCACAGCAAAGACAACTTCTCATATCAGCCCCATGATAAGGAATCTTAACGGACTACCATCTGGGTTATCTGTCAAGCTGGCAGGATAGGCAATAGGGCTTTCACATGTCAAAGGGAACAATACCCACTCAGGCCCAGGGACTAGCTTCTCAAGGCCCCTCTGTCAGGCTGGTTCGGTATGTAATGCTGCTAAGGTGGGAATTTGGTTCTCTCCACACCGAGTTTGCCATGGCAACTGAGACTTAAGCCATCACATTAACCACAGGCCAGAGCCCAGTGTAATAAATGGGAGGGGCTATAATTTGCTGACCCAGAGATCAGCTATAAACCAGACACGAATTCACACTCATCTATGTATCCCCAAATTGGCAAAGCAGTCATATCACTCTCTTGTGGACATTTTAAAATCTTACAGTTCTCTTTGACTGACAATTTCATACTTTTCATAAACTGCCACTTTGTCTTCTACCCTTAGTAAATTCATTAAAAAGCACACTTGATGTGTTTCTTTCAAAAGGATGGCTCTCTAATTTTCCTTTCTTCGGACTGTGGAAAATGGCCATGAAAGAATTTTACTACTAGTAGGTAAATAAAAACAGGACTAATACAGCTAAAAGTGACTTCAGAACAATATAGAAAATTGTGCACAATTTCTAGGCTTCCTAGAAAAAGGGAGAGAGGAGAAGAAAAGGTGGTGTCTGTGTCAGTGACGAGAAGAGTAGGATAATTACTTTTTCCTAAATCATTTGGATTAATCTGGCCATAGGAGGAAATGAGAAAGTTTGCTAATTTAATAAAAATAAAGTTAACTAATAATCTTACTTTTTCATCATTTAGATTAATGGTGCAGGTATTTCCTCACTCTGGGACTCTAAGCAATTTACAATTATTTAGCAAAGAGAATTTCAACAATAAACATTTGACTTTTCCTTTCCTTACTAAGCAGTGGAATGGAGGTAAGAATCCAAGGGCTGCATGAGCTTCCTAGAAGGTGTAGATAAACAGGTGTTCCATTTTTAGACTTATAAAAGCTAGTATGATTTTTTTCTGTAATTTAGAAAAATGAAAATAGACTTAAGTTTGAAAGAATTAGATAAATCTTATCAACATAATTATAAAATACTTGTGGCTAATGAATGAAATATATTTTTATTCAACTATTCCTATAAACAGTAATTGCTTTAAAATGCCTATTGCCTGTAAAAGTCACTCTAAGCATATATTTTTTAAAATCAGACTGGTGAAGATGATTAAGAATTTTTGGAAAATTGGAGGCCTTTCACATCATCAGAAGGAATATGATGATAGCATGTCTTTGTAAGGCTTAGCTTCTGGGCTTGGTAATATACTTCTATATACTGAGTGATTTCACGACTGAGAAAATGGTAGAAAAAAAAAGACACAGACACAATTGGAAGGCAGAAAGCAAAGAATGTAACAGCCACAAGGTGATGTTTTAGCACAGGACTTATGGGATGATAGATGTAAAATCACATACAAGTCATATTTCAGAGCAGCTGGTGCTCAGTAACAGTTCTTACTAATGGAGAAGGTGATCTCTCAAGAGACGTGAAGGTGCCTCAGTGGTAAGGTTGCTTATCAAGAGAATTAGAAAGACAACCCCATGAAGCAAATTTAACTGAAAAAAGTCAGGTTTCAGTAGATACCCCATAACTTCGCCCACTAGACTCTATAGAGCCAGTCAGTTCTGACTTGACTGTGTTCAACAGAGTGGCTGATTTTTGGGTCTTTTTTTTTTTTTTTTTTTTTTTTTTGTTTTTTTGAGACAGGGTCTCCCTGTAGCCCCAGCTGTCCTGGAACTTGATCTGTAGACCAGGCTGGCCCTGAACTCAGAGATCCACCTGCCTCTGCCTCCTGAGTGCTAGTATTAAAGGTGTGCACCACCACACCCAGCTTCAGAGTTGCTGATTTTACAGTGATAACTAAGAGTCCATCTAAACCACCAGCTTTTGATCATTATTGGATCTTGGTGGTTTTGGCTAGGCTATGGAAGACAGTTTTGTAACTTTTAAGCATTTTGTACACAAGTTCCAATTTCACTGACTCTTTACACTATTCTACTCACTGACCATAATATTCTTAACAGTTTTTATGGCATCTCTTTACGTGTTTCTAAGCAAATCATGTTGCTCTCTCTGAGCAAGTTGTTTGACTTAGCTGTATTGGTTGCATACCTATGGCAGCAAGTGACGGGGGACCGGGCCAGTGGTCCGTCTCAATCTTTGGTATCTCGTTGGGGTCTGGCGCCTGGGCTGCTGGGAACTTGGAAAACTTGATGATGTCTTCTGAAGACTTGCTCTGGGCTGCCAAGGCAGCTGCGTCTAGGTGGGAACCAGGGCTGCTTAGCTGTGGGTGCGTAAGGCAGGGGTGGCACCACCCCACAGACAGGATCTTCCATTCCTTAAGTTTCAAAGCTAGACGGTTCTGTGTATCAGCATGAACTCAGCAACAGGAACTTAGCAACAACTCTGTTTCCTGACTTCATACCCGAGAAGCGAAGCTTCATTCCAGATCTCTTCTGCATCTGAATAGCCTGTTCTAGAGCTGTCCTGTCCAATGCTATGTGACCATTTAAATTCAAATAGACAAAATTAAATTAAATTAAATTAAATGTATTAGCCTAAAATTCAAGTCCTCAGTTTTACTGGCCATAGGCCAAATGCTCAGTGAGAATTCCCATGTGAGAAGTGGCTAATGACACTGCAGCATGCAGATGCAGACTGGGTCTACCATCAAAGAATGATCCACGCTTAACTACCCTCCAATTGTAAATACTTTAGGAATTCAAAGGCTTGGTCATCCATTTGAAATGAAAAGTATAACAGCAGCATTTGACTTCACTTTTTAGTCTTTAGGAAGATGGCTGGCTTCACATTTGGGGGGCCAGTGTTGATATATTTCTTGGAATCCTTCAAATACTTTTTCACCCCCTTCAAATACTTTTCATGGGTCTTTGTATCTTGGGACAAAGGGAAATGGAGAAACCCATTTCTGGCTTACAGGAATTCACTATGATTTATGGTCGTCACTTGGACTTACTGTTTAAATTCAAAGTTCTGTTCAAACAAGTGAGTCAGGCAACTTTAAAACAACAGAAGCCGCACAGATAAGCAACGTTAGTTCACAAAGGTCACAAGGGCTATGCTTGAGTGCGGGACTCGTTGGCTTAGAGCCCCAAGTCTGTCTGAAGAGCTGGACCAAAACAAACCGGTTAGTGGTCAGTCCCCGACTCTGGGTGGCTTTGCAAATTGGTCTGGGATGTTAGTAAGCATCTCAAGGTACATTTATAAAGCCTTAAGTTAAATTATTTTTCTCTTGGGCTCCCATATTTTAAAATATAGAAATAGCGTTTGAATCTTCTCATTCTTCTACTAGCCTGGCTTTCAACTTGCTCAGATGAGGTGACCAAGGTCACCAGATAAGAAAGGGTAAATAAAGTCTTAGCTGGGCAGGAAGCAGTGTTTTTTGGGATTGTTAGCTTAATGAAACACTGATACTAAATCTGCCTCCCTAAAGGACACAAAATGTTAACACAGGAAAGACTCAAGTTCTGCATCAAAATGAAAAATGCTACGTTTTCCCCCCTCAAATATATAAGGGCATGGGTACCAGTTTGGGATATAACATCTGTTTCTTTGACACAGAACTGTAAGTGCTGTTCTAGCTGTGTTGACAATTAATTAATTACCACAGGCTGAAAGTAAAGACTTCTGTCAAAATGATTAGCCAATTAATTCCTTCCAAATAAAGTCTAACACTATCTCATCTCTTCTGCTCTATTTACTTATTTATTTATTCATTTGTTTATTTGTTGTTGGTTAGAGAACTAGGGCCTGAAGATTTAATGTTTAAGGAGATCTCTAAATTGCTAACTCTAACTCTAGGTATCTTATCGTAAAAGAAAACAAAAAAGCATGACTTCAAAACAGTACTTACGCATTAGAATTGGTGAAGTCAGTAGTTAAACAATCACATGTTAATGAGTGTATGGGAAGACATTAAACCATAAAAACAAAAACAAAAGCAATGTTAACAAACTTAAAATGCAAGCACATGACATAAAATCTTAAAAAAATAAAAAAGGGAAAAAAATACACCTACTGAACCATTACAATACATATTTTCTCTTTTCCTAGAATTTTGGCCTGAAAGTTTTTCCTTATGTATTTTCAACTTTTTGGGCCTAATTCTTAATGACTTATTACTGTCAACTATATTTGAAAGGCAGCCTTCAAATTTCCATATGCAATTTGTGTATGATTTTTCTGAAATCATCGGGAAGCCATTTCTAGTCATCTGTCTAAGTCACTGTTATTTATGGCAGATAAATCCACAGAGATCTAATAATGGTGGAAGAAAACATGAGAGAAAATAAAGTGATTTTTTTGGGGGGGGGTTAAAAATATCTATAGACTCAGGAAATGAAAGCACAGTTATAAAGCCACTTCATGATTCTTGGCTTTTAGGGATTTCAGAGACAAACTGATTTAACTCACTGGCTCTTACAGATGAGAGAATGGAAATACAGGTGGTTTATGCCCATGAACCACAGAGTCATTTGGCAATGTGGGACCAGAGTATTGACCTGCCTTTGCCTGCGGTGCCCCGTCCACTACAGACCTCTGGACACCTTATAATAATTTTTCAAGGTGGTTCATTTTTTTACTCATTTTTATTATTCAAACTAGTTTACAGCTCAGCAAAATTATTTTAAAGGTTGGCTAAATTCTTTAAAGTTTTTAAAAAAGGCTGTTAGGCTAATTTTTGTTGGGTGATCAGTATTTCCCCCTTTCTATCGATGGGATGATACATGGTTTGATGGAATCAGAAACAGGTTGGAAGCTTCCCGATGAAGCTAAGTACTCTTTATCCAAGCAAGACAAGTTCATATGTGTGTCTTGTAGGATTATAAGGGCATACTATGCTGGATGCCCCAGTTTGATTCACTCTCAACGCAGAAGCAGGTAAGGCTTTCAGAAGCTAGGAAAGAGGAATACAGCTGACTTAGCTACTTAAAAGCTACGAGGAAGAAAGCGAGTTTTACCATGCTGTTTGTAGATGGGTGGTTTTCGGTAAATGTTGATCCCTTGATCTGTGGAAATGAAAAGGAAAGGTGTGAGATTATGGGAACCAGTTCTGAGATGGAGAACAAAACAAAACAAAACAAAACAAAACAAAACAAAACAACAGATCAACCAATGGACAAAGCAAAACAGAAGACTCTTGAACAAAAATAACCCACAAGGCTAACTTTTGAATTACAAAGACTGAGTGCGTTGGAAGAAAGGATTACAGAAATGAGTGACATACTGTACGCACATGACATGGAAGCCTTTGTAATACATCAGAACACACAGAGGGATGTCCCTTGTTCATTTATTTCAAATACAGACTTCACTGAAAGTGAGATTAAAACAGGAAAAGATGTACGCAGTGATGATTAGGAAGACATAACCAGTTTGGGGAAAAACAATCCCCAAATTGCTACTGTCTAGAAATTGAGCTCCCAGGAGTTACCAGTGGCTCAATTTACTGTTTCAATCAATGAGGGGAGCAGTGGAAAGCAATGTAGGAAAGCTAAGAATACGGTTTAAAAACATAGCAATACTGTTTATGTGCAAGGCTAGCCTGGTGTGCAGATGGGATGATAAACAACAAAGAAGCCCTAATCCAGATAGGTGATCTGTTAAGAAGCAAGAAAGAAAAAGAAAAGAGATGCAAAGTACCATTCAGAGGGCTGTTTAGGACTCCGCTGGATTGTGCCACCATTTTACTTTGACTGAAAACACTCAGGTAATTTCAAAAGCTCTCTAGTACCTCAGGATCTTGGGCATTGTATCTTGGTGTGGAATTCTTCCCATTAAAAGCTCCAAAGGTAAAATAATGATTTTCAAGTTTTCAATGAAAAATTTTAAAAAAGGAAGTCCTAGCTAAGTGGTCCTCATCTCTTCATATTCACCTCTGTTTTACAGGTAAGTTTAAAATGCAAAGTAAAAAATTAATATTGATTCCAGGTACACATACTTATATTAAACATAGTGGGTAATTTACAAAGTGGCTTTTAGTGGTTAAAGGAAGTAAAATAATAGACATAGACTTCTGATAAAAAATAGTACTGTGACTTCAGAACTCAGATGGCTGATCCCTCTTATAAATTGAGCTGACCCTAAATGTTAGGATACTTATGGGTTCTGGGTTTGCAAGATTCTAAAGGCAAATTATTATTGGAGCGGAGGCAGCTAGTGCTTGTGACTACAAGAGCAAAGCTTGCAGTGCTGAGCCTAAATTGCAAGATATTTCTGCGGGTTGTGGAGGTGATTGGGTGGGACATTGTAGAAACACCACCCAGCTGACCTAATAACACAACTCTCTGAAAAGTCCTGCAAGACACATACAGGAACTATAAAAGGATTCTTGGGTGACAGTGTGGTTCAGTCTTTGGGACAAGACGACAGCGAGGTAGCACCTCGGAGGATTTGTTAGCCTCAGTGAACCACAACCTGACAGACACATGGATACAAAAATTAAAATTTTAACAAAATAAAGAAAAACAACTCCACCCCTCTTATTTCTTCTCTGCCTCCCCCCTCCTCTCTTCAAGTAAACTTGAAGGCTGGAGGTAAGGCTCAGTGGTAGAGCACTTACTTGTCAGGCATTCTTAAGGCCCCGGGTTCAATCCCCAGCCATGAAAAAAAATGTTTTTCAACTGAAAACTCAAGCCTTCAATTTGATCCTGCCAACTTCACACAGAAAAACTTGAGAAGGCCTGGAGGTCAGATCCTGCAATTTAGTGTTTGTCAATTGTGTTTATTCTGATGAAGGAGCGTGAGAAATGGAGACAGACGAGGTCACAAGGCTACACTCTACACTGTGACAGGACACCAAGACACACTGTGTCAGCTCCTACCTGGAACATGGAAATGTTTAGGGGCTTGAGCATAAGTTGGAGTTAGAGGGCGGCTGTCGGGCCGGTAGGGGAGAGGGGAGTTCCGGCCGCTGGACGGCTCATTGCCTCCAATGAGAAGAATGGAGAAAATGAAATGAGAAAGGGGAGAGAGTCAAGAAAAACAAGCAAGCTTAATCCCAACTCAACAGCACAGATCGGAGGGAGGGGACGTCAGAAGGGAGAAACAAACTCGGTTTGTCAACTTGGCTGGCAAAGGTGGTGTCAGGTTTAGTTGTCCAAAGGAGAGATTTGAGCTCAGGTGGAACGAGGTTCGAGCAGCCAGCAATCACGGATGCATCATTCCAATGGCATGCAGTTAGGGCTGTGAGCTTGAGGCAAACCTATCAGATGGTCAGTGCTGGGAGGAAGGAAAGCCACTGACAACTGATTCAGGATCGGTTGTCAGATGCTGAAATTCCAAGCATGTAGATGGGTGGGGTATGCAGGCCCTAACTCCAAGGTACATTTGCTTCCAGGCACGATGGCAGAGGCTAGCCACTAGAACATGTTTCTCTGAACTTAGGGCTAAGGCTGGGAGCCCCAGTAGTCACCTGCCCTTCCCCTGGGATATAAAGCGCTTTCATTGCAGCATATGTTTCTGTTTGCCTCACTCTGAAATATACAAATGGTGTCACACCCCTTCTTGTCAGGAATTTGGAACTACTTAGACCTCTGTCTGTTCTCTTCTGAGTTTCCACACGAGGCTTCTTCACCTGCCTTATGCTTCAGTCACTAACACAGGAACTGAACACCCAACTTGGCTAGGCACAAATCAGAGAGCGAGATAGATTCCTGCCTTGACCCCCCTCCCAAATCTTCCTATCCTGGCACCCTTGCACCATGTAACTGTCCACTCAGGTCTGATATAAAAGCTCTGAAAGGAGATGCAGGTTTGATCCATCTGTTAGGAAGCTTCAGGCTTGGTATCAGAGAGGAAGCCCATAGCTGACTTGGCAGGTGATAGTCAAGTCCTAAGACATCATGAACCAGGATACAGCAGGGCTGCTGGAAAATGGGGTGTGGAGAAAACTGCTCTCAGAGGAAGCAGTGGTGATGTGGTCGAAATAGAGGCTGGAGCTTGGCTGCAAAACCCTCAAGTGTCCCACCCTCCTACTTTGTTCAGGGAAATGCAGGGAGGAACAGAAGCTTGAGCAAAATTAGGAAGAAATTAGCTCTGGACTCATCTGTCCTGCCCCTCTCTGGGCAAGTGCTGTGTTCTAAGAACACACTAGAATGTGGAGGGTTATCAAAAGCTATCTAATTATTCATGTGAATTCCTTTTATTCTTGAGTATTAGAGTCTTTATTCTGGATACAAATCCCTTTTTTGATATCCTTAAGAAAACTATTATGAGTAACTCACACTTAAAAAACAGAATAATTCTTAGGGGTAGTCTTCAAATAAAGTTGAGAGGATTCCCACTTTCCTGCTTTAACTTGTCTCTTGAAAACTGGGTATCCTGTGTTCTGGCCACTGTCACTTTGTCGCACTATACCCTGCCTTTCCTCTGTAACCTATAACCTTCGTGTCCTTGCAGAACACAAAAAGTTCAGGGAAATATTCTCACAGGTTTAGCTTTAATACCTAGTCAGATGAAAATCCAGAAAAACCATCTTGTCAGGGATTAGCTAGTGTCATTCCCACATTAAAATACCAGCATTCGGGGCTGGAGAGGTGGCTCAGTGGTTAAGAGCACTGGCTCTTGTAGAAGACCTGCATTTGAATCCCAGCACCCACATGGTGGCTAACAACTGTCCACAACTCCAGTTCCAGGGGATCCGGTGCTTTCTTCTGACTCTGCAGGCATTGCATGACACGGATACACTTACACACATGCAGGCAATACACTCAGACACATAAAATAATTTTTAAAAAATACCAGTATGTATTGGACACAGGTTGGCTGAAAGTTGCTAAAATTAGGTAATGGTTTCTAGTATGAAAATTTACTATCAATAGCATCTTCTGCTGTCAGGTGGGAGCAGAAACCTATTACTTCTTCAATGAGAGTGAAGATTCTAGAAGGTTCTGGAAGAGCCACCTGAATTCTTAGTGGATGAATTTAAGCCAACAGTTACTTGAGAGTTGCTCTTGACTTGGTGTATATCTTCAGCAACCATTGTCCTTTTCAGTTGTTAAAACAAAACAAAACAACAGAGGAGGCTGGAGAGATGGCACAGCAGTTAGGAGCACTGACTATTTTTGCAGAGGACCTGGGTTCAGTTCCCAGTACCCACATGGTGACTAACCACTGTCTGTAACTTCAGTTCCAGGAGATCCAATCACCTCTTTTGGCCTCTGCAGGCATTGAACACACGGGTGCACTTACATACATGCAAGCAAAATACTCATACACATAAAATAAAAAATAAATACATTAGCCGGGCGTGGTGGTGCACGCCTTTAATCCTAGCACTGGGGAGGCAGAGGCAGGTGTATCTTTGTGAGTTCAAGGCCAGCCTGGTCTACAGAGTGAGTTCCAGGACAGCTGGGGCTACAGGGAGACCCTTTCTTGAAAAAGACCAATAAATAAATAAATAAATAAATAAATAAATAAATAAATACTAAAACAGAAAAAAACAATAAGACAACAAGTCTTTGAGAGTAGATTTAGTGGATCAAATCTATGATCATTTAAAATCCCCTCCAGGACATTCTAAAACACCAGGATGAAAGTGACTCAGCAATACTCCTCACCTTAGTGATTCTGTGCAATTGTTATAGGCATTTAGTAGCTACTTTTTTTCTTAAAAAGCACTGACTCCTCACTGGATCCTACAAAGTAACTAAAAGTAGGATCTTGGAAGCTCAGCACATCTGCCTTTATTTTGTGTCTATCTGTCTCTTTTACTTTAGCTCAGACTTCTGCTTGATTCTCCATAATCACTAAGGAATATCTGTCTACTGATTCTATCTCAAACTCCAAGGCTGAAGACACTGAGGTAAGTCACTGTCTTAAACCCATCATCACTTTAGAATCTAGGAACAATGACTCCTCACAGGACAGACCATACATCCTCTGTATGAAACACTTGCACACTTGTAGGAAACACTTGTATGAAGCCGCAACAAAGCACCTCTCGCTCGTTCTTCTCAAAGCCGTTTATTCAGGCAGGCAGGTCTTGTCAGAACAGTTTATTCAAGCACATCTTTTCTCCTTCTCCAAGCTTCTCCCTCTAAGCCTTCTCTTTCCTCAGGCAAGCAAGCTTCTCTCTCAGACTAGAAAGGAGAGAGAGTCCCTCTACCTAGAGAGTCCCTCTATTTATCCACCTTCCCAGCCCAGGTTGCGTGGCCTTAGTCTATTGGTATCATCTGGCCTGATCTTGTATACAGGGTGCACCTGCACAGCTCAAACAGTGAGCGTGGCTTTACTTTGAGGTAGGAGGGAATCAGGTGTTAATCATAAGATTCAGGTGTTAGTCATAAAACTTTGCTAAAGTCTCGGGTGCCTTCTTAGGACTGTCGCCACACCCACTCTCCACAATCCTCCAGATGAGAATTATTTATGATGCAAAGCTGCACCCTGCAGTAGATCATCTCACAGGAACTATCACCCTTGGCTGATGACAGGTATTAACAGATTAACATTGTATGTGCCATCTTGCAAGACTGGAGCTAAGAAGATGACAGTCTAGACCACATTTACTAGGACTGTGTGTGTGGGGGGGGGGCACACTTGCCTGTGTATACCCATGTGGGAGCCAGAAGTCTTCAGGTATCTTTCTCTATTAATTTCTACCTTTTGGTCTTTTTGAGATAGGGTCTCCCTGTAGCCCCAGCTGGCTTAGAACTTACTACGTAGACCAGGCTAGCCTTGAATTCACAGAGATCCATCTGCCTCTGCTTCCTGAGTGCTGGGATTAAAGGCGTAGGGAACCATGCTTGGTACCTTTTTTTTTTTTTTTTTTTTGAGACAGACTCTCTTACTGAACCTGATCTTGGCTAGGCTGACTGGCCAGTGAGCCCCCAGCATCTGCTTGTCTTGGCCAACCTACTGAACCCATAGCTGGGGTTACAGGCATGCACCATCATGTCTGACTTTTCCATGAGTGCTTGGGACCCAAACTTAGGTCCTTGTGCCAAGCACTTTACCCATGGAACTACTTTCCCTGCCCTTTAACTGGGACTTTTGAAATGTGCACATTCCTCTTGCCCTTTGCCCTGTTTTTTCTCTATTTTATCGGTCTGGACACCTTTATGTGCTCTTCTTCCCAGGGTGTTGATCAAATCTTGTTCCTCTGCTTTTCATCATTAGTCATCTCTTTAAATGTATTAATAATACATTTAAAGCTTGTTGGGGTCACCAGAGTGGGAACTCTAAAACTCTGATGACACAACTCTTACACACCACAGTGGCTTGGCGGGGAATAAGCTCCAAAGATGATGTTGCCAAGAACCAAATTTTTAGAGCCTGAAATACTAAAAGTTTAGTATGTTTAGAATGTATTTTTGAAAGAAAGAGAAAAAAATTCTCCAGACGAGGTCTCTTTTCTAATATAAAACTCTAAATTATATAACTTTCAGTTCTGGTGGGAAGTGAACAATGGGGACCCCTAACACACATCTGCTTAGCTCATCACCTTAGCAAGGACATGCACGAGGCAACGGGAGCCTCCAGTTGGAAAGGTGTGTCTGCTGTCATCGTCATCTGTCAGCCTGTTCTTGGTAATAGTAGTTACTGAGCTGAGAAGCTACTGTCATATTGACATTTCCTGTCCTCAATCTTCAGCAGCTTCCTAACCTGCCTAATAAGGTTAGTCCTTGGGCAACTGCTGTCTTGCAGGATTCTTGCTGTACTTAGGAATTCAGATGCTTTCCTGGCTTTCATTCTCCATGAGAGCCTTGATGACTAATTCTAGGGGGTAAACAGGGAGGTGAACAAGTCTTTTGTGGGTTACTGTGTTGAAGTGCTGCCTGGCTTTCAAGCACTCCATGCTTATATTCTAAAACATGAATGCCTACGGGGCTGGAGAGATGGCTTGGTGGTTAAGAGCATGTACTTGAGCACCTGAGCTGGGGCTGCTGAGACCCTATCTTAAAAAAAAAAAAAAGCGCTGGGCGTGGTGACACACGCCTTTAATCTTAGCACTCGGGAGGCAGAGGCAGGCGGATCTTTGTGAGTTCAAGGCCAGCCTGGTCTACAGAGTGAGTTCCTGGCCAGCTAGGGTTACAGGGAGACCCTGTCTCGAAAAAACAATAAATAAACAAGCAAAGCAAAGTACGTTAGAAATATAATTCAGTAGGCAGCATAGGAACTGGCCTGGAGGGAGGAGAGGTGGGGGCGGAGGAGACACTGAGACACTGATTGGTTGCCCTTCCCTAGGAAAGCTCCAAGGAAGTTCTGATGTTACAAGATATCATGCCATGTCTGTGGGAAGATGAAGCAGAACAAGACATAGCCCCTGCTGTCAAGGATGAATGAGTAAAGATGGCAGACTGCATGCTTGCTTACCCTGACACACCTCCCCTGGAGACAGTGTTGCAGAGAGATATGAATAAGAGAAGATAGTCTTTTATTAATTTCTTGGTAAAGATAACATTTCAGAAAGTGATCATTTTTGTTCCATCTTTTCAGTTTGACTAAGTCATTTCTCATGTGTTTGTAGAATCCATTCGTACATCCCAGCTGCTTGTGTGCTGACCAATCACACAGAAGGCAACGGGAAATACGCATTCAGAGGTTGCCTGGACTTGTTAACAGATGTGATTTCAGAAACTACTTGCTGACTCACAGACAAGAGGGAAGGAAAACTATCTCCCAGTTCTACAGCCAAGGAATTGCAAGGACTGCCAAAGCCCACAGTGATGTGAGCCTCTTTCAGTGGCCAGCTTGCTCACTGCTGGGCTCATAACTAGTCTAGACTGAAGTCTTATTCAATTCTAAAGAAATAAATGAGTCATGTAAATCATTTCTGGGCTCGGTATCCTGAACTAGATGATAAAAAGATCAGACACTCCTTCCCTGGCCCAAGGCCCTGTGATTCACCTGATTTGTTACAAGGATCCAGACTGAGCTGGAAGAAAGGCTACAAACCATCCTCTCTGCTCCCCACACACATTGGCTTGTCAAGAGAAAAATAAAATCCAAGGCAGAGCTTATCTCATGATAGAGGAGGGGATGTGGAATGAGATCAGGTTGAACACTGACTTTGTCAAGGCAGAAGGACCTCTTTCAAGTTAGTTAACCTTTTGAAGATAGAAGCGTCTCCCTTCTGAGATTGTGTGATCTACATTCACACACAGACACAGACAACACACACACACAGATTACAACACCTGCACCCCGAGGTTTTTCTGTGGAGTATAAAGTGTCAAGCCACTTAGAAAAACAGTTTTGGTAGTCTCTTAAAAGTAAAAACACCTCCCAAATTTCCCATGCTTAAAAACCCCAGCAATTCTACTCCTAGAAGACTACCCAAGAGGAACATAAAACAACCACCACAAAGATCCTGGTGAATGTTCATTACTATTATCATGGCTATACTACTTAGCAAAAATATCTATGCTCAAGTGAAAGAAGCTATAATCAGTAACTCACTTTTGCACAAGTCCATTTATACAGGAGACAATGAGACTTAAACAGACAGAAACTTTGGGGTGCTTGGGGCTAGACACAAGGGACAGACAGTGACAGCAAATAGCACTGAAGCATCATTCTGTGGTGTTGGAAATGCTCTAATTTTGGATTGTGGTGATGTTATTCAAAATCACTTATACTGAAAGTAATAATGCAAAATCTCTCCCTTCCTCCTCCTCTCCCGTTGAGATTATTGCTCCATATCTCACTCTCAAGATAAATACATACATCACCACAATCCAAAATTAGAGCATTTCCAACACCACAGAATGATGCTTCAGTGCTATTTGCTGTCACTGTCTGTCCCTTGTGTCTAGCCCCAAGCACCCCAAAGTTTCTGTCTGTTTAAGTCTCATTGTCTCCTGTATAAATGGACTTGTGCAATGTGTGATCTTCCTGTCTAGCTTCTTTCACTTAGGTCAACATGTATTCAATGAACTAATAGTATGAACATTTCACACAGAACGTTCTTTGTGGGACATAATGTTTTTCCTCTCTGGGTAGCTTGTAGGAGTAGAATTGCTGGGTTTTAAGCATGGTAGTATACTAGACTACAATAAACGAAAGTGGCTGTACCACTTTATACTCCTACCAGAAAAACTCGAGGGTGCAGTGTTGTACTGTGTGTGTGTGTGTGTCTGTGTCTGTGTGTAGTAGTCACACCATCTCAAAGGGAGACGCTCATCTTCAAAAAGGTTAACTAACTTGAAGAGGTCTCTATACTGCCTTGAACTCAAAGTCAAGTTCAACCTGATCTCATCCAATCCCTCCTCTATCATGAGCATAAGCGTGTGGGCTGGATTTTATTTTCTTGAACAAAGCCTGGTCCTTATGTTGGGGAGCAGAGAGGATGTTTTGTTAGCCTTTCTTTCCAGCCAGTCTGCGATCCTTGTAACAAATCAGGTGAATCACAGGGCCTTGGGCCAGGGAAGGGAGTGTCTGAATCTTTTTATCATTCTAGTTCAGGAATACCGAGCCCAGAAATGAATTTACATGACTCATTATTTTCTTTAGATGAATAAGACTCAGTCTAGACAGTATGAGCCCCAGCAGTGAGGCAAGGGCTGGCCACTGAAAGAGGCTTCACATCACTGTGGGCTTTTGGCCAGTCTTGCAATTTTCCTTGGCTGTAGAACTGGAGATAGTTTTCCCTTTCCCCTCTTGGCTGTGAGGTCCAGCAAGTAGTTTCTTGAAATCCCATCTGTTAAGCAAGTCCATGGCAACCTCTTGAACTGCGTAATTTTCCCGTTGGCTTCTGTGTTGATTTGGTTCAGCACACAAGCAGCTGGACTGTACGAAATGGGATTTCTCACAAACACACAATGAGAACATGACTAGTCAAACTGAAAAAGAGGAACAAAACATGAACACTTTCTGAAATGTTATCCATTTACCAAGAGGAAATTAATAAAAGACTATCTTCTCTTATTCATATCTCTCTGCAACACTGTCTCCCAGGGAGGTGTGTCAGGTTTAAGAAGCATGCAGTCTTGCCACTTTACTCATTCCATTCCTTGACGCAGGCAGGCTATGTCTTGTTTCTGCTTCACTTCCACAGACATGGGCATGATACTTGTAACATCAGAACTTCCTTGGAGCTTTCCTAGGGAAGGGCAACCAATCAGTGTCTCAGTGTCTTCCTCCGCCCCCCTCTTCTCCCTCCAGGCCAGTTCTATGCTGAGCCTACTGGAATTAATATTTCTAACGTACTTATGCTTGCTGTGTTTTATTTAATTCTTTTTTTGAGACAGGGTCTCTCCCTGGAACCCTAGCTGTCCTGGAACCACTGTAGTAGACCAGGTTGGCCTCAAATCGCACAGAAATCTGCCTGCTTCTTTGCCTCCTGGGGTTGCTGGGATTAAAGGTGTGTACACCATGCCTATGTAATTTTTTTTTTTTTTGGTCTTTTTTTGAGACAGGGTCCTCCTGTAGTCCCAGCTGTCCTGGAAACTCTCTGTGTATACCAGGCTGTCTTGAAATCACAGAGATCCTCCTGCGCTCTGCCTCCCAGCCTGGCTGACATTTTTTTTATTACTTTTAAGACAAATTTGGTTGGGGGCTGTGAGAGGCTGCCCCTAGCGGTCTATAGAGCGCTCTGACTGGCTCGTACAGAGGATCTGGTTTCTATTCCTAGCACCCACACTGGCAGCTAAGAACCGATCATTTAACTCCAGTTCCAGGGAATCCGATTGCCTTCTTCTGACCTCTGTGGCATTGACAACAAAGGTGCACTAACCTACATGCAGACAGTAACAACTCCCATACACAGTAAAAAAAATAATTAAAAATAATAAAAAAGGAAAATTGTGATTTCATTATTTAAGTAAGATTTCATTAGGTGCTGCAAATAAGACAAAGGTGATATAAAACATTCCTGTGTACCAGGCATGGGGGGCCACACCTTTAATTCCAGCACTCAGGAGCAAAGATGGGAAGCGTCTTGTGAGTTCATAAGGCTTTAGCCTGGTCTACACAAGGAGTTTCAGCCAGCTGGAGCTACAGGGAGACCCTGATCTATAAGTAAGTAAGTAAGTAATAATTTCTGGTGTAATTATTCCTTTCACAAGCTAACGGATCAAACCCAGTGGCGGATGTATGTAGCTGTAGAGGGAACACTGTAGCTATGGACCAAATCACGTCTTTTTTAATTTTTTATTTATATTTTTTTTTGTTTTTGAGACAGGACTCTCCCTGTAGGCTCTGGCTTGTCCTGCAGAACTCACATCTGTAGACAAGGCTGTCTTTATCTCACAGAGAATCTGCCTGCTTCTGCCTCCCGAGTGCTAGGATTTAAAGCGTGTGTTGAGCCACAACACCCGGCTGCCAAATCAGTCTTTTAAAAATTATATTATTAAGTCATTGTATCTAGCTTATTTTGTTGTTTGTTTGTCTTGATTGTGCTTTGAGACAGGACTATACCATATGGCCTGCACTGTCCTTTGAATTCAAAACAATATTTTTTAGAAAATTTTTATATTCTGCCTGTTGCTGAGATCCAGAATTAACTAGGGCTTGCACATTGTGTGACAAGGGCTTTACCACCAAACTGCCAGGTCCCCCAGGATTTCTCTGGTTTTAAAAATGGCTAGCTGACTTAATCGACAGCAAAGTGGTGGAAAACAGCAACAACAAAAGCTTAAGGCTTTCAGTTACTATGCAAGAAAATCCATATTCCTTAGCAGGTCATAAAAGACTTAATAAACTGACTCACAACCTACAGTTCAGTGTCTCAGTAATCTCCTCCTCCTCTATTTGAAAATGTCATTTATTCATTCTTATGTGTTCTAGCATCTACCTCAGGCCTGAATAGGAAGCAAGTATTCAACATAGACATCTTAATTTACACTGATAGCTGCTTTTAACCTGCCAAGAGCAGTATTAATTCTATAAGGCTTCCGGGGAAACTTCTGCTAATTCCTAGGTCTTTCTCCATGACAGAGGAGATGAAATAAATTACAACCTATTTTTACTCTTCTCCAAGTAGAATCACTGATTCATTCAAGCCTAACATGCTTGATTATTTTTCTAAAACAGGTCAGTCTTACATTAAGATTATGAGAGAGTGTCCACTGTTTTCAAGAATTAGGCAGAACGTCATTCCGAGAATACAAGTAAGCTGGGTGTCAGTCTGTAATCCCGACGTATTGGAGGCTGACGCAGAGGATCACAAGTTTCAAGGACTGGGCCTCCACTACACAGCAATACTCTGTCTCAAAAAAATGACCAAAACAAATAAATTAATTAAATAAAAAAAGAAGGCGAAAAAGAAAAGAAGAATGTATCAAACACTGAGTGTCAGTCTTTGTAACATTGGACAGTTTAATGATGTGATTGAAAGTTTTTTTTTAAAGTTCTTGAATTGCCAGTTTATTGCCTTAATAGCAAGGCTTCACCAGAATGTACCACCCAAGCTTGGACTTTTTAGTCTTCAAAACTAATGACCAAAAAATCAACTTCTTTTGCTTTTAGAGTCCTAGACTTGGGTATCTGATAAGATGCCTTACTTTTCTTTACAGAGGACTGGTTCAATTCCTAGCACCCACCATGGCGTCTTAACCATCTGAAAGTTAAGTCCCGCCATCTGTTAACTCAGTTCCAGGGGATCCGAACATCCTCTTCGAGCCTCTGTGAGCACGTACACATGTGATATACTTACATACATACTGATAAAACACTCATACACATAAAAACAAGTTAAATTAATTAATTAAAAGTTCTAGGCAAGTTTGGAATTTGTTATGGCAACAAAAATTTTTTACTTATTTTTTTTTGGTCTTTTTGAGACAGGGTCCCCCTGTTAGTCCCAGGCTGTCCTGGAACTCACTCTGTAGACCAGGCTGCCTTGAACTCACAAGATTCGACCTGCCTCTGCCTTCCCAAGTTGCTAGATTAAGGGCGTGTCAGCCACCACGCCCGGGCAACAAACAGGTTTCTTACACAAGGCATACTTTTTAAAAGTTCTCTGTAGGAATATTTAGCTAGGTTGCCAATAATTCACAAATTATAAGAAAGTTAGCATTTAACAGTTCTACCCATCATTGCTATTCTGGGCTATGGGTAAAATCACCAAGAGAATCATAAAATTTAGGGAAAGTAGCCAGCTTACAACTAATAAATTTACTAATGTGTTAATGATTTCACAATCACAATTTCCTGTGCTATTGTGTATGGTCAGCCATATTAGCCAATTCATAGAATTTAAAGCCCTTTATTATTTTATGTGTATGATTGTTTTGCCTGCTTATATGTTATCATTGGACTCTCTTGGAACTAGAGTTACAGATTGATGGTTAAGCCATCATTGGGGTGCTGGAACTGAATTCCAGGTCTTTGCGAAGGGGAGAGGGGCAGGGGAAAGGAAAGACAGTGCTTTCAAACTGGCTGAGCTATCTCTCAGGCCCCTAAAGACTCTTGTATATGTAGGTAGATCCAGTTTGAATTGGGGGCAAGTCCTCAGCTAGCACCCCGAAGGGCACCGTGTGGATGGGAAGTCGAGAGTCTTGACCCTGCCCAAGGAGGAGCAATCAACATGGCCTAGGTGCGTGGGGATGGGTAGGGCAATGGTGTGCGGAATTGGGGGACCTACGATTGGCTCTGGGAACTTACAACGTCATTTGGTGTATAAAAAGTAGGCTGGGGGCTGGAGAGATAGCCCTAGTTGGTTAAAACACTGACTGCTCTTACAGATGGACCCAGGTTCGATCCCCAGCACCCACATGGCGCTAAGAACCGTATCTGTAACTCCAATTTCCAGGAGAACTCCTGTTCAGGGGAAACCAGAGACCCTCTTTTCTGACCTCCGCCGGCATTGCACGACACGGGTGCACAAACCTACAATCAGACAGTACGTTTATACACCTACAAAAAAAAAAAAAAAAAAAAAAAAAGCAGGCTGTAGCAAGCAACAAATTGAATTTGAATTCTCCATTAACATTCATTCAGAATCGCCCGGCCATCATTTTGATTTTGTGTGTATACAGGCCAAAGCAGCCTGCATTTCGTTCGGGTGGCCAGTGGGTTGGAAAGGAGTTCCCATACAGATCACCAATCTGGATAGCTGGTGTTCGGGTGTTGGACAATTAGGATGAAGATAGGCCAACAGCCTTCAGCCTGAAATTCCTTTTCAGGGTTCAGCAGTCTCTGGCAGGTGGAAAATCATGGCCACGAGTGGGAAATGTGTCTCGTCGTCCCAGGCTAAGGGACTGAGGTTAGAAGTACCTCTCAGGACAGACTACAGAAGTAGCTGGTTGGTCTCTGCGCCAAGAGGCCAGTTCCCTACATTGGATCCCCTTCCCTTAGCTCAGGGCCACGTGGTCCTGCTCAGTTACAAAGGAAGCTTCCTACCATATATACAGATAGATTGCCTATTTAAAAGAGAATGACGCTGGCTGAGTGTGGAGGTGCACACCTTTTATCCCAATCCTCGGAGGTAAAGGCTGATTTCTGTGAGATCAAGGCCAGGCCTGGTCTACATAGTAAGTTCCAGGCCAGTTTTGGGGCCTACCTTGTCAAAAAAAAAAAAAGGAAAAATGACAAAAAACTAACACATTTTCTTTTTTTTTTTTTTTTTTTTTTTGGTCCTTTTTTCGAGACAGCGGTCTCCCTGAGCCCCAGCTGTCCTGGAACTCACTCTGTGAACCAGGCTGGGCTTTGGGAGGAATTCCTTCCACTCCAAAAGATCCACCCGCCTCTGCCTCCCGAGTGCTAGGGATTTTAAGGCGTGTGCCACCACGCCCGCAACTAACACATTTTCAAACTAGAAAAAAGGAAATATGATTAACAGAGAAAATAGAAAGTATTCAACTTACTATAAATCAAAGTATTACTCTTTTTGAGGGACAGGGCTTTTCTGTAGCCCCAGCTCTCCTGGAAATTACTTTGGAGACAAGGCTGGCCTTGAATTCACAGAGATCCACTTGCCTCTGCCTCCTGAGTGCTGGGTCTAAAGGTATGCATCAGTCTTTTGTGAGCAAATTGGAAAAGGTTAAAAAAAAAAAACTAGCGATATCATAGTGATAAACATGAGATAAAAATTAGGAACTTGGGCCATGCAGATAGCACTTGCTGCACAAACCTGGTGGACTCATTTCAGGTCCCTGGAACCCATGTAAAAGCCAGATGTGGTGATGCTTTCTGTAGTTCTAGGCAATCCTAATAAAATTGGACGGTTAATAGTCGGCTGGAGAGATGGTGCCCCAGCGGTTAAGCGTGCCGACCGCCTTACAGAGGACCCGGTTTTGATCCCCGGCACCCACATGCGGCCGAGAACAGTCTGAAACCCCAATTCCAGAGAACCCCGAGTTCCAAGGAATCCGACACCCTCTTTCTGACCTCCGACGGCATTGCACGACCGGGTGCATCAACCTATACATTTGCAAACAGTACATTCATACACGTACAAAATAAATAAATAAAATTAAAAAAAAAAAAGATTGGAGGCCAAGTTCAGAAGTCTCTCAGTCCAGGAGACAGGAGTATTGTTAAGTGTATGGGTAAGCAACATAGATACTTCAAAACAGATGAAAGGTGAGGCATTTACATCTAGGAGGATTTTATTCTTTCTTACTATCCACATGTGCCACTGGTGGGGCCAAATTTCTTGCTTATATGATTACAAAGAACACTCATGCAGAAATACATAAAAACATAATATAATTTAAAAAATGAGGGAACTTGGCCAGGATACTTATGGTGCAGAGAGCACGGTTAATTCTAGCACTCTGGAGAAGTCAAGCATGGCAGTGCAGAATATCTTCTGGTGTCCTTCAAGGCCAAGCTCTGGTCCTACATTACTGGCAAGCATCCAGGCCAGCTGAGACTAAAGGAGACCCTGTCTCAACAAAAAAAAAAAAAAATAACAAAATTAAAAAAAAAAAGGAACTTGTGTGTTAGGAGATATTATACTTCAGCAGTTAAGAGTATTTAACTGCTCTTGCAGGCAGACTATTGCTCTCAATTCCCACCCCTACATCCCATAGAGAGGTGAGGTCGGTACACATCCACTTCTAATTTTCTAGCTCCAAGGGATCTTTGCCTGCATGGGAATCTGTACTCATATGCACAAATCCACACACATACACATAATTAGAAATATAAAATATTTTAAAAATGAGGGCATGTAATATCGAGTTTATATATATACCACACCATACTTAAATGGAATATCGTATACGCTGCAAAATAATGCTGAAAAAAACACTTTTGGTAAAGCAGTGACAAAACACATGCCAAGGTTTCATAAGCCCTAGGCTACGCGGTTGGGACAGATCTTTAACTCCCAGTTACTGCAGGCAGAGGCAGGAGGATCTCCGTGAGATTAAGGTGGCAGCCTGGTCGGTAACATAGGTGAGTTCTGAGTTCACATCTAGGAGATTTCGGTTATAGGGGAACCCTTGCCTCAAAAAAAAGAAAAAATAAAGCAAAGTTTTATATTTATACAGGTATAATATATATTTTTATTATTTATTATACTTTGATAATTAATTAAAAATGTGTGTGGTGTGTGGGCGTGTGTCTGGTGTCTGTCCTTGTAGGTACACTAAGCTTGAAGCCACAGAGGTCATATTGGCATTCAGACCTCCTGGAGCTGGAAGATTATAATGTGGTTATTATTAGTCACCTGCTGTGGGTGGTCTGGCGAATCGAAACTCAGGTCATCTGAAACCGTACAGTTACTTCTTGATTCTCACTGAGCCCTTTCTCCAGCCCTACAATATTCAATGATCTTGAATTTTAATGGTTCCTGGCTGGAGAGATGGACTCGCAGCAGTTTAGAAGCACTGACTGCTCTTCTAGAAGACCCGGGTGTCCTTTATTCCCAGCACCCACCTGGCGCTAACAATTAACCGTCTTGACTCCCAGATTCCAGGGGAATCCAATCCGCTCTTCTGACCTTTGGGGGCAGGATGACTTGGACAACGGGATGACTGCCACCAAACCTACAATGCAGACAGTTAGGCATTCATTACATATAAAAAATAAAAATAAAAAAAAATTAAAAAAAAAGAAGGGGGCTGGAAGATGGGCCTAGTGGTTAAGAGTGGCCGACTGCTCTTGCAGACTGGGTTCGATCCCAACACCCACAGGCGGGTAGGCGGCTGAGAACCCATCTTAACTCCAGCTCCAGGGGAAGTCTGACACCCTTTTCTGACCTCTGCAATTTCGGTGTGTGGGCATTTGTATGACACGGCTGTCTTGTACCCAACATACATGCAGACAGGTACACTCATACACATAAAAAATAGTATATAAACTAACAAAATTATTAAATATTTGATCCATATAATAGAAGAAAAAAGATAAAAAAATAAATGATCTGAAACACAGTATGCAAAAAGATATTTCTCACCGGACATGGTGACATACATCTTTAGTCCCAGGACTTTGGGGGCATGGTGAGGCTGACAAGATTTTCTATGAGGTCTGATTGGCCAATCGGGTGGTCTACATAGTGAATTTCCATGCCAACTCACTGGGTCTCATAGTGACGTATCCTGTCTCAAAACAAAAAAAACAAATCAAAATGAAATAAGAATGAATATAATAAGAAACAATAATTTTGTATAGCCAACCATTAATATAATAACAAGTATAGGAAGAAAAAAAGTAAATATAATGATATTATATGATGATAATAGATAGCTTGAATAAATAAAGTAACAGATACACTATACAATACAGGGAATGCATAAAATAAAATTAATATTTTTTTTTTTTGTGTGTGTGTGTTTTAGCTAGGCATGTTGTTGTCTTTAATCCTAGAACTTTGGGGGCAGAGCAGATGGATTTCTGTGAGTTCCAAGGCTAGCCTGGTCTAAATAGCAATTGTTCTAGGACAGCTGGAGCTACTAGGGAAACCCATGTCTCAAAAAGGACTAAAAAAAATCCATCCCCAAAAGACCACAAACATAAACCATTATATATATATAATAATATATATATATAGTGGTATTGTATGGGTATACTTTAAAAAAGGTATTAAGTGATAAAACATGCAGGTGTTATCATATCTAGCATATTTACTTAGGGTATATAGATTCATACATAGGTTAATGTCATAGTAAGTATCTTGTATAAAAAAATGCATGGCTTAATCATTACCAACTTTCAGAAAGTGATTAAATAGAGGAGGAGGAAACTGCAGGTGAGGAAGTTTACACAAAGTAAGAGCTACACTGGTAATTTATTCTCTCTCCTCTCCCCCAGCCCTTCCCTTTCTTCTTCCCTTCTCTCTCTGGGAATTGAACCTAAGACTTCATGTTTCGCTTAAACACAGAATCTGATTCACTGGTCCTGGACATTCCTAGACCCCATAAATGTTTTATTATTGTTNTTTGTCTTTTCGAGACAGGGTCTCCCTGTAGCCCCAGCTGTCCTGGAACTCGCTCTGTAGACCAGGCTGGCCTTGAACTCACAGAGATCCTCCTGCCTCTGCCTCCCGAGTGCTAGGATTAAAGGCGTGCGCCACCACGGCCCGGCTATTTGTTCATACTTTGTATGATTTTTCCAGAACCCATGGTATATTTTTTTCAGCAAAATATCTCTCTAAAAGACCAAGATAAAGAAGTTTCCATTTTAACCATTCAAAAATGTATTTTCTCTTGAACATTAGAAGAAACCGCCATCTTAATTTGATCAAGAACTATAATATGAAACTTTGTTAAAATATAAAACTGGGGGCTGGATAGATGGCTCAGTGGTTAAGAGCACTGACTGCTCTTGCAGAGGACCCAGGTTTGATTCCCGGCACCCAAATGGTAGCTAAGAATCACCCGTAACTCCAGTTCCAGGGGAAACCATGCTCTTTTCTGACCTCTACAGACACTGCAGGACACAGGTGCACTTACATGCATCCAGCCAATAAACACAAACACACAAAATAAAAATAATAAATAAAACATGTTAAAATATATAGCTGGAACTTTCCCCAATAATTTCATTATGGTTGTATAAATACTCTCAAAAAGATAATCTTGATACTTAGATGAAAAAAATTTTTCCCAGTACTAATTAGCAATAATGGCTGTAAATAATGTGCCAAGAATTTTAAAAAGTGCTGTGGCTACCAAAAGTTTTGCTAGTGGTAACTCCACAAGGGGACAGCCCTGAGCCAGGATGCTACAGAAGCATAAGCAACAATGAAGCAAACAGTGACAGAGTCATGAAGGGAGTAAGGGGAGAAAAACCAGGTAGGACTAGGAAACAGGGGACAGAGCCTCTCGAGCCTCTTGTCCATCGTGGAGAAATTAGCACAAATCCAAAGCAAAGTACTCAGAGTCAGTCAGCTCAGAGAGAAACAGAAGTTATGCTGCCCAAACGTGTTCATTTAGATCAATGGTTCATCCCCATGAAGACAACTGCCTGATATTTATTACTCCATACTATTGTTTTAGTGGAACCATTGCAAACTGAGCCCAAGAAAACACCCTTGTATATATTACATTTTGCTTTTGATGAATACAAAAACAAAATAATAATATATATCTTTCTAGTGGCAGGTGATAAATCTTAGTTCCTAAGTACACTTCTCGTTTCATTGTGCAGAGCCCTTGGAAATGACACATCTCTCAGAATGTGAGATGCCAAGCCAGTTCGAAGGCCACAGTCCAGAACAGTCATGACACACGCAGGCATGCTGATGGGTAAGAAGCTCAGTGGCTCTAACTCTTGGAGATACGCCTTATTAGCCTTGCTGGGGTGCTAATAAATCTCCACTACGCAGGCACTGCCTGCAGAGGCCTGCCTCCTTACCTTTGACATGGGGGAGGAAGTGGTGTCGGAAGGGGGGGTTGGGGCGGGAGTCTCTGTGGGTGGAACTGAAGCTGCTGGTGCGCAGGGGGGACCACCTGTGCACACCAGGAGACAAAAGCTCTGTGCAGCAAGGAATCAACCAATCAGGGCAGGGCCAGGTGGAAACAGAAAAGAAGAAAGAAATTAACAGAGGAGCAAGGCTACTGCCATTGTTCCAAAGGGGGAGGAAATAAGAGCATTAATCAGGAATCTGAAATGGAGGAAGGAAAGGGTTACAAATGTACTCTCGAAGGCTTCGGCAGAGGGACAGTGGGCTCTGCTGGACACAGAGTCAATCTGAGAATGAATGGCTTTGGTGAGAAGGAATGGGCTCCTGAACACTGCAGGATAATCCCAACTCTGTAGAGCCAGGGCTGGGCACAATCACACGGACTCAGCAACAGCTGCTTTTAAAACAGCCCTTGGAGACACATGTAAACAGATGGCAACCATTTCAAGAAACTTGAAGAGGAATACTTAGACGTAAGGGTCGCTTTTTATTTAAGCTGCAGATTTATCCCACTGGAAGTTGCACTTTATGGGAGGCAGAGTTACTCAGGCTCCTTAGAACAGAGGGACAGATATTTAGTACGAAAACGGACCATCGAAACTCAATGCGTTCTCAGGGGATTCAAATATCCAGCATTCAGAACTTAGAGTGTGGATACTTGGGGGTGCCACGCAGACCACAAATAGGCTATCAGTTTTACTTTTAGGTACCAAACATTTTAACACTGAACACTTGGTGTCTTGCACATATTTAGTAGACTGTGGAAGGAGGACATTCTGAAAGCTGCAGATTAGAACCACGACTGAAAGAGGTGAAACGTTCTCGTGTTCAGTACTGACAGGCACTTCTAGGGGGACAACGAGGGTCAGTCATTTCCTCACTATTCAAGAGGCTCTGGAAAGACAATTTCCTTGTGGCCACAGGCTACTTTCACTATGTCAGGGTTGGACCTCAGTGGTCTCCAAATGTGTCATATGCAGTGGTACCAAAAGGATTTTTTTTACCTCCCAGAGGGCCAAAGGACTAAATCAAAACTCATGGCCAGGCACAAATAAAATAACTATAGTTCCACATTGAAAAAAAGAAAGAATTTCCTGAAAACTTTCATTTAACATAATTTAATAAATACTAAGAAAATATGTGTAAGTCTATAGGTTTCTTTTTCTGTAGTTGTGGGAACTGAGCCCAGGGCTTCACATCTGGTAGGCAAGGACTCTCCCACTGAGCCACATCCCCAGCCTGGTCTAGGGGAACTGGTATATTATTGAAGAATCCAATAGTTTCCAATTTTCTACGTGTATTAAATCTATGACTTGGAAGAGATGATCACAGCCTTTCTACAGAGGTTCACATCTGTTGGTTTGAATTCTTACACGTTTATTTAAAACAACGGTTGGATAGGTTTGTTCTCAACAACCAGGCCAGCAGTAAGACTCTTAAAACAGAGTCTTCTAGATTCAGAGCATGAATTCTTTTAGAGGTCAAAGTCTCCCTGTAACCTTCTCTGGGCACCCTGGACCTGTGCTGGGGTCTCCATTCTTCTGTTCCACACACTTGGCTTCTATGTACAGACACAGGTATCAAGGCCTCTAAGGTCAAGGTCAGTAAACACCTGCTGCTACATGACTTTCTCCATCAAGGTCCATTCCTGAAGTTTTCCAAATCTGCTTTCAAATCTTAGGGTTGGAAGGGATCTTAACAGTTACTTGGGAGGACTCTGAGGCCTCTTTCTAAAAGGTACTTAGCTGTAGTCATTAAAACACAATGTGCCTGGACAAGGGCTATAAACTTGCCAATGAATGGCTAATATTGGGTTTTCGGTGATGCTAATAATCTGAGAAAGCATGTAAAATATTTTCTTTTGGATATCTTAATCTCAAATGTCATAGTGATGAGATGTCCTCCAATTCTTTGAAAAAAAAATCTAGGTTCAAAGTACTCTAATGTCAAGATGTAATAACTCATAGTGAGCATAGCCATAAATGACTGATTTTTTTAAAGCCATGATACAAGATATGGATACCAATTTTCATTTGTTCTGGGAGAGGAATAGAAAATTTTAGTAATCAGATTTTTTAATATGCTATCAAATGGAGCATAGAGATATACCTATTAGGAAGAATGCACACTGAAAAGAGTGGTCCTTACCAGGTCGGTGGAAATGCTGGGGAGAGCGTGATGTAGTTGGAGTGTAACTGTGGCGGCTGTACACAGGCGAGTTGATGGAGCCCTGGCTTGTGGACCTGTGGATCATCCGATCCCGAGCATCCTGGTAGCCCTAGAACAAAGTTGTAGAAACACCTTCACATGATTCTTCACTATTTATTTATTATTTATGATGTATGTGCACGAGTGTATTGCCTGCGTGTATGTAAGTACACTCGTATCGTGCAATGCCAAAGGATGTCAGAGGAGGGTGTCATATTCCTCTGGAATTAGAATTATGGATGGTCATTAGCCACCATGTAGGTGCTAGGATTTGAACCCAGGTCCTCTACAAGAGCAGCCAGTGCTCTTAGCTCATGAGGTATCTCTCTAGTCCTTGTGATTCTTCAGTATTATAAAGTGAAATCTAGTTCACAAATATTCAATAAATATTGTGCACGGCTAATGTGTTTTATTCACAACAAAGAGTTATTGCAATTATTAAAATTCAAGCTGTAAGAACTATAAACTCTGACAGTGCTAGAGCTCTGGGAACAGGAACAGTTCTGATGGCCACACTGGAACTTGGACTGGGACTTTAGGCTTTATGACATGTGTCCCCTACATCACATCTTGTGATGGCTCATCTTTGTTGTCAGCTTGGTGGAAGTTAGAATCACAGTGGAAAAACATGTTTGGATATTACTGTGACAGTGTTTCTTGAAAAGAAAGACCCGGTCTGAGTATGAGTGGCACTGCCGCATGGGCTGGGTCCTGGGGTGAACAAAAGGAGAAAGGGAGCTGAGCATCAGCCTTTCTCTCTCACGTGTTCCTGCTGCCAAGACTTCCCACCATGCTGAACTGTATCCTCAGATTGTGAGAGCCAAACTCTTAGACTCTGACTTAAAAACTGTGTTCAAGCAGAGCATGATGTGCTCAAAAAATTCAGAGAATAATTAAGAAAGGAGGACATATCACTTCAATCTAATATAATGATGCTCCTAGGGTATTACTCATTTCCAACCCCAGGAAAGGATATACTAGGTAATAGGTACAAAAACAAACAAACAAAAAACAAACAAACAAAAAACCAAAACAAAACAAGTATCTGCACAAAAACACAATAGAAAACCGTGTTTCACATGTCAGGAAATCATTGGGTTATAAAGTCTCTACAGGCCCAGTATGAGAAGAATTTGAAAGAACACATGAATAATCACTACGTTAACACCTCAGTCAATTTCATGGAGCTCAGCAGTGCGGCAAGGTAACTCTGGCTTGGTACAAGCTGGTAGAACAAAGGAACAAGAGGACCCAGAGTCTCCAAAGGACCCTCTTCCACTTTGCATCTGGCGCATCACAGAAGTTAACATTTCAGAACTTCAACTGCAAATTTCCTAGTGTGAATGAATTATTCAGAGCAACAAAGCAAGTTCTGGGCCAGCCTGAGATACATGAGACCGTGTCTCAAAAAAAAAAAAAAAAAAAGCCATCAAACTGCTTAGCTTTCAAGATCTGCCCAGATTGTGTACCAAAGAGGTGGCTCACCATGAAGCCATGAACACAGTTCTGCCATTGGCCATTTCAGACATTCCTGTGTGTTAGAGTCCATTTAAGTCATCCAATTAAGCACAATAGGGACCAAGAACCCCGTCCTGGATGAGACGCCAGCTGCTGTGGACACAGTCGACCACTGCTCCTCCCACTCAGAGGTGCAGGCTCACATCAGCAGGAGGCCACACTTTCTCTCCGTGTCCATTTGAAATATGCTCCTGCCATGCACGTAGCTCACATGTAAGGAATCCTTACATACACCATCATCTCTTTTCTGTTCCTTTGTATGTTGTGTTGTTTTTCGAAAAATTAGGTCTAGACAAGGGGCAGCCCAATCCCAACTGGACCCACAGAAATGGCCAAAGTGGTACTTACCTCTGCAGAAGGGGTAGGAGACAAAGTCCTTGGAGACTAGAAGAATGAGAGAGAGATCAGGGTCAAAATGTCAGTTGGGGCTGGAGAGATGGCTCAGTGGTTAAGAGCGCCAAGTGCTCTGGCAGAGGACCCAGGTTAGATTCCTAGCACCCACGTGGTGGCTAAGAACTATCTCGTGGCATTGCACGACATGGGTATACTAACCTACATGCAGACAGTACACTCATACACATAAAAAATAATAAACAATAAAAAAGAGAAAAGGAAAAAGTATAAATTCTAAAATTAAAAAAAGTCAGTTAACTCTTTGCCAGTTTTTTTTAATTTATTTTTTTTATGTATATGAATGTACTGTCTGCATGAAGGTTTGTGCACCCGTGTTGTGCAATGCCGCAGAGGTCAGAAGAGGGTCTCGGATTCCCCTGGAACTGGAGTTCTCCTGGAATTGGAGTTACAGACGGTTCTCAGCAACCATGTGGGTGCTGGGGATCGAACCTGGGTCCTCTGCAAGAGCAGTCGGTGCTCTCAACCGCTAGGCCATCTCTCTAGCCCCAGCTCTTTGCCAGTTTTAATTAGAGTTGCTCATCAGAATGAGCTAGAAACATTGTCCCAAATATACAAGTCAGCACCTGCTGGCAGTTTATTAAGTGGGCAGTGGGATGATGGGAAATTCAGCAAAGATCCCAGGAAACTTTGATGCATATCTCTGTCCAAGAACCATGGTTTTAATGAGTATGCCGTGGAGCTAGTTGGAACTCGTTTCCCTACACATTCAAACCATGCTTATCCTAGCACTGTGTTAGAGCAGCAAGGGTTTGGTCAACATGCCCCATCTCTATGAGTTGCCTTTTTATTTTTAAAAAATAATTTTATCAATTACTTGAGAATTTCATACAATTTGTTTTATACTCCCTACTCCCTACTCCCCCAACTCCTCCCAAGCTCTTCCCCCACCTCCCTATCCCCCCAGCTTTGTGCCCTCTTTTTTTTTCCAATCCATGAAGTCTGACTCATACTGTCCACATATATTCTCCTGGGTGTGGGGCATTGACTGAAGCACAGTTGACCTAGCAGGACCCACACCCTTAAGAAAAACTGACTCTTCCTCTCTCAGAAGAAAAAGAACTCATTTATTTTATTTATGTATGTATTTTTGAGTGAGGGTTTCACTATGTATCCCTGGCTGGCCTGGACTTCACTATGTAGACCAGGCTATCCTCGATCTCACAGGGATCTGCCTGTCTGTGCCTCCCCTGTGCTGGGATTACTGGGAGTAAAGGCATGCACCATCATGCCCTGCTTGAACGCAGTTTTTAACTAAATCAGAGCCTAAGAGTTTGGCTGGACTGTCACGTCTGGGCCTGTGACATTCTACTCCTAATCTCCAGCTCATGTGCTAATAGGCCTCCTCTGCCACCCACAGGTCACGCCCTGTCACCCAGGACGAAGGATGGTGGGGAGACACTTTTCTGGCTGTCTCCTTGGTCCCTGAGGCTTTTTACTTGGACTCCGCAGAGTCCACTCTTTTCCACTCTTTTCTCTGCTCCGTGGCCCTCCTGCTTAAGGCCGCTTTACTTTCCTGTGCAGCACTGACTTCCCTATCCTATTCCATTACTCATCTATTTCTTTGGTGACTGTCTTCCACTTGATTCTGAGGCTCCAGGAGACCAAGACCTCTGTTTCCAATGATGTGTTTCCAGTGACGAGGGCAGGTATATAGTCTGGTGCTCCATGAGGATGAAATGTTTATAATTGAAATACAAAAGTGTTCTTGAAATGCAAAGAGAGCATTTCAGAGGACAGACAGGGATGGATTCGTTCCTTTCTCCATATTAATAATAAACTGGCAGACCTTGTTTTCAAAGCTTCCTCAAGGCCCTCACTCCAGACCTGTACAGAAAGGGGCCGATTCTAAGAACAGACGGGATGTTTGTGGAACGCTTAAGAGATGTACTTTCTAATCTCAAGAGATCACTTTTTTTAAAATTTTTTAAAATTTTATTTATTTTTGTATGTGTATGAATGTATTGTCTGCATGTAGGTTTGTGCACCCGTGTCATGCAATACCTCTGAGGTCAGAAGAGGGTCTTGGATTCCCCTGGAACTGGAGTTCTCCTGGATTTGGAGTTACAGACGGTTCTTAGCCGCCATGTGTGTGCTGGGGATCGAATCTGGGTCAAGAGGTCACTTTTAAAGCATAGGAAGGGTTAATGTTTTCTACCTGCACTTTACTTTTCCCCAAATCCTAAATTAGTGACTGTCAGAGTCTTGTTTTAAATGCCCCAAATGTGTGTCTGTCTGCCTGTCTCTCACTACACCCTTAACACCATAGGGTAAGAAAACCCAACTCTACCTTGGTTGTATTTCTGGGACATTAGCAAATCCACACCCACTTGCTCTGAGGCCAGTCTTTATGTTCTTTGTTCAAGAAGCTTCCTTGACCCTCAATCCCCTATTCTGGGATCCAAAGGCAGCCAAACCAGGCAGATCAATCTGCAAACAGCTGCAGATGCAGTACAGCTGGATGACCACAAGGTGGCACTACATGAAAATGGATGTCCCTCTACGCCAGCAGACCAGACCTTTTTTATGTTTATTTTTTGGATTTTTGAGACAGAGCCTCCCTGTAGCCCTAACTGGCCTGAAACTCACTATGTACACAAGGCTGACCTCGATCTCACAAGGATCTGCCTGTCTGTGCCTCCTGAATGCTAGGATTAAAGGCGTCACCACACCTTGCTGTAGGACCTTTTTTTAGTGCAGGCTATGCTCTAGAATAAAATCCAGATTAGAAAATAAACAAATAAAAGGCATACTATAAGTACACATAAAATTATTGCAAAATAATAATTTTTTATGTATAAACTTGAGACCAAATTAAGCAGAATGACCACATTTTCTTGTCTGTTCTGGGGGCAGGTCCAGGGTTGTTGACAGGGTCTTACATGACCCTACTCCCTCAGTGTCACAAGCGCTAGGCTGATGTGTGTCCCAGGGCACCAGGCTTCAGGCCTTGTGTTCATCTTATGTAAGCCTAGCAGCCCACTGTGATGCTTTAGACTGTTCACATTCTGGTTTAACCTTGCCTGAAGGGTTGAGCTGGGTCCAGCACATAGGTAACAGCTCTCCAGATAAGAGTCCAGTCGATAGATGACTCCAGTTTAAAAGATGAAAACAGGAGAAGGCCCAGTGCAGTGCAGTAAAGCGTGTGCTTCTGGGCCTGCTCAAGGTCCTGGGGCCAGGCCCTAATGATGACGGTAAAATAGTAAATAAAAAGGGAAACAACTGGAATGAATTGAAGAGGCCAAAGGAAACAGACCAGAGCCCACAGGACCTGGGCAGGAAGTGGTAGCATTCTGAATCCTGCGATGGCATGGGGAAGGTAGCCCCACTGGTGGAGAGGCTCTGGCCCACAGGGGTTCAGTCCTTCTGGCCACAATGGTAGTCATTGCCACATGGACCTTCACAAGGTCAAACCTTGGCTCACAGTTTGACATTGTTTCTTTTCACCTATACTGAACGCGTGTGAGGAACAGTCTACACTCTCCTGTCTGTTTTCTAGATGGCATCTAGGCTCACACTGGTTGTCCCATGGCAAGCTGAATAACCAGCATGTGGAAAGGCCTTGGGTTAACCCTAGGTAATTTGATTCCAGAACCACTGCCCATGCATATGCTCCCTCGTTTCTCAGTATCTCCAGGAATATACTTCCAGTTTTTCTCAAGGCCATCACCGGCCCAGGACCCTCCCTGCTTTAGTCCCGCCAACAACCTTAGGCCCATCCAGCATGTGTCTCTATCTTCCACACCTGACTCGTCCTTTGTGTGCAGTCACCCTAATCTCCCACCTATTCATAACCTCCCTCAGGGCAGGGGTCACGGGATAGGTCCTTGAATACCTTGGGGTACTTGCTATAAAGAAAAATCTTTAGATTGTAGAAAATGCTGAGTCTGATTTATTTTAGCTCCAAACAGCAGTTCTTAGAAAGGTAAGTAAAAAGCCAGTGTATACAGTGTTCTTTGCAACCCCAGGGAACTTGTTACCTCGCCAAGGCTCTGTCTCTCCTGCTTGTCCTCATAGCCTGAAGTGTAGAAGGGCTCATATGTAATGAGATCTGGACGCTCAATATCATAAATTGCCTTGACCTTGGGAATGGCTGCTAAATCCTTGTAATCCAGGATTTCATTGTCTACTTTTGCCTGGAAAGATTAAACAGAGAGAAAAATTGTTTCTTTGAGGAACCATTGTTAGTACATTTTACGACTTGTTTAAAATGCTATGAGCCTTAAAACAAACAAACCCAAATGCCTTACTTAGCAACGTCATACACTTTAGGAAGTTGCCCATTTCTGGCATCTAATAATCAAATTTAAAAAAATCATCAAACACTTGGGGAAAAGTATGCATAGAATCCAGTAAATAGAGAAAGGTGTCAACCTTCAGGATATATCCTAAATTTATTATGGAGAAGGGGAAAAAAAAAAACCCAAACAGATGGCCCATAATTCTCTCAGATGGCTAAAAAACAAGAACTGAATAATGAATAAACTATGTAGACAGCTTGGTATCAGAATTTAAGAATACCCAACAATGGCATTATAAAATATAATTATATCATGTAATCATGCTACTAATCCCCAAATACGTATATGTAAGTTATGTGCAATAATCTTTTAGGTCTAACATCATATCACTATATCTTCAGGTCATCTCTTTAAAAATATTTTATTTATTGCATGATGCATGAGCTCTGGTGGGGTGGGGGGGGCAAAGAAGGGGGAATGGGACTAAATTTGATTGAGAAATGTTGTATGAAATGCACAAAACTTCAATAAAAAATTGGGACAAAAAGAAAGCATCATGAACTTTGCAGGTAAATGGATGGAACTAGAAGCTGTTATGCTAAGTGAGGTAACACAGTACCAGAAAAACAAATGACATATGAGTGTTCCTCATTTGGGGATCCTAGCACCAAATCCCTATATGTAAGTCAAGATAGGCAATTTGTTAGTAACAATAATACCACATTGACTGATATTACTATAGATAGAGCTCAAAGTTTATGCCTCTATTTTTCTCAGTCCTAAGATTTATGAGCAAGAATAAAGCTCTTTTTTTTTTTTTTTCAGTGTTTTCAAGACAGGGTCTCCCTGTGGCCCCAGCTGGAACTCGCTCTGTAGACCAGGCTGGCCTTGAACTCAAAGATCCACCTGCCTCTGCCTCCCAAGTGCTAGGATTAAAGGCATGTGCCACCATGCCTAGCAATAGAGCTCTTTTTAAAAAGTACATCAAAACATACATCAACATGCTATGTAATTTAGGAATGTAAAATTCAACGTAGTTTCATCTGCATGTGAGCTCACTGTGATTCCCTAAATGTGTTTTGGAATTAACCTATAGTTTATTTTCAGACTTTGTAAACCTGGTATACGTGTGGATTGTAGAGGTGTACATTTTGGAGTAATATAAAATATAAAGTTAAATGGAAGGAGAATGTGGAGCTTTGCTGCTCATTTTTAACAAAAATATTGAAAAAATTAAAAATATTTTATTTATTTTCTATTTTATGTGTACAATTGTATTGCCTGCATGTATATAAGTACACCCATGTTGCGCAATGCATGCAGAGGTCAGAAGATGGTGTTGGATCCCCTGAAACTGGAGTTAAAGATGGTTGTTAGCAGCCAGCCACATGGGTGCTGGAAATGGAACCTGCACACTCTACAAGAACAGTCAGTGCTCCTGACCACTGAGCCATCGTTCTAGCCCCTTCTGGTCATCTTTTGATCTGATGATCACATACAAGTTGAATTACCCAAAGGAAACATGATTAATAACACTGGATGGCAAAGGGAAATTGGGATCTCACATAAGGATTGGAAATAATTTTGATTATCCAGCTACTATTCCAATCCAGAATTTACCTGTCCCGCAGTGTAGATACTTACATAGATGGTGTGACCTGGTGAGCCAGGGATGCTGGAGCCTGCTCTAGAATAAATGCTTTCGGAGGAGGTCCTGGTGGGCTGCAAAATAAATAGCGGCCTGTCAGATTTCTGACCCTGCCTTCAGAATTAAGACTAGCCTGGGCACCCAAGCTTCACTAAAACTCAGTCAGTGAAAAGGAGACCTGTAAACTTTGTGTAGAAGAGAAAGCTCATAAAAACTAGTGCCGCTAGCTCTGAGGAAGGTACATTTGGTAGCTTTCTTGGTTCTTTTTCTTCCTTGTCCCTTTAACTTTGGGCTTAACTGTGGTGTGCACCTCAGAGCTGCCCATCTCTCTCCAGCTCCATGGCTGGCCCTGTTTCAGCCCTAGTCACCAGCTCTGCCTCGCCTGCACACCCCGGGCTTCCTGTTCTTGCCTCTGGATTCCTTAATCACATTTGGCATCAAGAGAGTTTTTCAAAAGGGAGACCTTTAAGACTCTGGCTCCCTTGTCAATATCTTGCTTTTGCCTTTAGTGCCAACTTCGAGTAAACTCACAACTCCAGGGGTCTCAGGATCACGCCTCTCCCTTCTCTTCCCTGTCTCAGCTACTCATAAACCGAGGTGAGCGACTGGGTTCAGGGCTCCTATCCTGGATGTCCCCCTGCCTGAAATTCCCTCACCTCCAAGTTTCCCCAGTGATATTTTTTCCTCCTTCAATATTGGCTTAACCGCACCTTGGGAGCTCCCTCCCTTGCTCTTCAATCCAGAAGAGATTGGTTCCCCTTGTTGTTTTCTCTCATAGCTGATCTCATGTTTTCCTTCATGAATAAAAGTTCCTGATGAGCTGTTTTCCGGTTTCCTTATATCCTGTCTACCTCCTCTCATTAACATTGGTCTCGACCTCTTTCATATAGAGCTTTTGTCACCTCTATGTACAGACAGTGCTTGGCACAGGCAGGAACACAGAGCTATAAATATTTTGGGAGAGAATGAACTAGATTTATTGTAAACAGATACTCAGTATGCAGACTCCTGACTCATGGTTATTACAGGATCTGAGCCTAACCAGAATCACTGAGTTCATAGTTAGACTCTGGGAAGACAGAAGAAGGTAGACTTTACAATGCAGATTTGAGAATCTAGAAAACAGGTATTGATTTTGGAGTAGAGCAGAAGGATCGAGTAAAAACTAGGATCAGGGGCTGGAGAGATGACTCAGTGGTTAAGAACTCTGGCTGCTCTTTCAGAGGACCTGGGTTCAAGCACCCACATGGCAGCTAACAATATGTGTAACTTCAGTTCCAGGGGATCATACACCCTCTTCTGACCTCTGTGGGTAATGCATGACATGGATACACATACTCACATACAAGTAATTCACTCATATACATAAAAACAAAAATAATATTTTTTAAAAACTAGGATCAAATATTGGTCTCCCTGAGACAAGCAAGACTCCTCTGTCAATATCAGCTACACCTCAACAGCCTGGAGATACTGTGCAACAGTGGCAGCCAAGTGTCTATATATATATCCCAAATCTAATTGGCTATTAGCTCTCTCCTTGGAGGAATAACTCACAATGGATGCCACAAGCTTATGTCCTCTAGTGGTTAGGAGATGTTATAAGCCACAATAAGAACTTGTCACCCTTTATAGAAAAACCAATTTGTGGATTAGCATACCATCCAAGCATCTGTGTCTATGCTCACAGCTTAGCTTGACATAATAATTGGTACTGCTTAAATGCCTGTACATCCAATAGCTTGTGCTTTGTTAGTATGACTAAAAACGGTACCACTGGAAAAGCTGTCAACCCATGAAGGGAAACAACCAGAACAGCCTAAAGTCCAAAATGACAACTCCAAAGAAATTAGACTGTTTTCTTCTCACCCACTTGTGCCCCTTTCCCAAAGCCCAGGGAACAAACTGCGGAAGAGGAGGCGTGGTAGATTGTAAGGGCTGCTGAGAGATAGGGGTGAATCTTGAGACTACAGGAATATAGTCTGTTCTCCTTATTGATCAACATGCCTGTTCATACAAGCTTCTCCAACTGGACTATGGGAACCTTGAGTTGTTCAAAATTTGGACATAGATACTTGCAAAATGCACCAATTACCTAATTGTATGACATACTGAGTAACATCAATGTTATCTGCAAACAACTGTGTCATTATATTGCAGAATCCCTTAAAAATAAAAAATAAAAAATAAAAAAAATAAAATAATAAAATAAAAACTAGGATCAATGGCTTCTTATCTCTGCTTGGCATATTCTGGAAAATTCTATACAGAAACTAAAGACCTAGTCATAAAAGACTTCCTTTTGTCTGTGTAGCTACTTCCTGGAGAGGAAAATTTACAGTTCTACGATAGGATAGGACCTTTTCCTCTCTGGGACTGCTGGCTTCAATACGTGGCACCTTGAACAGGAGTAGAAACAAGCCAGAAGAACTTGTAAGACAGGTGTGCTGAGTCATTCACACCCAGAGCATGGACCACAAACACACCTGGCCAACTTAAGGCAGAAGGGGCCACGTATTCAGTAAGCCCTTGCTGGAGGCTAGGAGTGGCCACTCTCAATCAAGGTGCCTTGTACCTCTGCAACAAGTGTGTGGAGGTGTACGAGAAACTACAGTCCACCAAGGGGTGCTGTGCCTAGCTCGTTACTCTGGGTCTCCTCCCCAACACCTGTCCTGCATCCATGGCTTTCCTTCCATTATGCCTGGAGTGACATTTTCCAAAAACAATGAGTCTCGAAATGAGAAAATCCCATGTGACCATATTGGGGAAAAAAGATTCCTTAATACTATTCAAAAAATGTCTAGTTTCTACATTAAGAATATGCAGGAAGCATGAGCAAAATGCAGGCCACCTTTAAAAAGCTCTGCTGCCCATTATAAAAGTTGAACCTATCCCCATCTTGCTGGAATAATTATTAAATACAGGTTGTTCTTTGTCTTCAAGTGGCTGGGTTCTAATATATCCCAAATTTGATCTCAAAATGAAATCTCTTCTTTTCATGCAGGTACGTGTACACAAGTGTGTGTTGGGGAGGAGCGTGTGTTGGGGAGGAGCTTGTGTGCACATGTGTACAGGTTTGTGTAGAGGTCAGAGGACAACCGCAGGTGTCATCCTCGGGAACACCGTCAGCCTCCTTGGAGACAGGGTCTCTTACTGGCCTAGAGTTCTTTGGCTGCCAGAGTTACAGCCATACTCTTGTCCCTGCCTCCCCAGCCCTGGGATTATAAATATGCACCATCAGGCCCAGTTTTATGGGAGTTCTGGGGACTGAACTCAAATCTTCACATTTATGAGGAAAAGATTTTATCAGCTAAACTATCTCCCTAACCCCAAATGAAATCTCTTATGCAACAACCTAAGGATATCTATGGTAGCTAATGTTTATGGCCTAGTGATAGGGCTGTGGTAAGTGTAGCCTAGCCTTAATCACACTGAATCTGTTCAATAACCCTGTTATTGTCTCCATTTTACAGATAAAGAAGAACTATGTCAACCTATGAAGATAGGAAAGGTGAGACACGATTTAACCTTAATCACCTGAGGTCCTAGGCCTCAGGGATTGAATCCCATTTTTATCTATGCAAATCTGTTTCTCACCAACAGTTACAGGATGAAGGAGGTGACAGTAATAGCAACATATTGAGGTTAGGACCAGACTAAATTGTATGGTAACTGAAAATCCTTCTTCTCTTTTTTTTTTTTTTTTTTTTTTTGGTCTTTTCGAGACAGGGTCTCCATCTAGCCCCAGCTGTCCTGGAACTCACTCTGTAGACCAGGCTGGCCTCGAACTCACAAAGATCCGCCTGCCTCTGCCTCCTTCTTCTCTTTTTTAAAATAGCATCTTACTCTGCAGCCCAGGCTGGCTGGCGTCAAACTTAGAATTCTCTCTTGTTTCAGTCTCCCAAGTGCCAGGATAACAGGCATGGACCTCATGCCTGGGCACTGAAAATATTCTTTTTGCAATAGCTCTGTAAGGATCTTGCCTAATCTCCTTAGGGAAGGTGTGAAGGAGGGGGTACTTGGCAAGAGGGTGACATGCCTTCAGTTACTGCAGTCACTGTGGCAACGGCTTGTGTTCATTAGCAAGCATCTAGGACACTGCCCACCCTGGGGCTTTGAGGCTTCTCTGACATGGTTCCAAGGGTGCGTCAGAGGCATGGTCAGTATCCTCAGCAACCAAACTCCCGGGAGTGGCTGAATGGTTAGTGGCTCTTGTACTGCCCATGTAGATAAGAACGGAGCTGAAGACCAACGAGAGCACATGTAGAGAAGAGGCCGTGGTCTCTCTTTGGGGGGGAAGAGACACCATGGGAAGAAATGTCTCCTGAGCCTGGCCCAGTGGCACAGGCCTGTGACCCTAGCTACTCTGGAGGCTAACAGGGGACGATCACAAACTCAAGTTCTACCTGGGCTACAAAGTGAGTTCAAGGCCAGCTTGGATAACTAGTGAGAGCCTGTCTCAAAAATAAAAAATGACAGAAAGGACTAGGGATGAAGATCAGAGGTAGGTGTCTGACAAGCATCTGTTTACCTGCCTGATGGGCTAAAGGTTTTAGGGGTTCTTCAACAGTTTGCATTTTTGTCAAGCCCCATCTGATTCTTTACAGGGTTTTCAGCTCTAAATGATCTGTTTGGACACACTTGCCCCAGACTTCTCTGATGTCCAAATTGTTTCACTAATCCAACAGTTTTCAATGTCAAATAAACTGTCACCAAACCAGCTGAGGCTCAAGGATGGATTATTCTGTCACTTGCCCCTTTAGACTAGTTAATGTCATTTGGAAAAGATTCCAGATGGGTGTTGGAAATTCAGAAATTACTCTTCTACTGAATCCATCATCTATCCCGGTTTGACTCTGCTTCATTCTGCCCATCTAACCTCGCTGTAAAATATACTTCCATAGGCCTCTTACACTGTGGGTGACTCACGTGCTTGCTTGTTTCTGTGGAGAGCCTTCCTTTCTCCTCTGACTTCCTATCTACATTGGATAATGGGATTAAATACAACTATGTGTAAAGAGGTCAAAGTCTGGCTTTTAGAATCAAATAACTCTTCAAATCCTGGTTCTAGCAGTTGAGGACATGGATTTTTTTTTTTCTTTTAACCTTCCTTCAAGTTTTCTGCTCATAAAATAGGGCAACAGTATTCCCAACAATTACTTCATGGGAGTTGAATGAGACAATAGAAAGTTCCGGGCACTAAGCCAGGCACAGATAGGTAGTCAAGATTATTCAGACATTGACTTTAGACTAGGTTTCTTAGCCATCTAGTCTCAGATGTTGAGGGGCAGCACCGTCCCCGTTTTGTGCCTTCTGATAGACAGTCCTTTCAAATTGGACCAGGTGGCAGTTCCCTACTACATTTGGATTCCTATGGGTCAGAACATTTCCTTATATCCTTAAGGGCAATTATTTAACCCAAATGACCTACTTCAACCCATTCAGATACTCAAGGTGGCCTTGGTGGCCTGGTAATGAGGAACTAACACAGCAGTCACCAGCCTTTGTTTCTGGAACTCTTTATGAGAGTTTTAATGAACAAAATTACTTTTTGTCTATATTATAAATATGTAATATAATATTATATATTTAAATATTATTCCCCAAAGTTATACCCACTTATCTTCTACAAAGAGGAGGAGGCAATAAGGCTTAAGAGCTGCTGAAAACAAAGGCAATTTACTTATTCTCCTTTAAACCCTCTGTCTTTGCACAAAATAAAGCCAACAACTTGAAAGTCAGGAAAATGGAGCTCTTTTGATCCATTTTGGCCCACAACAACAACAAAGGTAGGGTGGGGCTAGGAAGGGGGGCTCAAGGTAGATAAAGAAAGGATTCTATATGCTTTGATCTCTCAAAGTACTTTGTCAAGAGGATTAGAAAAATAGTTTAATCTTTACTTTGACAACAGGAAGAAGGGAGCTTTCCTTCCTTAAGAACCTTCTGGATGCGTAGATATGTCACTCAGCTTCTCATGAAGAGAAGAAGGTCCATTTGCTGTGCGCTTTGATTTTCCCAGCACACCTTTCCCTATCCACTTTTGATGCTAACTAACAAGGTCTTTATTTTTCCCTTTCAAAAAACAATGGGAGACCTCATTGGAATACCAGTGTTTAACATCAATGAGAGAGACAGACAGAGAAACAGAGAGAGAAGGGGAGAGCCCGTTTACCACTACTCTAGCTAGATGTTTGAAAGAGCTCATCTTTTTGTTCTCAATAAGTCTTCCAAAAGGCCTCTCTCTGTTTGTCTGTCGATTTAACCCCTGAAGCCCTTTGCAGAGGCCCTACCATTAGGCACAGTCACAGAAATGAGATGCAATGAAGAGGTCTTTTGATGTTTCTACCCCAGTTCACACCACACTTTAAATACAGACCACTCAAAAACACTTACCAGGGCTCTGGATTTGAATAAGTGGAGAAATGGCAGTTCCACTTATTCTCCTTCAGCAGAGCCGGACCTCCCTTCGCTGTTCCCGCTCCTGTTCTGCAGGAGCTGGGATGCGAAAACTCCCTTCATCCAGTTTGCATTCCTCTAAAGCCACGCTCTAAGAAGGTGAGAGAATCTACAAGCAGTGGGTAACAAGATCAGAGATCTTAGGAGTGCCTAGAAGAGAACTACAGATAATAAGGTGGCTGACACCTTCTACTAAGCACTGTGGGTATTGACAGTACCTGCCTTGGGGTTTTGTTGAAGTTCACCTGACAAGGTGGTGCCAACAGCTGCAGAGGAAGGAATAATTTTAGAATGTGTAAGCACTAAAAGCAAACAAAAGGTGAAATCAAGTCCCTTGAGGAAAGTATTTTTGTTTGGGGAGGATGTGTAAAAGGGGCCGTAGGATACACTTCCTTACTAGAAGGGGTTTCACGAATGCTGTCAGCCTCTGCTAAGGTCAATCAGTCTGGATGGCTTTGGGATCTACAAGTCTTAACACCTCACTTGAGTGACTGCTGAACTGTAAAGTTACAGCAAAGAGGACAAAGTCCCTGAGTAAAGTTAATCCCAGGAATAAGGCAGTGTATACCGCAGGGCCATTAAGAAGAGACTCCCAGCATGCCTTCCTTGTTCTAGACATACACAAAGCCTTGAATCATCAGCTCCTTGGAAAAACATACACATGGTATCTGGTATGATTTGCAACAGCATCTGTTACAATAGGTGAATGTTAGTTTCAAAGAAAAAACACCTCACATCCATTTCGTAGGTCATTCAGTTCATGCTTTTTGCCTTTAATGTTCAGCAACAGAATTCCATTTTAGAACGAAAGCAAGTGACCCGCTCAGGTTATTACAAACCTGATCTTAAAAATACCACATACTTAGCCTGTAATGAATTAACAATGCTTAAGACCGAGTTTTACTACATGCAAAAACCTTTGCTGTTTACACATGGCTAACTGGTTCCAAGTAAATGCAACAAGAATATATTTTTCTTAAACATGAACTTTTATTTGCTTTTCGTCTTTTTGAGACAGGGTCTCCCTTTAGTCCCAGCTATCCTGGAGCTCACTGTGTAGACCAGGTGGGCCTTGAACTCACAGAGATCTGCCTGCCTCTGCCTCCCGAGTGCTAGGATTAAAGGTGTACGCCACCATGCCCAGCTTATTTTATTTTTATGTTATGAGTGTTTGGCCTGCATGTATGTAGGTAGATGCACCATGTGTATACAATGCACATATAGGCCAGAAGAGGGTGTTAGATCCCCTGGACTAGAGTTAAAGACAGCTGCTAGCCACCATGTTGGTGCTGGGAACTGAACTCTGGTCTTCTGTAAGAGCAGCCAGTGCTCTTAACCACTGAGTCATTTCTTCAGGCCTTTTTTTTTTTTTTTAAACCTATAATTTAGAAGAATGGAGTAAGAGACTTCCAAATGTAAATTAAAAAAAAAAGACTTTTGTCTTATAAGTTTAATTTCTCCTAGAAACAAAACCAGGACTTATTTCTGGGGAGTGGAGAACTAACTGACCCTGGAAGGAAGGCATCAGTAAGTTCAACTAATAAGCAGGGGTACTTCATTTTACACAGTGAAAATGGGCTGCGTTTAGGTCAGAGCAAATAAAAGATCAAAGCAACTGTGTTATTTGGAGTTTCTTAAAGGTCCTGGTGAGCTTCCCTCATCTCTTGTCACCAACAGGGAAGGGAGATCTTGACAAATAGCACGTTTTCTCTCTGCCAGGTCCCAAACTGTTTACAACTTTCTGTGAGGAGCTAAAGTTGACTTCATTGATATTTACAACTGGGCTGCGTAATGAGAATCAGATGTCACTCTTGAACAACAGGCTAGTAAGAGAGAGGTTATTAAAAACAGATTCCTAATCCCACCTGTCTGCTCCAGATTTCTTAAACCAAAAGCACTAAATCAGCCCCCCCCCCCAATATTAAAAGTCACATCTGAAAATGTTACTTTTTTCAAGTTGGGAAAAATCTGTCAGTTGGCTGTAGCTTTAGTGGTGTGACAAGAGGAGATACAGCACTAATTCTTTTGTTTGTTTTTTGTTTGTTTTGAGGCAGGATCTCCCTTTACTCCCAGCTGGCCTGGAGCTCACTATGAAGACCAGGCTGGCCTTGAGCTCAGAGAGATCCACCTGCCTGTGCCTCTGCCTCCCGAGTGCTGGGATTAAAGGCGTGTTCCACAACACTAATTCTTAAGAATACACTATTGAGAAAAAAAAATGACTGAAAAAGAAACTTGCTGCCAACTCCAGGCACTTATTGGGCAGGCTTGTTTGTAGTGGGGACGGTCTTTCAGCTGCTCCTGGGTTTCACAACACTTTCATTTGTCTGCCTCTTGGAGCTCTGCCACCAGGGATGAGATTCAAAACAGAATGAAAATCCTACGCTAACTAAGCTGATGTATGGGCTGGCACCACAGGCCAGGGCAGGGCCCGAAGCTTGGAGTCTGCAGTGCCTTGGTGTTCACAGCCTGCAAAGCCTTGGGCCACTGCTCTCCTGTCTGACTTCATTCTAGATATGGAGAAACTTAGGAGGTTGACCCCTAAAGGATGCCTTCTACTTTCAACTTCTTAACTTCAGATAATTTAAAGAACATGAAGTTTTAGTAAAAACAGAAGCCCCAACTCTTGTCATCCGTAGTGACATTACAGAAGGCTCAGGAAGAAGGTGGCAGCACCAAGCTCAAATGCAGGCGCTTGCTGGGTTGCAGCAGAGCTGTGGAATGTTTCCTCTGGGCTAATATAGGGAGATTTCTAGAAAGTCACCCAGGGTTTCAAAGGCCTGGGTTCCCACTGACTTCTCAAGGACACTCAAAGAAGATAAAGTCAGACATGAGCTATAAGGTCTCCAAGCCTCAACCTGGCAGAGTCTGCTGTGTTTCTTCTCACCCCAACCAGGGCCACAGCCAGCAGTTAAGGTTCTCCTCCTCCTGGAGAGCTCAGGTTTGTTTGTTTTCTCTCTCTCTCTCTCTCTCTCTCTCTCTCTCTCTCTCTCTCTCTCTCTCTCTCTTTCTCTCCCCTTCCCTTCCCTCCCCTCCCCTCCGCTCCCCTCCTGTCCCTTCCCCTCCCTCTTCCCTTCCCTTCCCTCTCCTCCTCTCCTCTCCCCTCCCCTCCCCTCCCCTCCCCTCCCTTCCCCTCCCCTCTCTGCCCAGTTGAGGCTCAGGGGAGAGAAGACAGCTAATGGACTTACAGAAACCTGGGGTCCAACCCTTGTTCATCTGCTTACTGCTGGGGTGACTCTGGGGAAGTTACCTGGATATGACAGTGCCCCACCTTTAAGATGTAAGACTGACTCCCCCACAGGAGCTCAGCAGAGCCAATGAGAATGCAGATCTGGCTTCCACAGGGTGGGGGCCTGCCTTCCTGCTTTTTCCTCTCCTTTCCCCCTTCATGAATCCTTTATCACACCAAAGCACTGCTGCCCTGACTGCCAGCTTCTGTGTGCCTATCAGGCCGCCCCTCCCTCCCCATTGCCGTAAGTTCAAATCCTATCTGTCCCCCAAATTCTCACAGACTGCTTCTGCAGAGAAGTACTCCTTCAGAACTTCCCCTCATCTGACATTGCCAAGAACATGATCTATGTGACCCATGTCCTGTGGTGCATTTATGGGCCATTTTATCCTCATGAATCTGCCTTTTCTATCCCTATAAGGTTCGATGTATAGCACACAGTCCAGCACTATACTGAGTGCACACCAAATATTTGTTCAGTGAACAAGTGTGTGAACACAAGACCAAATAGCAGCTCCCTGTGTGCTGGCTTTAATCAAAACAATGTTTTAGCCATTGCCTTGAAGGGAAACTTCCATCAGAGAAGAAAACAACCAAGGCCAGGGTGTGTGGTGCATTCATCAGGTGAGGAAAGCATCTACCTTCTGCGGAGCTAGGAAGTTAGGAGAGCTAAAGCAGCTTGGAGTGTGGAGGTGGAAGGTGGAAGGGTAGGAAGGTGATGGAGGGGATGGGGGGCTTGCGGGGTTAGCAACAGAAGCCCGGGCCCAGGACTGCGGCTCTAAGCCTCGGCCCCCACACAATGCCAACCTGCAGAGCTGGGGACCGTCCTGTGCGACGAATCAGACTTTTGGGATAAAAGAAATCAGATGAAGAACGCTGTATATTTGGTGGCTGCCATGAAACATGAGAGAAAGGAAGAATAAACAAAACAGCCTCATTCAGGAATACTATGAAAAGTTTAAAAAAAATAGAAAGCCTAAGAGAAAATGAATAGTAAACAGCAATAATGTGTACAAGTGCCACTCTGGGGGTCAATTTGGGGCCCATATTAAAAGCATATTAACTGTTGGGCTGGAGAGATGGCCTAGCGGTTAAGAGCGCCGACCGCTCTTACAGAGGACCCGGGTTCGATCCCCAGCACCCACATGGCGGCTGAGAACCGTCTGAAGCTCCAATTCCAGGAGAACTCCAGTTCCAGGGGAATCCGAGACCCTCTTCTGACCTCCGCGGCGTTGCACGACACGGGTGCACAGACTTGCATGCAGACAGTACATTCATACACATACAGAAATAAATAAAAAAAAATTAATAAAAAAAAAAAGCATATTAACTGTTCTCCAAACTATAGTATATTTATCTATTGCAGACTATCTACATTCTGACTACCCATTGAATCCTTTCCATTTACTTTGGCTTCATGCTTATAGTAGAACAAGAAACTTTGAGAGGCATTTTTAAGACTGTTGTTACAAACGCTCCATGAGTTCTTAAATATCAATAATGTAGCTCACTCTGGGATTACTCAAAGAGTCTTCAAACATTTTTATTTTGCTATGGAAACTGCTCTAATGTGACATGTAGTTAAAGGCCTAGAAATCTTGGCTCAAGATATGCGATGTGTAGACACACCCTTAAGAGAGCATGAGATTTATTCCTCTGTTGAAAACCTATCCCCCTCTAAACCCTGTCTACATTAGCCTTTACCCCAACTCTGGGCATGTCAGAACCTCTTCCCTCTGAGGTATAGTCTACCCTTCACTACCACTAGGCTTCCTGAAGCCAGTGAGTGCCCAGGGAGTCAACCTACTTCCTAAGTAGGGCACCACAGAAGAGGGCGCTGAAATTTTCTGAAAAGCTTACTAAAGGAACAAAACAAAGGAGCAAAACTCCTCTTGGCCAGAGTGAGTAAAATATTTTATTAGTTGTTTTCATAAGCTTCTCCTGAGAGTTCCATCAAGATTTAGTCAAGAATGTTGGCTAAAAAAATCATTTTACAAACATGATCTGCAAACTTCAGCTATCCTTACAGAGGAATGATGCACATTCTATATGTCTGGCCTCATAAGACTCCCCTCTTTCATCCCCTAAAAGACTTCATCAGGGATGGAATAAAAAATATTTTAAAACAATGACAAGCAACACTCTAGAGAGGGTGCGAATGGCTAGCCACTTGGGTGGCTAGTGGCAGCAGCCCAAGCTAGGCTGCAGATTTCACATTCTTAGGGCAAAAGGAACCGCAAGTACTATCGTTAATGTTCTGCAAAGATAGCCCATTGCCAAAGCATCCATGAGGACTCCAGATTCCAAGTCTAGCCTGACTCAAGGATGGACTTCAAGAGTAATAATTATGTATGCTCAAATTGAAGTGGTCTGCCAGAAGCAGAGAAAGCCATCCCAATACTAGTGAACAAATCCTTCCGCTGTTCACGTCTTTATCACCTGTTGACCCTAAGAACATTATATATATATATATATCATAATAATCATTCTATATATAAAAGCTCCCATGTATACACATTCCAATGATGAGAATAAAGAAGAGACGACTTCATTTCTAAGAGGAGGCCTACAAAGGGACCTGAAAGTCCAATAATCATGTCTTTGAAGAAAAATCAACTTTAACAAGCCACACACTAGTGACCAGGTCCCTGGATAAATGGCTGTCTGATATGGGCAACAACACGTCAGCTTGCTAAGAGGTAACTTGTGGTATACCCTTAAGTCTGGCCTCCAATATAAACCCAGACCATTCCTTTCCTTGAGAGAACAAGAGGACTTAAGTCCAACTCCAGTTTTTCCCTGAGTATTCCTGAGACAGCTAAACAGAGGGATTAGGATCTGATTATCGCTGTGAAGAAAAATGCCAGCGTAGGTAAAAACCTGGGGGCACCCGGGCGAGATCCAGGTTTATGATTCTGATCGCACAACTTCTGAAACAGACAGAACAGCACCACCTAGATGTGTTCTGAGAGCTCACCAATTGCTGAAGACATCATTATTCTTTCCCTAGGGTTTTATCTGACCAACCATCACCTTTTAGAACTAGAGATTGCTCTTATAAAATTGGATTTGAGAAGTCAGCAGAGTACTCAGAACTGAGCAATGGATGGAGAGTTTGGGGTGAAGTGGTATGCTATGGACCAAGTACAGAGGAGGTCTGGCAGGAGGGTCACTGTGTGCTGCTTGATGAATCATTTGCCCCCAGTTGTACTGACTTTTCCTTGAACACTTTCCAAGAAACTGGCCAGTAAGATAAGGGTTATTGGGTCCAACGCAAGCATTTGGAACAAAACACGATAAATTTAAATTGGGGGTGACCCTCTTAGCTGGCTAAATAGCCTTTGAACTTGGATTTTTTTTTCTATAAGTAAAAATGTCAGTGAAAAGTAATTTCACCTAAACCCTAACCGCAGGAGCTTACGGCCTCCAAACACCCCCAGCAACCCGACTCTGACTGTCTTACCCGCAGCTTCTCCTCTGTCTTGGTGGACTGCTTACAATCGGGATGCCACACGGTAGAACCTGGAAAGATACAAGGTACCTAAGAACAAAGGAAATGGAAAGAAGCCATGGTCCTGTTAAGCAGAATTTCCAGAATGGTACACACTCATCTGTCCTCAGGATAGGGGTGTATTAGAGTCCCACTTGACCCCTAGGTCAAGTGATCTATGACCCTGAAATCAATTCTATATTCTGGGTGAGTTTTCCTGAGCTTGGTCTATATGAGGTATAATTCTAGACCACAGAGCTGGGCCTGAGAGCATTCTAATGTGAGAGATATTTAGCTTTTAACAGGGTCATTTTTTTCTTTTTAAATCACATCATTATCCTTAAACATAATGCCTGAGTGCTTATTACCAACTGCATTTAATTTCAGAATTAAAAGCCACATTTATATAACATCAAAACAGCCAAGCAATTTAACTGGGAGAAATGAAGTTAAAGTAGATAGTCTATGTCCAAATGGAAAATGTACTGACTTTTTCACTGATCTGTCTGTACAGTTGCCTACACTAAGCTGGAAAATCAACTGGCAGAGAGGCTAAAGTTAATGAATCTTTCAACTTTTGTTTTTACTTAAACAGGGGCTTTCCTTTTTTTTTTGGTCTTTTTGAGACAGGGTCTCCCTGTAGTCCCAGCTGTCCTGGAACTTACTCTGTAGACCAGGCTGGCCTTGAACTCACAAAGATCCGCCTGGGGCTTTCCTTTTAAACAAGTGAAGTGATTATTTGAGTGCTATTTCCTGTTCCTGCTTCAAAGGTCTCCCTTTTCCAGAATATGACAAATTTTCACGGGTGGTACCAGCATCACAGAATTAAACAACACATTTAAACAACACTCCAAAGGAAAGTTCATATTTTAAAAATCCAATACCTGCCATATGACTGTATATGACCAGATACATAATATATGCCATTCACATAACTATGGGGAAGGCTGATATGTAAGTCCAATGTCCCTGTGTGGGTTTCTTTAGATGTGGGAGGGGCAGAAGAACCTAGACTACTCAAAAGGACCCGAGCCTATACAGTTACTAGATAGAAAGCGGTAAGCAAATGATGCACGTGAGAGTCTCAGCATAAACACCAGTCTATCAGTTTCAACCTTTATCACCTCAAGCAGCGGCCAGTAGGCACCAAGTTAACTAACTCATAAATCACTTTATACTGCTAAGATAAAACAACATTACGTTAATGACAAGGAAATTTATTCTGTATCAGAATAATACTTTAACCTCTGTTTAATAATCATTTCTACTTTGTATCACCAAGGACCCAAAAAAGAAAAAGAAATCAAACAAATAAAACTGGACAGGATACATATCCTTCAGCACTAACACTGGCTCAAAGGCTGATGACAAAACACAAGAAATCTCTTCATGTGGAGAACTGAAGGGTCAGTCTCAGGCTAGGAGAAGCACTCTCTGGAAGGTTCTACTGAGCAGGAGGCACTGGCCAGAACACAGAGTTTGCACACAATACCAACATTGTTTTCCAAGGGTCAAACACAGCTGGAATGTGATCTGAGAGAGCATCAGATACTGATAGAGATGAAGTTACTCATTCTCAGGGATGCAACAAGAGGCTAGGCATCGGGAAGCAAAGCTCAACTCCAAGGGTGGATCTCTGTGAGTTCAAGGCCAGCCTGGTCTACATAGCGAGTTCTAGGACAGCCGGAGCTACAGGGAGACCCTGTCTCAAAAAGACCAAAAACAAACAAAAAAAAAACAACCCCAAAACAAAGGAGACTCAGAACAAGCCCTATGGCTCTGAACATGGCCCATCTCCTGAGTGTGACGTATTTGTGCACAACTCAAACCCCTTCTGTTTGGCTGCTGGGACCACTGTGAACATCCAGAGGCACACTCTAGCCTGTGAATCTCTGCCCCTAGCACACACAGGTACAGGCTGCCACGCACTTGTAAGTCTGTTCTGTGAGCTCTAAAATTGACACACTAAAATCTATAACCAGGGCTGGTGATGCATGAAGAATTGACCTGCTTTCTTAAAAAAAAAAAAAGCAAAGTGACAACTGCTTATCACCATTGCAGATGTACAGCGTACGTGGGAAAATGTGTCTTATGAAGCTCCCTGAGACCACAGATGTGGTGTGTGTCACTTGCTGACATGGGGCCTTTGACACTCGCTGCTGTGCTTCCTCACTGCTTCTCAGAGATCATATAAAGCCAAAGGGCACCAGGCTGTCAGTGTTTCACCTAATGAGCACTTTTCAAGAACAGAGAAACCAAGCTTGTGTTTTAACACTCGACAATCACATCTACAGACTTTTCTTAGTTGCACAAAAACAAAATTGAGAAAGCAAAGCAAACCATTCATTAAAATCACACATAGTATTATTCGTGGAGAGGAATGAAGAGATGACATGCAGAGGCAACTGAGACCCAGTAATTACCAAAAGCCAACAGGCATTCCCTCTTACAGCTCTTGCTAATTGTACTGATAAACCTTGGCTAATGAATGACTCCTTTTCCAGTTAAAAATAGCAAAATGCTTGCACAGATGGTGCTGTTTGACTAGAGGAGAATTTGTGCTTAAAGCTGTCCCCCAAACACTGGAATGTTAGAGGGGATCAAAACAGATCAGTTTTACATTGGAAACATCTCTCAAAATTATTATCATCATTTTGTTTGATTGCTTTTTTGAGACCGGGTCTCCCTATAGCCCCAGCTACGTAGACCCAGCTAGCCTCCATCTCACAGAGCTCAGCCTGCCTCTGCCTAATGAGTGCTGGGATTAAAGACAAGTGCCACCATGCTCACCTTTCTCAAGACTATTTTTAATTAAAGAAAATGTTATGATTTACTGGGAATGAAGACTTCCTTATCACCAGAAACTTTTTAATTTCTCTTGCAGGAAGTCTGGGTGTGTTCCCTCCTGCTCTCTATTTCAATATGAACTATACCCTCTCAATGGAATGAACTATGTCTGTGATATAATTCACCAGGAGAATGTCTTGAAAAATCCAGATACCAACAGGCTTGGAGACTTTGGAAGGATTCTCTCAGAGGAGAAAAGGCAAGGTAGCCATTATCACATGAGCAATACTTCTAGAAATTTCTAAAATGTTTTCCTCCTCCTTTCGATCTTTTGTTTTTCATACATACTCCTGGGGAAAATTGGAGGGAGCACCTGCTGACTTTCACTCGTCACGCACATCCACAGGATCGAACTTCAAGTCTTAGCCTCTCCAAGCAGCAACTTGAGCTCGTTCCTTAGTAGCTTCCAGGGCTCACTGCCAGTGTGTCAATTGCTTGGATGATTAATGCTAACTGATGAGGTAACTTCTGGCATATTCCCTTTGGAACTGGGTAGTCTCTCAGCTAACAAAATGCCTCCTCCCAAAACAATTGGACCAACGGAGCAAGACTGCCTTTCTCCAGCAAGGAAACTTAGCTCTGTTCTCTAGGCCCTCTTACCTTGAAGATACATTTCCTCTCCTTCTGTGAACATTTGGTTGCATCTGCTGCATCGTGCACAGCTGGGGTGATAATGTTTGTCACCTGCCTGCAAGAGAAAAAAAAAGACATTGAATTTGCTACTTGTCATGGCTCTTAGACTCTTTTCTGGACTTAGCAGTTAAGAGCGCCGACCGCTCTTACAGAGGACCCGGGTGCAATCCCCAGCACCCACATGGCAGCTGAGAACCGTCTGAAACTCCAATTCCAGGAGAACTCCAGTTCCAGGGGAATCCAACACCCTCTTCTGACCTCTGCGGCATTGCACGACACGGTTGCACAAACTTGCATGCAGACAGTACATTCATACACATACAGAAATAAATAAAATAAAATAAAGACTTGAGGATTTAGAAGAAAAGAGAAGATGCTGAGGAAGGAAAAAGAATCATCCAGTAGACGGAACTTCCCATAGCAGCAAGCCAATCTTCTGGGCCGGAAGGGGCTTACAGAGCAGCTCATCCCCATGGTGATGAGGTAGCCTTGCATGTTGGGGTTTCTGGCTTCCATTTCCCTCTTGAGCTGGGGTTTCCTGAATGGATGTCAGTTATCCAACTCAAGCCTGAGATAAGTTCACTGTATCTTCCCAAAGCTCTAGCCTAAAATTGGTATCTTGGAGCTGAAGAGATGGCTCAGCAGTTAAGGGCACTGGGTATTCTTGCAGAGGACCTAGATTTGGTTCCCAGCACCCACATGGAGGATAACAGCCATCTGTAACTCCAGTTCCAGGGGATCTGACACTCTTCTTTGACCTCCAAGGGGATGGTACACATGTGGTACACTTACATACATGCAGGTGAAACACTTATACACAAAATGAAAATAAGTAAAAATCTTAAAAGAAAATGAACATAAAAATTTATGTTAGAGGCTAAAACTGGTTTATATTAATCCAATAAAAATAAATGGTCTTGGGGTTGGGGAGATAGCTCACTTAGTTGGTAAAGTGTTTGCCATGCAACCATGAAGAACTGTTATCAGTTCCCTGAAGGTAAAGGAGCACTGTAACCACAGTGCAGGGGAGATAGAAAGTTGACCTCTAGCCTCTATGTCTATGTGCGTGCATTCATATGAACACACACACACACACACACACACACACACACACGCACGCACACACTCCTCCTATTCAGCAGATTCTTACTTTCTTGGCTAAATAATCAGAAATAATTACATCTAGCTTGTACCAAGGAGAGAAAACCCACAACAAGACATTATTTATTGTTTTTGTCTTAGAACTCAAATTTCTCTTCTATGCTGCTTATATATATGTTTTACCAAGGTCTTTTCTTAAGAGTTCATGAAGAAGGCATTTTACTGAGGTAGATCTTCAGAATTCTCTACATTTTTCCATTCTTAAATATGACAGAAGCCATCACAGCAGGTGTTGGCTTCCCAAGGCAAAGTGTCACTGGATGCAGGGACATTCTCTAGGCAGGTGTCAAATCACATTAGAGTCATGGTCCAAATGCAAGCCTGACCAGAACAGAATCCCTTTAATCACGGCTTAGCAAACATCTTCCTCACCTAAGAATGATCAAATGTACACTGTGATTAAGTCATTTCACCAGCCAACTATGGAAATGGTTCTTTTGTCCTAACCATGGGCATTGGCCAGCTGAGAAAGAGCAGTGGCTGCTTCCTGTTTCTGAGCACCTGTGAAACCTCAACAGGAAGTCAGAGGTCAAGTAGTGATTCTTTTCTTATATCCTCCTGTAGAGAGTACAAAATCCCCTTACCAGCCACTGTGTGAGAGGCTGAAAGGCTGGTCAAGATGATCAGCCAGGAAAAAAAAAAAAGAAAGCCATTTAAATTAGAAGCCACCATATTGGTATTTTTCAATGGCACCTGCTAGAAAATTCCAGAACTAGTGATCTTATTCTTGGCTATTTGATATTTCTTATTTATTTTAAAACATTACATTTTATTTTGGGAAGTGGGGTTGTGAGTGGTAGGAGAAGAGTAAAAGTAAAAGTTATGAGTATGAAGGAACTTTTGCCCTTAACCTAGCCAAAGCCAGATGTGACCAAGAGGAAGAAGGAAGATGTTGCTGTTGCTAAACCAGGTTGGCTTTCTAGGATGTCAGTGCTGAGGTTCAAGTCAGTTTCAACAGTTTCTGGGTCCTCAAGAAAAATGTAAGTGAAAGGGGTAAAGACTCACTGGTACAAATCTAGTGTCTCCTATATTAAAACGCACAGCCCTCAGTGAACTAGGTCTAGAAAAGAAATTTCTTGAGGTGGTGTCCTAGTTAACTTTGGCTGCGTCTTGACACAGCCTTGAGACATCTGAGGGAATCTTAACTGAGGGATGTCCCCTATCAGACTGCCCCATGGCCATGTCTGTGAAGGATTGTCTTGATTGATGGTTGACCTGGGAGGGCCCAAGCTCACCAAGGGCAGCACCATCCCTAGGCAGATGGGCCTGGGCTGTATAAGCTAGCTAGCTGAGCCCAAGCCAGCCAGGGCAGTAAGCAGCATTCCCCCATGGTTTCAGGGCAGTAAGCAGCATTCTTCCCCCACGGTTTCAGGTCAGCTAGAGCTACAGGGAGACCCTGTCTCAAAACAACAACAACAACAAAAAAAAAAAACATAAATAAATAAATATCACACAGAAAAATAAAATCTGGGGTGGTCGGGTGCTTGCCTAGCATGGATGAGGCCCTGAGAGTATCCCCAGTACTGCAAAAACAAGCCAACAAAAACCCATCAAACAGCCACATAAAGTCATGGCCAAAGGCACTGTGTGTCAAGTGTGACTGAACTCACATCTAGTTTTAGTACTGCGTAATCTTTTGAAGGTGAGCAACTCACAGTCTTCAGCTTTTGTGTGTTACAAAATGTAGAGACTCATCACACAGACCTTGCAAAATTCCTGAGAGGACTCTCAGGAAGCTAGCCTATCACTTGGCATGCTGCTAGGGGCTTTAGTCTCCATGTCATCTCCATGTCCTACAAGGCAGACACTGTCACTTATAGATATTCGTGTCAGAGGGCACACTACATACATGCTGATTTCAAATGTGATGCCTCAGTGGAGGGTACGGGAAGAATGGTCATCAGCAAGTGGTCATCACTAAGGTGGCCACCGGGAACACAGGTGGCTGGGGGAAAGAGAAGCCTTTAGCAGATTTTTTTTTTTTTATCTTTTTGAGACGGGGTCTCCCTGTAGCCCCAGCTGTCCTGGAACTCACTATGTAGACCAGGTTGGCCTTGAACTCACAGAGCTCCACTTGCCTCTGCCTCTCCAGAACTGGGATTAAAGGCGTGCACCACCACACCTGGCTAGCTTCTAAGTTTTTACAACAAAAATGTATTGTTGTGTCATGGTGTCAAAGAGCATAATGGCCAACAAGCAAAAGTCCATGTCTCTTAGAGTTATGAAACATGGGCTTGAGGTTTCCTCCCAGCCTGTCTTGAAATCGGAGATCTTGGATTCTTTTCTTAACAAGTATTTTATTATTTTTAATCTAAGTGTATGAGTGTATTGTATATGTGTATGTAGGTGCACCCATGTCATGTAATGCCCATGGAGGTCAGAAGAGGGTGTCAAATCCTCTGGAACTGAAGCTACAGAAGGTTGTTAGCTGCCGTGTGAGTGCTGGGAATTGTACCTAAGTCCTCTGCAAGAGCAGCCAGTGCTCTTAACCACTGAGCCATCTCTCCAGCCCCCAGATCTTGGAATAATGACCAACAAGAAAAAGTCTGTGTCTCTTAGAGTCATGATACCTGGGCTTGAGATTTCATACCAGCCTGTCTTGAAATCTGAGATCTTGGATTCTTTTTTAAAAACTACTTATTATTTTTATGTGTATGTGTGTATTGTCTATATGTATGTAGGTGCAACCGTGTCCTGTAATGCCTGAGGAGGTCAGAAGAGGGTGTCAGATCCCCTGGAACTGGAGTTATGGATGGTTGTTAGCTACCATGTGGGTGCTGGGAATTGAACCTAGGTCCTCTGCAAGAGCAGCCAGTGCTCTTAACAGCTGAGCCATTACTCCAGCTCCCAGACCTTGCATTCTTTTATTTTTTTAATTTATTTTTGTATGTGTATGAATGTACTATCTGCATGTAGGTTTGTAAACCCGTGTCGTGCAATGCCGCGGAGGTCAGAAGAGGGTGTCGGATTCCCCTGGAACTGGAGTTCTCCTGGAATTGGAGTTACAGACAGTTCTCAGCTGCCATGTGGGTGCTGGGGATCAAACCCTGGTCCTCTGCAAGAGCAGTCAGTGCTCTTAACCACTAGGCTCTCTCTCCAGCCCCAGACCTTGCATTCTTTATTGCAGAGTAGAGATGACAGTGGTGGTTGTGATGAGATTAATAAAATGAACATTTTTCACTGCTTAATCTGAGTCAGTTGCAGCTTCATACACATTTTAAAAAAATTTTTGTGTGTGTCTTTTCGAGACAGGGTCTCTTTGTAGCTCCAGCTGTCCTGGAACTTGCTCTGTAGACCAGGCTGACCTTGAACTCACAAAGATCCACCTGCCTCTGCCTCCTGAGTGCTAAGATTAAAGGTGTGCGCCACCATGCCTGGCTAAGCTCAGCTCCTGTCATAGCCACCTAAGCAGACTGGGCTATCATCAGCCCTGCTTTGTAGCTGAGGAAGCTCACATCTGGAGAGGCTTGGTACCTCATCATGCAGACATGGTGGGACCTGGATGCTACCCAGGCAGTCTGTCCTTAATTAGTGCCACAACCAATAACCATATTCCAGGGCCCTAAGTGCCCTGCAGTGTTGGTGGCTCAGTGACCAAATGTCACCTTGATAACTGGGTAATGGACTGCACACAATCCTAACAATGATGGGAAGTGCCGCAGTTCTCTGCCCAGAACTGAGCTGCTTACAGTAAGGCTTGTGGGTGTGGCTGGGCTTTCTGGTTGCCACCTTTCCAAACACAGGCAAAGGAGTATAAATAAATGTACTGTATACAGTTCTACTATAAAGTGTCACAGAGATGGACAGAAGCGAGGCCCCACGAGGCAGGGTCCTGCTCTGTAAATCATTAGCTAAGAAATAGCACTTCGAGGAACATCTACCTTCCCCCGAGCACCTCTTCCACCTCGAGAAGCTGATCATGTCAACAAATCCATGTCATGTCAAGACACTTTGCATCCAAAGGCAGCTTCGGGCCACTGGAGAGTTTTTCTGTTTCTGAAATAGTATAAGCCCGAGGGGCTAGGGGGTTAGGGGCTCAAATACAGTGGATCCCCTCTTCTGTGAGAGTGAACTACCTACTCTTGTTTCATTTCTTCTTCTACAGCCACTCATGACAGTTCACAGACAAGGTCTGTGCACAGGGCCAGGAAAGTATCAGAGCTGAACACAGATGCAGGGTAGCATGCAAAATGACTGAACTCAGATGGATATAGAGATGAACTGAAATAATTTAAAGTGGAGTAATTTTTAAAAGGAGAAAGTTTTTCACATCATGAGCAAAAATAATGAATATGACTCATTGTAGAGACTGCAAGCTTGTGAATCCTTTGCAGGCCCTCTGTGTGGTGGTGACATTTGAGTGTTTATCTTGCTCCTCACTGCCAGCACACAGCATTCGACTTTACCTGTGCCTAAGAGACCAGACATGCCACTGCATGTCACCACCATCCTCCATCTGATTTTATACCTTTCTACTTAGAAAAAAAAGGGGGGGACTTGCTAGACATGGTAGCTCACACCTGTAATCTCAGCCTTGGGAAGGTAAAGCAATAGGATTGCCTCAAACACAGTCTGGCTAAAACAGTGAATTCTCAGACAGTTTCAGCTACACAGTAAGATCCTGTGTCAAACAAAATCAAACAACAAAATAAACCAATGAAACAAAACAAACCCTTTCAACCTCATGTCAGCTTTTTAACCATTTAAAAAAATATATATATTAAAAGATTACATTATAGCTAGCTAACTCCACGACCAATAGTTTGATTATTTATCTGAGGTTTTTTTTTTTTTTTTTGGACTTTTTGAGACAGGGTCTCCCTTTAGTCCCAGCCAGCCTGGAGCTCACTATGTAGACCAGGCTGGCCTTGAACTCACAGAGATCTGCCTGCCTCTGCCTCCTGAGTGCTGGGATTAAAGGTGTGCACCACCACGCCCAGCCTAAGAAAGTTCTTAGCCGCCATGTGGGAGCTGGGAATTGAACCCGGGTCCTCTGCAAGAGCAGTTAGTGCTCTTAACTACTGAGCCATCTCTCCAGCCCCATTTATCTGAATTTTCAAACTAACTTTCTACACAGTGTTTCAAAATGAAAACAAACAACAAAACCCCCAAACAAATCCCCAACAAAACCAAACCACTTTCTTTAATAGTGTGGGGAAAAATATCAGACTTTGGTTAGATGCTGGTTAAACTCTAATTTGAAGAGTAACTTTAACATATAAGCTAGAATTCTGGAAAAAGTAAGACAGTGTAAGATACCATTCTTTTTCAACCCATGTCTAGAAAAGTACAAATTAGTTCTGAATTCCTTATGAACACAGAGTGCAAGGAAAGGGCTCTGAGGCCTGGAATTGAGAGGTTTGGCCACCAACCCTCACCTTGGTACCCACAGACCCTCAATTCTGATACTATTAACCCTTCCCAAGCCCAGCACACTAATCTGAGAAAATGGAGAGTGGGAACTAAACACTTTCAACTTCTACTCAGATGTAAGCCTCTGCTTGTATGTAAAATCCCTATACATTGAGAACAGTACTACATACAGAACACCAAAGTGGGTGGAGAGGGACATGACATTCTGGGTGGTTAGAAGAGAGCTTAGCCAGTGACTCCACAGTGTCTGATGCCCAGGAGGGATTCTAAACCCTGGGCCAGCTGCGCAGGCTACAGGTAACAGGGAGAGAGAACTGTGATTATGAAGCCCTTTCTGCAACTGATAGATTGGTAATATGTTTAGCTCCTGGCTGCAAACTGTCCCTCTTCCTTTCTCTTCATCCACTTCCTCTTGGAATATGCTACATTAGAACTGAGCCCTTAAGGTTGACCTTTGTCTGTTTATCACTTACTCCCCACCTACTTTAGGAATGACTTGCAGATGCTACTGGGGGAAGGTCATGGTTTTAAAACAAATGATCAAAGAGCTCAAATGCATGTCTGTTGTGACCTGAGCTTCTTAGATGTGGCCAAGAATGAAGTCTCTCTTCTTCTAAACAGATATAGTATTAAACTGACTCCTAATGACTTATTGTTATGCCTATAGATGAATACATCTCTCGACCCTCAACAGAGAAGCTTCTTTACACAGTAGATGGTGATTAACACAGAGAATCACAACTGGCCAACAGGCAAAGAATAAGAGACTACAGAGTATGTATCCCTGATTGGGACACCTATACCAAAAAGCCAAGATTTAGGGATCCTTGCAGAAGGGGAGGAAGAAGGGTTGTAAGAGCCAGAGGTGGTGGATGACCACAAGGAAACAGTTTTCCAGACAGCTGGTCAGTTACTCATATCAACCCACAACACTAGTGACAGCATACACAAGTCTCACATAAGCTCAAGCCAGAGGAAATCCCAGCACAGATGTTGGAAGTGGGTAAGAAGCCCCAACCCCACCTGAGGAGCTACTGGCATCTGACCGTTGCTGGAAAGGGAGGAGTCTTTCGAGGTTGTGACTCTAGGTAAGTTAACTAGGCTCCAGTGGAGACACAAATTAGACTTCATAGGCCATGTATGTGAGTGTGTGTGTGTGTGTGTGTGTGTGTGTGTGTGTGTGTGAAACTGAGCATGGGGTAGCAAGAGGACGTGTGATTAGGGGAGGGGATTTAAATATGATCAAAATAGCTGAGAGTGGTGATGGACGCCTTTAATCCTAGCACTCGGGAGGCAGAGGCAGGCGGATCTCTGTGATTTCAAGGCCAGCCTGGTCTACAGAGTGAGTTCTAGGACAGCTGGGGCTACAGGGAGACCCTGTCTCCAAAAGACCTAAAAATAAATAAAAAATATGATCAAAATATATGAAATGCACAAAAATTCAATAAAAATGGGGGGGTCTTACTTCTTAAAGAAACAGCCACAGACAAGTATCTCTAGCTAGGCAAGGTCTTGATGCTAATCATTAAAGTGGCTCTTAAGGCACCAAAGGAATTCTACAGGGACCTTAGCTACAGAACAGAAAAACCTTCCACAGAAATATCAGACCTTAGAACATGTTCAAGTTATTTTTTGGACAGACCTTTGAGGAATACAGGTAGAACAATGAATGATAGCTGCATGACCTGTTTCCATAGAAGTTAAACTGTCAAGGTCTAAGGTACTACTGGTAGGGTTTTTTTTTTTTTAATTTTTTTATTTTACTTATTTCTGTATGTGTATGAATGTACTGTCTGCCTGCAAGTGTGTGCACCCGTGTTGTGCAATGCTGCAGAGGTCAGAAGAGGGTGTCGGATTCCCCTGGAACTGGAGTTCTCCTGGAATTGGAGTTTCAGATGGTTCTCGGCTGCCATGTGGGTGCTGGGGATCGAACTAGGGTCCTCTGTAAGAGCGGACGGCACTCTTAACTGCTAGGCCATCTCTTCAGCCCCTTACTGGTAGGTTTTTAAGATCTAAGTTCATTCAGAGATAGAACAGTGGAGCTTAAAAACCCCAACCCTTGCAAACACAGCTCTGGTTGATGGAGAGTTCAGATTAAGGGCATGCAGTCGGAGGCCCATGCTGATCAGAAGTACTTTTTATTCTGTGGTCTTTTAATGTTTTTTTTAAATTTTTGTATGTGTATGAATGTACTGTCTGCATGTAGGTCTGTGTACCCATGTCCTGCAATACCGAGGAGGTCAGAAGAGGGCGTCGGATTCCCCTGGGACTGGAGTCAAAGATGGTTCTCAGCTGCCATGTGGGCACTGGGAATTGAATCTGGGTCCTCTGCAAGAGCAGTCGGCGCTCTTAACCGCTAGGCCATCTCTCCAGCCCCTATTTTGTGGTCTTTTTGAGACAGGATCTTCCTGTAGCCCCAGCTGGCCTTGAACTCACAGAGATCCACCTGCTTCTGCCTCCCAAGTGCTAGAATCAATGGCCTATGTTACCATGCCCAGCCTGATAAGGAATATTCTAACTTTATTATCCATCAGCAACAATCAAAGAATCTTTAATTTTTATCTTATTTGTTTTTGTTTTTTTTTTTTTTGAGACAGGGTCTCATATGCAGCTGGCCTAGAACTCTATATATAGTCAAGGTTAGCCTCAAACTCAAAGAGCTCTGCCTACCTCTGCTTCTGGAGTACTAGGATTAAAGGCATGCACCACCATGCCCAGTTATTTTTTTTTTTTATCTTTCTAATTAGTTGCACAATTTTGAGCCCAGCATTCAGGAAGCAGAGGTAGGTGGGTCTTTGTGAGTTCAAGACCAGCCTGGTCTACACAGTAAGTTCCAGGCCAGCAGGGTCTACAGGGAGACCCTGGCTCAAAAAAGACCAAAAAATAAAATAAAATTAGTTGTGTGTACATTTGTGCCTGTGTTCAGGAATGTGCTCATATGTCACTGAGCATACAAAGCACATGCATGTGAAGGTCAGGATTTGACATTGGGTATTTTCCTCAGTTGCTCTCTATAATTTTTTTTTTGATTTATCTATTTTTATTTTTTGTGTATGAGTGTATCGCCTGCATGTGCGTAAGTGCACCCATGCCATGCGCTGCCAGCAGAGGGCGGAAGGAGGCATCAGATCCCCTGGAGCTGGTGTCACAGACTGTTGCTGGCCACCATGTGGGTGCTACGTGCTGAACTTGGGTCTTCTGAAAGAGCAGGTAGTGCTCTTACTGGCTAAGCCATCTCTCCAGCCCCTTCACCTTACTTTTTCAGGCAGGGTCTCCCACTGAACTCTGATTTGGCCAGACTGGGCAGTCTCTGTTTACATGCTGGAATTACAGGTGTGGACCTCCACAGCTGTCCACATGTGGGTGCTAGGGATTCAAACTCAGGCCCTTGCACGTGCATGGCAGGCACTCTAAACTGAGCTAGCTTCCAAGGAACTTTTCAAAGATATGTTCAAGCAGCTCCATAGTGGGGCTCAGAAATCAGTTTTAAAATTTTATCAACACTAAAATGGCTCTGTATAGGTCACCATGAACTGGGTAAACATCAATCTGAGTAGAACCAAAGCCCCAAACATGACAGCCAATGAGGAGGCCAGAGGGAGGAACCAGGACATGCTGACTACGTGGCAGATGTGTGGGTGGGGAGGGAGCTGCGAAGCATGCAAGATCCCTATTCAGTGCCTGCAGAGGGGCAGTGCTCGTGCTGAATCAGCCCTTTTTCGGTCAGTGTTTTCCTCTCTGGAGTGGGAGAGGTTTCCCCTGGGACTGGACAGGCCTGATCTCCAGGATGCAGACTCATCTGTTCCAGGAGGACCTTTCCTAATGCACTGTCATGAACAGGCAGAATCATAAGGGTGTGCCCTGTCCCAATGCTTGTACCTGGGCATAGGTGAGTAAATCAGTCCACCCAGGCAGTTTTCATCAAGCCCAGAAGACACTATACAAGTCTGTACAAAGCTAATCTCAGATGAGAACACCCTAGAATTCCTCTACCTCATGGCTTACAGTCCCCATGAGCTTGCAGATTGCCCCAGACATAACCTCTGTGTTATGGGGAGGGTGGTAGCCTGTTATTACAAAGATACAGAAAACAGTTGATAGAGAAACAACAAACAAGCCATAACCCTTTATGCTCTGGTTTGCTTTGGCTATTTGTGGTGGCGGGGGGGGGGGTTACAACATTCCAGGGCAAATGCATGTTGTATTCTGAGGAGGTTAATGCTCTCCTATTTAAGGAATTAAGTGCAAATACTTTAAAACAATTTTAATGTTATAAATGCTTAGAGCTATATTAATGTTGTAAAGAACATAATGGCCTCTTTTAAAATTTTATTTTGGCTTTTTGAGACAGGGTCTCATGTGGCCCAAGCTGGCATCAAAACTCTCGGGGACTCTGAACTCCTGATCCTTTGCCCCTACCTCCCAAGATCTGGATTACAGAGCTACAGATTCAGTGAAATTGCCACCAAATTTCAGCAGGATCATGTGTAGAAACTGATAAGCTGCCAAATTTTATATGGCAATGCCAAAGGCTCAGACCGACAAACCTTTTGGCAAGATTAGGACCAAGATAAAGATTTAAATTACTTGATTTAAAAACTTACTTTGATGCTCCAAGTAATCAAGGCAGCAATGCTGGGCATGAGGACAGACTTACAGATCAGTGGGACAGAAGAGGGAGTCTAGAAATAAGCCCCATACACAGTTATGATCAGCTGATTTTTCCAAAAACTGCCAAGGCAATTTCCTGGGAAGTGGATAATCTCCCCAATAAATAAATGATGCTGGAGGTGCTGCATAGCCATAATCAATTAAATTCTTCCTAAACGCATTATAAAATTGAACTCAAAATGGATCACAGATGTACATATAAAAGCTAAACCTAGGCTGGGCATAGTAGTGCACGCTTGTAATTCTAGCACTTGGGAGGCAGAGGCAGCCGAATTTCTGTGAGTTCAAGGCCAGCCTGGTCTATATAGCAAGCTCCAGGCCAGCTGAGACTTTTTGAGACCTCTCTCAACAAAAAGACCAAAGGAAAAATAAAAAGCTAAACCTATGCCATTTCTGGACACGAGCACAGAAAAAAAATCTTTATGATCCTGTTTTGGGCAAAGATTTCTTACATATTATATCAACAGTGTGATCTATAAAAGAAAAATAAATTCTCATCAATAAATTCCCTCTCTCAAAGATATCATAACAAATGAATGATTACAAAGACAAGGAACAAATTTTGCACATCACATTTCCAAAAACTGATTTGTATCCACATTATATTAAGTGGTCTAGCAACTCAGCTACAGGAAATCAACCAACTTAACTGAAAAATGGACAAAAAGTATGGGCTAGATGGGCTAAGGGTATAGTTCAGTGTAGAGTACCTGACTTGCATGCATGGGTTTAGTTCCCAGCATCATTAAGAAGGAGCCAAACAAACAAAAAATACTAACCAAATGATGACAATAATAACAAAACCCAAAGATAGGACAACGACGACGACGACGATGATGATAATATGATCATGGTGATGCTAGTGATTGTGGTGCTGGCGATCAAACTTAAAGCCTGTGCATTAGTCAAGAGCTACTACGGAGGACACCCCAGTCCCCCACCCCTCAAAGACTTAAATAGACACTTCACAAAAAGGTACATGAATGTCTAAAATACATAGAAATATTTTTAACATCATTAGTCAATAGGGAAATAAAACTACTCTCACACTACATCACAGAGGTTGTCACTACGAGGATGACTCTGCCAGGTGTTGAGGAATGGAGACAGTGGAGACTGCGGCGGGGGGGGGGGGACGGACTTAAAGTGGCACAACTACTTTGGGAACCTTTTTGGCAGTTTTTCAAAAAAGCTGAAAATAAATATGTCATGCAATACAATACTTGCAACTCCTGGGTATTTAATTAAAAGAAATAAAAGCCTATGTCTACGAGATAAAAGCCTATTTCTATGAGAAAGTTTGCAGTACTATTATTCATAACAGACCCAAAGTGTTATAATCCAAATGACACTCAACTAGTGGAAAAGTAAACAAGAAATGGAATGTTAACAAGAAAAAAAAAGGGGCGATTGCCAAGCAATAACAGGAACGATCTACTCGTATACACAATACCCTGGAAGAACTAGAAGTACGTTACATTAAACAAAAGGAGGCAGACACAAAAAGACAACGTAGCACATGATTCCGTTTATATGAAATCCTATTAAAGAAAGGCAAGACCAGAGAGTGGAAAGAGATCGGTGTTGCTGAGGACCGGACGGGATTGATTGCAACCAAGCAATCAATCTGGAGTGGTGGGACCCTGTACACACCACAGTCAAATGGTACACTTGCAACGCCTACATTTTATGGTTTGTAAACTCTTCCTCAATAGACATGTGAACAAAAACAAAATGACAGGGAGGATGGGGTGAAGACCTGACCAAGAAGGCAGGAGAAGCCATTCCATTCACAGTCCACAGTCACAACAGGTTACATGGATTCATTCTGTCTGGAGGTCCAGATGGCTCTGGGAAGCTATTTGGAAAGATGGGCTTTTTCCAAAATAAATATTCCTGTGTGTATGTGGCTAGATATACACATGTAATACTGTGTTAATAGCAATTGTATGACTATTTTCCAAAGGGAATTTTAAAAACAGTTTGCTCATCTAATTATTTCTCTGTCTTCAGAAAAATTCCTTTTCCTTTTGAATAAAAGGAGAAAAATCAACTGCAGACAGTTTAAGTAATGTGAAGTTAGAAAAAGAACCTGAACTACCAACTTAACCTGAGACAAAAGAAAAAACTTGTCAGATGACAAGTAGTCATGGTTCCTTTTATTGTACAAATTAAGTCTTCATATAGCTGAAGCTTGCTTTCATCATTTGCAAAGGCTAAAGGAAGATGAAATCATCTTATTCAAGTCTTCAACAAAAACTTTACTTTGGGGGCTGGAGAGATGGCCTAGCGGTTGAGAGCGCTGACCGCTCTTACAGAGGACCGGGGTTCGATCCCCAGCACCCACATGGCGGCTGAGACCCGTCTGAGACTCCAATTCCAGGAGAACTCCAGTTCCAGGGGAATCCGACACCCTCTTCTGACCTCCGCGGCACTGCACGACACGGGTGCACAAACCTACATGCAGACAGTACACTCATACACATACAAAAATAAATAAAATTAAATTAAAAATTATTAAAAAAAAAAAAAAAAAAAAAAAAAAAACTTTACTTTGTCCTTCCTGCTTGCAACTCTTGAAAGAGCTTTACCAAATGTAATAAACAAAACAAAACAAAACACCACTATAAATAACACAAAGTCTTTTATGGTCAACTATCCCAAACATGTTTTATTTTTCAAAAAGGCTTTGTTAGAGCAGAGTAACACTGAGTGGAAACCAGAATTCCCAAAGTCTCCTGCTCCCCCCAACCCCAGCTTTGCCCAACATCAACAGTGTACTCCTGAATGGTGATTTGCTATAAATGATGACCTACATTGACACATGAGTAGAACCCGAGTCTCAGTTCACAGTGGTGGTCACTCTTGCTGCCTGCTCTACATTCTATGGTCTGGACAAATTTCTGATAATATATAACCACCATTACAGAATCACATATAGTAGTCTTAATGCCTTAAAAGACCTCTGTGTTATGCCCTGTCACCCCCCAATGTTTTTTCTTGACGTCAGCGACCTGCATGGCATGGGATGCCATGATGCATCTCTGCAAAGCTTATCTATCATTTCAAATTCAATTCGTGCTTCTCAGAAGGGAGGTATCCTAAGACCAGGAACAGATAATAAAAGTTAAATATGTTCCTATCATGACTGTAAATTATTAAGAAATATAACAAGTTTGGAGGGTGAGCAGGGAACAGAGGATGAGCTATCGAATGTCCTTGAGTATTAATTTGGTGTTCAGAGAAAAGGTGTCTTGTATTTAGTTGTTGCATCCATTCTATGCTTGATTTTTTTTCCTTTTCCTCATAAGGAAAAACGTCATGCACTTTATTTTATTTTGCATGCAAATAGTGGAATTTCATCACCGCCGGTCATGTACTTTATATGTCAGATTCTTCTTTCTTATACAGAAAGAAGAAAGCCTTGAAAGTACTCCCCACCCTTTTCTTTAGAGAGAGCTATAGCTTTGTCTTTTTAAAGTACAATTCTTTATTGTATAACACATTCTGAGAATATGTGCCCATTGAAGTTTCATACATGCAATGCACTCTGTAACCAGTACCCAAATCAGGGAAGAGTGTTTTTAAAATTTTATTTAAAAATATTTTTATACGTACGAGTATATTCCCTGCAGGTGTGTAAGTGCACCGGTGTCATGCAATACCCACGGATGTCAGAAGAGGGCATCAGATCCCTTTAGAACTACAGTTACGAATGGTTGTTAGCCACCATGTGGATGCTGGGATTTGAACCGGGTCTTCCATAAAAGCAGTCAGTGCTCTTAACCACTGAGCCATCTTTCCGGTCAGAGGGAAAAATATGTTATCACTTCATGCATTCTTCCAGTGTCTTCTAATCCCCATGCTGACTTCTAACTCCATATGCCTGTTTAATACGTTTATAGAGTTTGCATAAATGGAAGTGAATCCCTGTCCTTGTCACTAAATCTCATTACTGCATTTTATTTCTTTGTGTAAGTGCATGACATTTTATTTATCCTTTTTACTCCTGATGGACATTTGGGTAGCTTAAAGGTTTGGGCTGTTCTGGATAGTGCTGCTGCAAAAATTCCTGCCCATCTTTTAGTGAGTTCTAGCCACAATTTAATTGCATACATATACAGCAGAAGAAAGAAGATATGTGGCAAGGCCACGGGGTATAGTTATGTTTAGCTTTGGGAGATATCAACAAAGAGTTGTCTGAATGGGCTTTGCTTTCTATTACCATTTTAATCCTGGGGGAATTTGAGGAAATTAAGAAAAAAGAAAAAAGAATCATAATAAAAGTGCTTTGCCAAATTGATTCCCAAAGTGTTTTTCTAACCTCTGTGCAGTGAATGATCTTTCATGAGATGGCCATCTCTTAGTGAGTTTTGACAAGCCTCGTGGTCTACAGTTGCTCTCTCCTTCCTGTGCTCTTTGCGAGATGTGACCCTTGGCTTGCTGCTCCAGCCGCCATGCCTCCCGCCACAATGGACCCTGGAACCGTCAATCGTAAGCTCAAATAAACTCTTCCTTTTATAAGTTCCTTTGGTCATGGTGTTTTATCACAGCAACAGAAAAGTGACTAATACAGTTATTGGTACCAGGAGTGGGGTGTTGGCTGTGAAGAACCTGACCATGTGGATGTTTGGAGAAATGTGGAAGACTTTGGAACTTTGGGCTGGAAAGGCTGTTGACTACTGTAAGCAGAGCTTAAAGGGCCATTCTAGTGGAGGCCTGGAAGAAAGCATGGCTGCAAAAGATGTGGTTCCAGGGGAAAATAAAGACTTAGGCAGCAACTGGTATATTTTGATAAAGAGTCTGGCAGCAGTTTGCCCGCAGCCCAAATGCTTGCCTGATGCTAAGTTGAAAAGCAATGGACTGATGTCTTTGGCGGAGGATATTTCAAGACAGCCTAATGTAGAAATGGTGGCGTGGCTTTTAATGGTGAATATTGTGCAGATCTACAGTGAAGAAGAGCAGATGGGGCAGAAAGAAATGCAGAATGTACAGTTTGGATCTGATAACTGCACTAGGAAGATTAAAGGTGGGGCCAAGGCTTGTGAAGGAGAGTTTCCTTTTGATAAGGAGATTAAAGTGATTAAGGAAGGGCCTCGAGATTTACAAGCAAACAAAAGAATCAGTACCTTCAGGGCAAGACCACACCCAGATAATCCACCAGCAAGTCCAGGGCAGAGAAAAATTGCAAATGTGGTTAAAGTAGGAGAGAGTCCATCCCGAACTTGCAGCCAAACTCGGCAGTTTCATTCACATGGTGCTGGCTTTAGAGGCATGAAGTTTGCAAGAGTGAAGGGGTCATCAGTTAGTTCTTCCTCCACGGTTTCAGAGAGCCAAAGAGGCCAGGCAGAGTACAGCAGGGGTGTCCCTGAATAAAGAAGGCCCTGATAGGCCATTGCGTGAAGCTGTGAATGTGAAGCCTGGTTGGCATCGGAGACCCCAAGAAGACTTTCGAGATGCCAGACCTGTGAGATATTTGCCAAGGAGAGCTGCATATGGGGAGTGGTACCGGCCTAAGAAAGAGATGTATGTTGCAGGCAAAGCTGGAAGAGCTGAGCCATCTAAGCCCTTTGGAAGTCAAGACCCAGAGGTTGCATATGGAGCTACTGGACTTGGCATTTGCCCTGCTGGTTTTCGGTCTTGTTTTGGTCCAGTATTTCCTCACTATGCCTCTATTCCTCCCTTTTGGAATGGGAATGTGTATTCGGTTCCACTGTATGTTGGGAGTATGTAATTTGTCTTTTGATTTACAGGAGCTTACAGTTTGGGAGACTGGCCTGAGTCTCAGAGGAGACTTTGGACTGTGGACTTTTGAATGGCATTGAGACTGGTAAAGACTGTGGGGACTTTGAAAGTTGGACTAAATGCATTTTGCATTTTATATGGTCAGGAGCCTATGGGGGCCAGGGAGTGGAATGTGGTGGTTTGAATGAGTGTCCCCCATAGGCTGTAAGTATTCAGACATTTGTCTCCAGTTGGTGGCACTGTTTTTGGAGGTCTTAGACGGTGTGGCCATGCTGGGGGAAGTGTGTCACTGGAGGCAGGCTTAGTGAGTTTTAACAAGCCTCGTGGTCTACAGTTGCTCTCTGCTTCCTGTGCTCTTTGCGAGATGTGACCCTTGATTTGCTGTTCCAGCCGCCATGCCTCTCCAGCCACCATGCCTCCCGCCACAATGGACCCTGGAACCGTCAATTGTAAACTCAAATAAACTCTTCCTTTTATAAGTTCTTTTGGTCATGGTGTTTTATCACAGCAACAGAAAAGTGACTAATACAGAGAGGATGCCAGTTTGGTTCCCAGCACCCACATGGAGCAGTCCACAGCCACCTGTAGCTCCATTTCCAGGGGATCTGACACCTTCTTCTGGCCTCCACAGGTGCTGCATTCAGATGTACAAACTCACACTCAGACACAGATATATACAAATAATTAAATGTAAAAATATTTTTTAAAAGATTGTAAAAACATTCCACCTAGCTTGCTAGGTTACTGCAGGAATAAAAGGAATGTTAATTACTCATAAATTCACATTGAATAACATGACACAGGAAAAAGATGCTCTAGGTTGAGTACACTCAAACTGAGATGAATCTTAAAGGAGTGCGTGGAGTCGGGATGGGCCAATCAGCAGCAGGTCAGCTGTTGCTGCTCTGCATGCAATGGAAAAATATTGGTGTAGCTCCAGGGAAGGAATGAGTAGAAACTCATTACGCTTCTTTCAAACTGCAGACACTATCTTACATTCAAGGCCAAAGGTTTTAAATCCTTTTCTTACTTAATAGAAGAAGATAAATATTTGCCTTTAAGCTCAATGTTTCTGAAATCTAACCTCAATTGGATAATTTTTGTTTCTTGTGAAATGGCAAAAACTAAAAGTTTCCTGTTACTTGTGATCTCAGTTTGAGAGACTCTCTCTCTCTCTCTCTCTCTCTCTCTCTTTCTCTCTCTCCAGGGTTTCCCTGTAGACCCAGCTGGTCTGGAGCTTGCTATGTAGACAAGGCCAGCCTTGAACTCAAAGCAATCTGCCTGCCCCTGCCTCCTGAGTGCTGGGATTAAAGGCGTGTGCCACCACACCTGGCTTCTGATTTCTTTTCTAACATAGCAGCAATATGGAGTGGCACTGTATAATCACCACAGCCCAGAGGTCTTTTTCAGACCATGTGCTCTGAAGGAATCAATTGGCAGACAGCTCCCGGCAGCCACATGGGACATATCAATGCATTTGTCAAAGGAGTTTATGAGAACGCATATGACAGATAGGGGGGACAAGTCTCCTTTATTTAATCTTACTGGGTGCTTTGTAAATACAGGTGGCTTTTTGAATTTAAAATATGTAAGCATCATCAGTGTGTAGCAAACAGGTTTTCCCAATTCAGTCTCAAAACTGAGTTTAAACTCCTGTTTATCAACTGCCTTTCTTTACTAAGTTGTTATCTTATTAGAAATTCCAATTCTGTGACATCTATGTCACCAAATTTCTCCTGGGTATTACAAATGTTTTCCCACCCTACCCTCCTCTTCTTCCTTTCTCAGGAATTCAGCTCTAAAATAAATCTTAAGGGCTTTGTAGCAATTGGGTAGCTCTCTGTAAAGTTGTTGTCTGAGCTTTAGAGTTGAGTATGGTACCTCTCAAATTATTGCCATTAAATTCATTTCACTGAGCTATCAAGAATGGTAGGCAGATGGCTCGGCTCTTGGCTGGCTATAGTACATTATCAGATTAAAAAAAATTTTTTTTCTTCTTTTTCCCCAGGGTTGGAAGAGCCTTCAGGGTGGGAACCAATAGTGAAACAGTGAGAAAAACACAGCTTGCTTTTAAAAACATCCTCGTCTGATTTCCTTTCCCATTGTGGCTGGCCTTTATCCCCTTCACAAACACCTACGCCTGCTGTCCAGCCCAGAGCTCATTGTGTAGATTGCATAGTTTCACTGCTTCTAGTAGTCCTTTGCTATGGGCTCCCATTGTCAGAAGAAAGGGGAAAAAAAAAACGGTGAAAACTGAATTTAAAGAAGGAAGAGAACTGGGTTTGGTGGTGCACACCTTTAATCCCAGCACTTGGGAGGCAGAGGCAGGAGGATCTCTGTGAGTTCAAGGCTGGCCTGGTCTACATAGCGAGTTCCAGGACAGCTGGGACTACAGGGAGGCCCTTTTTAAAAAAAAAAAAAAAAAAAAAAAAAAAAGGAAGATATTCAGGTTCCTGGGCTTTGGGATGATGTCCCAAATAATAGTACATTTAGAGCTAAGTGGAGTTTACTTTTGGATGACAATAAAACAATTTCTGCAGTCCTACATGGACATGACCCACAATTCACATTCCAGATCTCTGTGTGCTGGGTGTGCTTGCCCTACCCAGAGTCCTCTGGATTCCTCTGGAAGGGCAGATGCCTGGGATAGGGCCAGAATAAGCAGGCGATCCTGTGTAAGTGGGTACCCCACCCTACATCTGCAACATCAGACTCTACCAGCAGTCAGGGGACAGGGGGACCTTCCAGAGGGGAACCAGTGACCTACTGCCTGCTGGGACCCAGATGACAGCCCAAGCCACATCATGGACTGGTGATTTTGTGTGTGTGTGTGTGTGTGTGTGTGTGTGTGTGTGTGTGTGCTGACCCAGATGACAGCCCAAGCCACATCATGGACTGGTGATTTTGTGTGTGTGTGTGTGTGTGTGTGTGTGTGTGTGTGTGTGAGCTGCAGTTTCCATTTTGTGTGGTGAGATAGCTCTGTAACCTTCCAAGTACTAGACTGTACTCTGGGCTAAGGTGAAGCCTGTACTGTGCCTCAATTCAGCAGACCCACCTGAGTTCTGAGGGAAAGGCATTGTGCCACCTCCTGGTGAAGTTAGAGGCACTCTCTCAGTGTCAGTCATTCCCCTGACACAAAGACTGGAAAAGCCCAGCTAAAGCAGCTACCATGCAGTGATGGAGGAACCTTTTGGGACAGTCCTCCTGTCCCATTGGTCCGCAGCCTGGCCATAGAGGATCCCAAGAGCATTTGAACTTTGAGCTCTGCTGCTCATGATGGTAGAACGATCTACATGAGTATGATGAACATGTCACTAATGTAGCCTTTCTCAGGAGTTGGCTACAACAACAAAGAAGAGACCACACCATGAACGAGGCCTAGGCTGGCCTGTGAGACTTGAGCCTTGCACTTAATCTCACCATTTCTCAGGCTCCTTATTTGTAGGATGAGACAACTGAACTATAGGACCCGAGAAACAATAAAATTAGGATAAAAGATAATGAACTGACTCCTACCCTTGGCAGTTAATGTAAATTAAATAAGCCTTATAGAGGAAAATAACATACACTGTAACTAGAGTGGTTTTACACTATAGATCAGCCAATGAGTTTATCGTTTAATTGAAAAGTATACAAACATGACAACAGCATCTGCTGGCATTTGGACTGTACTTTTAGTTTATAAAGTATTTTCATAGATCTCTCCTTATTGTGGTTTGAAAATGAAATATTCTGCATTGGCTCATGTGTTTGAACACTTGTCCTCAGCTGGGTTCTGCTGTTACAGAACCTCTGAGAGGTGGAGGCTTGCTGAAGGAAGTACGTCACGGAGAGTAGGCTCTGGGAGGTGGAGGCTTGCTGGAGGAAGTAGTCACCGAGAGTAGGCTCTGAGGTTTTAGTTTGGCTCCACTTACTATTCTGCTTCTTGAGTATGAATGCAACAAGACCAGCCAGCTTCCTGCCCCTGCTGATGCCTTCCCTGCCTGTCACCATGTGTTTCCTCAGGATAACTCAGGGGAGCAAGAGAAGAAAATAGCTACAAATTCCACATCCCGGAGACACATGGGGATTAATAACCATGAACTTGTAATCACATTCAGAAAGTATGATGAGGGCACATTGTGGAGGGGTGATGTGAGAAAGGACTCCGTGTTCAAGAGAGGTAAAACTCTGGCAGCCACCAAGGTACTGGGGATCTTCATGTTTCCGGGCAGGAATGGCTCATCCTCTGTTTGCTGAGGTGAAGGAAGGAGCTGGGTTTCTTGATCCACTGATCACACTCAGACTCTGCCATTTTTCCCTCTTGAAATCTAATCCTTGGTGGCAGATTATGGATTCCCATGAGAAGAAGAGAGAGTTCACAGAACTAGCATTACCTTACCTTCTATTTTTTTTTTCTATGTGTATGAATGTACTATCTGCATGTAGGTCTGTGCACCCGTGTCGTGCAATGCCCCGGAGGTCAGAAGAGGATCTCGGATTCCCCTGGAACTGTAGTTCCCCTGGAATTGGAGTTACAGACGGTTCTCAGCCGCCATGTGGGTGCTGGGGATCGAACCCAGGTCCTCTGCAACAGTGGTCGGTGCTCTTAACTGCTAGGCCATCTCTCCAGCCCCCTTACCTTCTATTTTTACAGAGGTATGTTGGGCTATTTTGTGAGACATTACAAGGTTAAAAAAAAAAAATCTAGTCCTTGGGTCAGGAGGCAGGCTTAGCTCAAGACCTCACCTCTGACCACAAACAATAGGCCCTGGTTTCTCACCACCTCCCAAAGGCATGCCTTAATAAATAAACATGTGGCCTATTGAAGAAAGCCCTGACCACAGCATCTGCAACCTGGCCTCGGGTGCCTGTTTGGCTTTACTGTCTACTCAACATGAACATACCCCTTCACACCCTGGACATTAGGCTAGACACCACCTCAAACACGTCCATATGTTTATGCTTTGCCATCCCTTGAATCTGCAGAGAAAAATTGCTCTCAGATGTCTCTGTGAATCAGACCTGACTGGGTAGTTGGTTCCTAATTATGGTTGCCTGGGTGACCTCTAGAGAGTCCAAGGAGGTCCAGGAGGCCACTGGGCAGCAGCCTTTTCAAGAAGCCACCCAAGGGCTGGAGGGAAGGCGTATTTGTTAAAGTGCTTGGTACACAAGCATGAAGCCTTAAGCTTGACTCCCAAAACCCACATAGAAAATCAGGGCATGGTGGCATGCGAGTATAATCCTAGACACATGAGGCTGACCTCTGGCCTCCACATGCATGTGCAGAAACACACAGATACACACTTATATACATGTAACAGAAAGAGAGAGAGAGAGAGAGAGAGAGAGAGAGAGAGAGAGAGAGAGAGAGAATGCAAGTGAATGAGAGTATACTCCCTGAGTGATTCTAAGGTACAGTTCAGGTTGGAAACTTCCAGAATTGAGTGAGCCTTCTCTAGACTCCCTAACATTAAGCATTTCCTTTGATTTGCTTCTTGGCCCCAATACACCTTTTGAAAACATTTACACAAAGCAAATACCATTTATATAATGCAGTAAGTTATATTATAACTGCTGCTGGCTACTGGATAGATTGTTTCCGCTGGACTTTAACCTCTTTAACCTCTTGGCAGCAAGAATATTGTCTTGTTCATTTTTTTGTATTTCTAGAGTCCTATGGGTGTTTTGCATTTTTTTTTAATAAAAAGTCTTTTATATAATAAAATACTAATGCAACAAGCTTAATTAAAATATTACCTTCTCTCAGGATCTCTCCCTTTGATCTCACTAGATATATTTCCTTTCTTCTCTGAACTCTTAAAACATTTATTGCACTGGTATAGTATTCTTAAATTTTATATTTGTTTGATGACTTCCACTAAATTAAGGCAGAAACTGTGCCTTTTAAAATGGTATAATTATGCAATCAGCCAGCACATGACAAGCATAAAATGTTAAATCTTTGCTAGTGAAGAAATTATGCATCTAACCAGAATACCAAAAATCTGTGAATTCATTGCTGAGGGAAATTCTAATCCTACCATGGCAGAATGAAGATGTTAAGAGCACACAGTATTGTTAAATCAGCACTCAGATCGTATTCTATTCTAAGCCACACTTTCCTGTTTAAAATTCTTTACATACCCCTCTCAACTCTCTAGAAGAGTCTCATTTCCTGTAATTTTGCTCCTAGTGTGTTTCTTGGCAAAGTGCAATTATAATTCTTTCTGTACACAACACACAGGTCACCTGTGGAGCACACTCCTTACTCTCAACCAAAAGGCAGACAGCTGAAATAAATGTCCCTTTCCTGTCAGACCCACAGGTCTCCCCCTGCCATGTTTGCAGATTTGAAGGCAGTGTCTTCTCTTCCTCCTCCTTGAGCCATCCGAGATGGACAGATGCCTTCTCAGTGTCTTCCTGGAGCACAAAGGCCCAGACACTCCCCATCCAAGGCCCGTCAATTTTCTTCTGTCTACTTAGGACAATGAAACAGTAGTAGTTTCCTTGCTGCAGGCCAGCCATGATGAGTTCAAGATGACACCCCGAATCTTGCTGGGAGAAGCTACTTACTCTAAAAGTAATGAGTCTAGTAAAGGCAGGGCCTGAATGAAAGGATGCTTCCTTCATCTGCACACCTGACCCTTATGATAAAGTGAGTCAAAAACCAATGCCATAGGGAAAGAAACTGTCACTATCCAACGCAAGGCACGTACACGGAGCAAGGAACCTTGGTTGTATATACATACCAGTGACCTGCTGTGCCTTCTGGGAACCAGAGGCCTGCTGGGTCACATAGAAGCCTCTACCCAAGACTCTTACTCATCTTTGCTTCCCTAATATGTCTGAATAGTAAGAGGGCAGTAAGCATCAGTTAAATGAAAGTGCCTTCCCTATGTCAAGAGGAAGGGACAAGGGGTGCTGGCAAGACAGCTCAGCCAGGAAAGGAACTTGCCACCAAGCCTGACGATTTAAGTTTGATCTCTGGGACCCACATGGTGGAGGAGAGAACTGACTTGGCAAGTTGGCCTCTGACCTTCACATGTGGCAGGGCCCCCCACCAAGAAGAGGGAACAGTAGTTAACTAGGACTCAGGGGTCAGGGAGGACTTTGTATAATATGATCATAAAGATAGCAGAATGCTGATTTTATATGCCAAAACCTGAAGAATTTTTTTCTTTATCATTTACCTCATAGGTAAGAAGATATTTACCTCTACTACCCTAGCCATCCACCCTTCCTTTCCTCAGCAAACCAAACACCACCAAAGACTGAAAACCAGATATCTGAGGATCCTACCAGGTACCACTATGCCTAAAGTTACTATTCTATATAATTTTTCCAGGCATCATGATTAGCTGAAAGTTTATTCCTTTCTTTTTGATCTTTTTGAAACAGGGTCTCCCTTTAGCACCAACTGGCCTCGAACTCCCTATGTAGATCAGGCTGGCCTTGAATTCACAGAGATCTGCCTGCCTCTGCCTCCAGAGTGCTGGGATTAAAGGTGTGTGCCACCACGCCCACCTGAAAGTTTATTTCTTACCTTTTGTACTTTAACTGAGAAATGTGATCAGTTTAGTCAGAAAAAAGTAAAGGGGCTGGAGAGATGGCCTAGTGGTTAAGAGCACCGACTGCTCTTGCAGAGGACCCAGGTTTGATCCCCAGCACCCACATGGCGGCTGAGAACCGTCTTTAGCTCCAGTTCCAGGGGAATCCGACGCCCTCTTCTGACCTCCGAGGCATTGCACGACACGGGTACACAGACCTGCATGCAGACAGTACATTTATATATAAAGAATAAAAAAAAATGTAAAGAAGAGCTAGTGAAGAGAGAATATTGATTTTTAAAAATATTTATTTTTTATTTTATGTGTATGCATGTATATCACATGTGTGCAGGTCCTGACAGAAGCCAGAGGTATCAGATCTCTTGAAACTGGAGTTAGGGGCAGTTGGGAACCAAATCTGATCTGTAAGAGCAGTAAGGAGTTAAGAGCAGCTCTTAACTCCTGAGCCATCTCTCCAGCCCCAAGAATATTAATCTACTACTTCAGAAATGCACTATCTTAGGAGAAAATTCTGATACTCATGTCCCCAACTTATGCTTTCATGGCTTTGAACAGGGAGAAATGACCTTTATTTCAGGACCATCACCACTGTACCAACTCTTCAATCAAGCAAAAATAATTATCACTAAAACAGAAAAGAAAAAACATCTACTGGCAAGCAACATCTGGCTGTAGCACTTAACACTCAGTTTACTCCAAGCTGGTTTATACCACATCACAGCAATTTCATCAAGTTCAACCCTCAGTCCACGTCTTCCTAACCTACATAAAGAAAATGGCCGACAATTAAAGACCAGCTTGGTCTGCATGGTGATTTGCTCAGGGTCCCTCTCTAATTTCAGTGGCTAGCACCTTCCTAGCACAGGGTGAGTCAACATAGGTGACTGAGTTTTCATGAAAAATGATGAACTCAAAAATACCAAGAGATGTATCCTCTGTGTCAGAGACAACACACAGATTGTGCTCTGGTAGACTCTAGTTAGCTACTGAGATGTGCTAAGCTCGGGGTTATGGTACAAACGTCTAAGAGACAGACATCTTAAGTGAAATGAGTATTGTTTATTTGTTATTTTTAATGTTTTTTTTTTTTTTTGGTCTTTTCGACTGGGTCTCCCTGTAGCCCCAGCTGTCCTGGTACTCACATTGTAGACTAGGCTGGCCTTGAACTCACAAAGATCTGCCTGCCTCTGCCTCCCAAGTGCTAGGATTAAAGGCGAGCGCCACCATGCCTGGCTTTATTTGTTATTTTTAAGACAGATTCTCCTTGTAGCCACAGCTGGCCTGGAACTCACAATGTAGACCAGGCTGGCCTTGATCTCAGTACCTGCCTTTTCCTCCCAGGTGCAGAGATTATTTGCTTATTTAACATTACATTACAGTTTCAATTTTTTTTTTTTTTTTTGGTCTTTTCGAGACAGGGTCTCCCTGTAGTTCCAGCTGTCCCAGCTGTCCTGGAACTCACTCTGTAGACCAGCCCAGCCTTGAACTCACAAAGATCTGCCTGCCTCTGCCTCCCAAGTGCTAGGATTAAAGGCATGCGCCACCGCCCGGCACAGTTTCACTTTTGTTCTTGAAACATGGTCACATTAGGCAAGCCCAAGTGGCCTCAAATTCACACTTCTCCCACCTTAGCTTCCAGAGTGATGAAAGACATTTTTTTACACAACTTTTAGAAATTGTTTGGTGATTACTGGGAATGCTTGGACCCTTACTAGGAGTCTTTCTGGAAGAAGATGGGAACTCAGATGCCTTTACGGTGACAGAGGAGGAGAGAACACAGTGTGGGGAAGGGAAGAAGGGTTCTTTTTAAAAATTATTTACTTTATTTATTTATTTATTTATTTATTTATTTATTTATTTATTTATTTTTTCGAGATAGGGTCTCCCTGTAGTCCCAGCTGTCCTGGAACTCACTCTGTAGATCAGGCTGGCCTTGGACTCACAAAGATCCGCCTGCCTCTGCTAGGATTAAAGGCGTGCACCACCACGCCCGGCTTACTATTTATTTATTTATTTATTTATTTATTTATTTATTTATTTATTTATATTAGCGTTGTGCCTGCATGAACGTAAGTGCACCTGTGTCGGGCAGTGCCCGTGGAAGACAGAAGAGGGTGTGAGACCCCCTGGAACTGAAGTTATAGATGGCTGTTAGCACCACATGGGTGCTGAGATTTGAACCTGGGTCTTCTCGAGAACAGCCAGTGCTCTTAACCACTGAGCAATCTCTCCAGCCCCAAGGGAAGAGTTCTTAAGTACTGTGAAATAAAGGTTTAAGCAAAAGCTTGGGCATCCAAGAGTTCTTAATCCCCAATATAATGCTTCCACATAATACCTTCAGTATCCTGAGAGATTTTTCGCAAAAGCTGTGTTTATTTGTACAGTAAGCAGACAGGTCATTAAAGCAAGCAGCTCATAGGAAAGAGGGGAAGAACACCCTCAAGTGCTCTGAGATCATCATCTTTGGCTGTCTGAGCAATGTGCTATTTTCTTAGCAGATTCTTAGGTAAATCGTTTGTATTTTTGGGATATCCTTGATTTCAACTCTCAAAAGGTTAGACTACTTTAAATATGCAGAACTTCTCTGCTCTGAAATTTCTAGGAGTCCTGAGCAGGCATTAAGTAAAGAACCGATCATTGATGAGGCCAGCCTCTTCCTCCCTCGTGACCCAAGTTGGCACAAGTGAATTCAGATGGAGAGCTCAAATATTAAATGCCTGTGGCTGAGGGGGCAGAAGCAGACCACTGATCAAGCAGAAAGGTCTTTCTAATCCCATCACAGTCAGTTCAAGTGCAACTCACAAAGTATATTCATTAGTGAGTATATTCGAGCCCCCCAAAATTCCCACTTTTGAATTTTTATTTATTTTTTATGGTATATGCTAGGCAAGTGTTCTAACTCTGAGCTAACACCTCAATCCATTTTTGACCTTTTTAAAACTTTTGCGTTTTAACTTTTTTCTTATGTGTGGTTTTGCCTGCAAGTACACCCAAGCATGCAACACCTACAGAGGCCAGAAGAGGGCATCAGATTCCCTGGGACTGCAGTATGGGGGTTGCTCGCCATCATCTGGGTTCTGGGAACTGAACCTGGGTTCTCTGCAAGAGAAGCCAGTGCCTGAGGAACCACTGCACTTAATCTCTGAGCCATTTCTCCAGCTCCAGGTTTTTTACATTTTACCACAACTTCTCAAATGGCATCTTTTGGTGTCTTTCATGGGTTCATGAGTCCGTGTGTTACACGGAGGCAGTGAAAGGGTTAGTTGTTTTATGTTCTCTACAAAAGACAGAGAAGCTGATTCCTCAATACAAGCCATGACTAAGCACCTCTCACCTTCTCACTGGTCCTGCCCCAATGCTGAAGGCTTTTTGAGTCCTTTGACAGTCATGAACAGCCCATGGGCCCCACCATCCTGCTGATCACATCTCCCACCCAGGCATAAAGGAACCTGCTAGGTTAGTCTCAAACCTGAGAGAAACTTGATTAGGTGCCAAGCAAAGTGGAGATGGACCAGCCTGACAAGGCAGCCACCCCTGTGCTCCTGTACTAGAAAATCTAGGTGCTGAACGAGAGACCTTTACTCTGCAAGCCATTACTGGCTACAAGCTGGAGCCTTAGAATCATGCCAGGGAGTAGCATTGCCTCCAACCTTTCCTGTGTTGAGGCCACTGAGCATGCGCACAGAAAGAAATTCCTACCTCAACTGTACATGAAGCCAGGGCTCCAAGACAGCTTAGAGCAAGACAGTCACAGATTGGCAACAGCTCCTGATCTCGGCTGTCCACCTGAGCCAAACACATCACAAAGACTGGTATTAAGCCCCTTGGTTACTGTGAACAAATAGAAGAATACCAATATGTTCAATGTTTTTAGGCTCTGCTCTGTCTTGGTCTCTTCTACTCAAAATTCCTCTCTGTGGCTGCCACAATATTTTCTTCTATATATTAGAAGAAAAATCAGTGCAACGCTAGGAGCTAAAGAAAGGGAGCCTTAGCACATTCGTGGGACTCAGCAGCAGATGAACTCTTCGTTAACAGTTCGTTACATACAAATAAGATGGGCTAGGGAGACAGCATAGGCTGTAAACTGCCCGTCACACAAGCAGGGGGAGTGCCAGCCTATGTGAAGAGCCAGGTGTGGGAGTGAACACTTAGAGTCCCAGAACCGGGGAGGCTGGGGCAGGAGAAATGCTGGAGTTGCTGGTCAGTCGGTCCAGCCTATTCAGGAAGCCAGGTCCCGGGGGAGACCCAGTGTTAAAATATCAAATAGGATGACTCTTGAGAAAATAACATCCAAGCTTGACCTCTAGCTTGTGGGTGTGCACGTGGCATACACACACACACACACACACACACACACACACACACACATATGGAAAGAGAGAGAGAGAGAGGAGAGACCTAAGTAATCGATGTAGTGTTGTCTGTTTAAAAAGATGCCTTATGAAAAAAAAAAAAAAAGAAAGCCAGGCATGGTGGTGCATGCCTGTAGCCCCAGCACTTGGGAGGTAGAGGCAGGTGGATCTCTGTGGGTTCAAGGCTAGCTTTGTCTACATAGTTCTAGGACAGCTGTGGCTACGTCTTAAAAAGATTAAAAAAAAAAAAAAAGATGCCTTATGAAGGAAAGACTCAAAGACTCGGGGGTAAGAGTAAAAGTACTGGCTGTTCTTGCAGAGGTCCCAGGTTCCATTCCCAGTACCCACATGGCAGCTACAACCATCTATAACTCCAGTTCCAGGGGATCTGACACCCTCTTCTGGCCTCCACAGGCATCGCATGACATGGGTATACTTATATACATGCAGGCAATACACTCATAAAGAAAATTAAAAAACAATTACACATAGAATAAAAAATAATAAAAAAGATGCCTATGACAGTCTAATTTAGCCATAGAAATGCCACTGCATTCTAAGCTAGAAAGCTCGTGTTTATGTCTATGATGCTGTATTATAAACAGTGCAAAGGTTTTTATCAGCTGAAGCAATAAGAGAAGGAAAGGGACAAAGCATGGGTTTCGTCATCTGGCACACGCTGAGGTAGACCTGAGAGTTAAGCCCCTGATGAGGACCACAGAAAGTCTACAGAAAATGGGCAGTGAAGACACAAGTAGATTTCATCTCTGGGCCTGCCAGGATGCTCTGTAAGCCTTTGAGCAAGCTGCTCTGCTCCTCTGCTTACCTATTTTTATTTTTAATTTTTAAAAATTATTTATTTATTATTTTTAATGTGTATGAGTGTATTGTCTGCATGTAGGTTGGTGCACCCATGTCGTGCAATGCCACAGAGGTCAGAAGAGGGTGTCAGATTCCCCTGGAACTGGAGTTCAAGACGGTTCTTAGCCGACATGTGGGTGCTGGGAATCGAACCAGGGTCCTCTGCAAGAGCAGTCAGCACTCTTAACCGCTGAGCCATCTCTCCAGACCTTTACCTATTTAAAAAAATTTTTTTTCATTTTATTTTTTTGTATGTGTGGGAGTCAGAGGACAACTTTTGAAAGTTGGTTCTCTTCTACCACGTGACTGAGCTCAGGATGTCGGGCTTGGTGGCAGGTGCCTTTACTGGCTGAGCCATGTTCTAGCCCTCCCTTACTCATTTGTAACAGAAAGATGATAGTGATACTTGCCACACAGAGTTGATAGAAAGGACTTTAACAAGACAGGTCTATAACGTACTGTGGTAACAAGAGTGAATTAATGATTACAACCATCATCACCCTTTATGAGATAGTCCCCCCTTCTGGAACTTGCCAGGGTTAGGGGATTGTGTGTGAACTAGTGCATGGAATAGGGTAAAATGAGTGGTGTGAGGAACTTGGCATAGGAGGAAAAGCGTCCTGGGACGTTATGGAGGTTATGGAGAAGGAGGATTTAGCGAGACTTAATGAGAAAAAGAAGGGGTTTTACAAGGGAATCAGTCCTCCCTCCTTTTCCGTTCTTCTTGTGCCGCCATCCATCTGTCCGTTTATTCGCCTATCCACTCCCCCACCTACCCAAGCCATGGATCCTTCCATTATCCATCCAAACATCCATCCACATACCTACCCTGCATGCCCTAGCTCTCGGTGCTTGGGTGACAGATATGTACGCAATACACAAACACATAACAATTTCAGGTAATGGAGGGAAAGGCTCCAGGAACAAAATAAAGCAGGGCTGCAGGACAGAAGATGGCCTAGGGTGGGGAAGGAGCTGGAAACAGTTTCAGCTAGCTGCCGGGGGGCCTCTCTGCGGATTGGCCGGCTGTTGGAGGATGAGAAGGACACAGAGATTCCTTCCAGTGAAAGCAGGTTTCACACAACAGGAGGGAACAGAGTGCAAAAAGACTCAAGATGGGAAAAGCACAAGCTTGAGGGACAGAGGGAAGTCCAATGGGGAGGAGTGAGGGGGGTGGGGGCGCAAGAGGCTTGTGAAGACCAAGATAAGGGATTTCGATAGGGTTACACTATTTTGAGGTTTAACGGCAAAACAAACCCAGTCAAGCTGACTTTCTTCTTATGCTTTAACAGTCTTCCCAAAGCACAAAGGAAACCTGGGTATCTGCACTCCTGCCCCTTGTGCCCTAAACATTGTTATGTAAGTGTCCACATCTTTAATCCATTGCCAGACCAGATACAGTTGGCATCCTCAACTAGCTGCCCAAACAAAGCAGACTGCAGGCTTAAACTCTGCTAGAGGATGTTCTGAGTGCCACAATACACATTTCTTTATCCTCTCAAGGGTGTTTATTTGGACAAGGTATACGGATATAAGTGCGGATGCAAGGGGCCAGCTGCACAGAACAAAAACAATCAGGGAAAATTCCTACTAGCAGCGAGGGGAGATAAAAACAGTCTTAATTGCAAGCAAGCACTACTGCTCTATATGATGTTTATGAGCAAAAACAGCCACGATGTGAACTGAGGAGGGCACAACCCTGTATTTGTTAAAATCACTGCAGTCATGGTAAACAATAAAAGCAGCGAACGGTGCACACTCTCACTGCCGGCCCCTTCACTGAGTTACAGGAAGCCTCTGTGGCTTCAGGCACCGGCAGATTTGAAGCCCAGGGGGAAATCTGAATAAACCTTTTATCTTAAGTTCTTTTGTTTTTCTTTTTCTTTTCTTGTGCCAGAGTCTGCCTTTTGAAATATCTAAATTGAGGCACAACACTTTTTAAAAAAGATATCTTTATTTTTATGTGTGTGTGTGTGTGTGTGCCACATGTCTGCAGGTGCCCATGGAGGCCAGAAGAGGAGGTTAAATCCCATGGAGCTGGAGTTGCAGGCAGTTGTGAGCTACCTGACATGCTCCAGGAAACTGAAATTGAGGGCCTCTGGAGAGCAGGTGCTCTTCACTGCTGGGCCCCTCTCCAGCCTCTAATTCTGGAGGTTACACCAGCTGGGCAACATATTCTCCCAAAAGCTCTGCTGTCCGTATACAGTGCCTTTCACCTGTGGGTTAAGATGACAAAGGTTGCCAAGGTTACTTTTCAGAGTTGTAAGGTACATTTTTGTCAAAACTACTAATTCTTCATTTTGGCCTATGCAGGTGTCTGATGGGTAACCTTTTGAGGAAAGGAACAACAACAAAAACCTCTATCTTCTGATCATGGTAAGGAACACCTGGCATTTTCCGAACATGCCTTTGGTGCAGAGTCATGAATCCTGACTTTGTGTCTACAGACCACTTATGAAGCTCTCTCTGTGCCTTTTCTTTTTTTGAAAACATTATTTTAATTTTATGTGTATGAGTATATCGCATGTATGTTAGTGCACCTGGGTCATGCAGTACCCACAGAGGTCAGAAAAGGGCATTGGATCTCTTGGAACTGGAGTTACAAATGATTGTTAGCCACCATGTGGGTGCTGGGAACCAAACCTGGGTCCCCTGCAAGAGTAGCCAGTGCTCTTAACCATTGAGCCATCTCTCTAGCACCTCCATACCCTCTTCTGACCTCCGTGGCATTACACGGGTGCACAAACTTGCATGCAGACAGTACATTGATACACATACAGAAATAAATAAATGCTGGGTGTGGTGGTGCACGCCTTTAATCCTAGCACTTGGGAGGCAGAGGCACACAGATCTCTGTGAGTTCGAGGCCAGCCTGGTCTACAGAGTGAGTTCCAGGACAGTCAGAGCTACAGGAGACCCTGTCTCAAAAAGACCAAAAAAAAAATATGTAGGTAGGTAGGTGCACCCGTGTCATGCAGTGCTGCAGAGGTCAGAGGAGGGTGTCAGATTCCCCTGGAACTGGAGTTAAAGACGGTTCTTAGCTGCCATGTGGGTGCTGGGAATCAAACTCTGGTCCTCTGCAAGAGCAGTCAGCACTCTTAACCACTGAGCCACCTCTCTAGCCCAGACCTTTTCTTTATTCCATCCATATCTCAAGCCCTATCCTGCAGAGATGAGTTTAAGACTCACATCTCCCTTTCACATTGGACTGTCTTATGAATAGACTCTCCCTGACAAAACTCAGTGTCTTGGTGACTGAAGCTCTGTTCAGTAGATGACACAGGCCCACTTCAGTGACAGACTCATACTCAGCCTGGGCTCTCTGTGTGAACTGAGCCAGAAGCCTGAGATGATCTTTGATTTCTTTTTTTTTTTTTTTTTTTTTCTGTATGTGTATTAATGTACTGTCTGCATGCAGGTTTGTGCACCCGTGTCGTGCAACGCCGCGGAGGTCAGAAGAGGGTTTCGGATTCCCCTGGAACTGGAGTTCTCCTGGAATTGGAGTCTCAGACGGCTCTCGGCCGCCATGTGGGTGCTGGGGATCGAACCCGGGTCCTCTGTAAGAGCGGTCGGCGCTCTTAACCGCTAGGCCATCTCTCCAGCCCCGATCTTTGATTTCTTCATCTCTCCCTACAGCCTCTCTTTACCCTGGATGCTCTGGGGGAAGTTCTGCGTTTACATCCACTATGTGACTCAGAAAATGTGAATGTGACTGTGCTGGATAGCTTTAGTGTCAACTTGACACACCTGGGTTGAGGGAGCCTCAATTAGGGAATTGGCTCCATTGGACTGGCCTGTGGAGTATTGTCTTGATTGTTGAGCAATGTGGGAGGGCCCAGCCCACTATGGGTGGTGCCACCCTGGGCAGGTTGTTGTGTACTGTATAAGAGGTCAGGCTGGGCATGGGCCAGGAGAGCAAGCCAGTGAACAGCATTCCTCCATGGCCTGTGCTTCAGCTCCTGCCTCTAGGTTCCTGCCCTGAGTTCTTGCCTTGGACTCCCTGAGTGAGAACCATGACCCAGGATATGTAAGCTGAATAAACCCTTTCCTCCCCAAGTTGGTGTCAGTCAGAGTGTTTTGTCACAGCAATGGAAGACAAACTAGAACAGTGAGCCTAAGCAAATTCCAGGACAGCTGGGGCTACAGGGAGACCCTGTCTCAAAAAGACAAAAAAGAAAAGAACATGTGAATCTTGGGACATGTTGCTGTCACCCTTCTGCACTTCTCACCCCTGAGACTCCACACCAAGACAAGCAAGACCACACAGTGTGCTCACTCCTGACTGCAGCGCTTTCTCTTGGCCAATAACTTTCTGAGAATGTAACTGTCTACCTGCCTTTGCATCAGGTCCCTTGCAGTTAGCATGCTTTTTGTCTCACTGAAACCAGGAGGCAGCATTAGCATTTGGGGCTTTCAATACCAGCAGAAATTCAATTTCTGGACCTCATGAAGAAAAATGTAGAAGCTCTCTTTCCCTTCTAATTTCTTTTTTTATTTTTATTTTTTTTCTCTTTTTTTTCCCTTCCTAATTTCTATAACTCACAGACCCACCTTCTCTGTATTCTTAAAAGAACCCGCCCATGGCCTCTTAAAATATAAAAAAAAAAAAAAGAAAACACCTTCCCACAATGGGACTGGATTTGCCTTTTTGAAAAAAAAATACAGCAAGGCATGCAGATCTCTGAGAGATGGAGGCCAGCCTGGTCTACATAGCAAATCCAAGGCAAGCTGGGGGCTACAGGGAGTCTGGGTCTCAAACAAACAGAAACGAAATGAAATGAAATGAAATGAAATGAAATGAAATGAAATGAAATGAAACGAAACAAAAAGAAATGAAAAGAAAGAAAAGAAAATATGGAATGAGACAACCTAGATGAGATGCAGCCAACAGATGATGGGGCTGGGAAACGATCCCACAAAAGCAGCTTTGGGTGCCGAGTCTTTTAAAAAATGAAAAAGCTCAGAGGCCTCAGAAGCAAAGTCCCTCTGACCGTCGCTTGTTCTCCTGTCACCTCCGTTCCTCCTGCAGAGAGAGCTATTCACTCTTGACTTTTTCTTGCCCAAAGCCAGCCATAAAATCTTGAAATATTACTCTACCCTCCCCCAGCTTTCCATGTAGGAGCTGGCTATGAAGCCAGGAGGAAAGAATGCTACCCAGAGCAGAAGCTTCTGGAAGACTTAGACCTTCCAGGGTTCCCTCCTCAATCTATCATTAGATGAAATGCCTTCGCCCTGTCACACTGTATACAACTGTCTATTCTTTACTATAAAGCATAACAATGGGGCTTCCTCTGGGTCTTTGGGTCTGTATTTTAAAGTGTCTGCATTACAGAAAGCTTCATTAAATACATTTGTGTGATCCTGCCTTTTGTTCCGGAAGTGGTGGCTGTGAAGACTTCCCTCACACCTTTCTGCCCCATGCACAGACATGTGAACCTGCAGACCAAGCTCCTGGGTGGTCTTTGCAAGGGGATAATTGACATTTATTTGTTATTCATCAATGGCTAAGCCAACAGCAGATGCTGTTCAGATCCTGAGCACAGATGGACCCAAAATATGAAAAGTTCTCTACACTTGTAGACCCCAGGTCTAGAGAAGGAGATGAATTTTAATAATGAGGAAATATTTCTTTTTTTTTTTTTTGAAATATTTCTAAGAGCACACAAGGTATATGACACATTGGTACCTCCCAGTGGAGGTAAACAGATTTGCTTTGCAGTCAAAAGCAGAAACCACCACTCTGATAATGCCATGAGTCAGCCCAGCTCTATCACCAAGAATGGACTCCAGCAAAGCACAGTGCTTCCTGCTACGCTCAGCTGACGCCAGGCCCAGTGGCCCGTCCCACCGTGGCTTGAGAAGGTCTTATTTGGTAGAGTACTCATGGAAATCAGTGCTCAATGTAATGTGTTCTTTGGAGAAACACCATAAAATGTGACATATACAAATTCTATGAAACAGACAACTGCTTCATGAGAATAATATGAGTATATAGTTAGGAAATTTACAGCTACTAGTGGAGCAGGGAGCTACCCCCAAACAATAAAACAGAACTCTAAAGACAGACAGTTCCAGATTTTTAGAGCAGTATTTGTTTGCTATAATTTCCTTCATTTTGTAGTTTGTAAACTTTTGAGAGCAGACACACAGTGCCGTGGTGAAAGATAGAAGAAAAATTTTAAGAGGGAAAAAAAAAAATCCCAGTCATTGACTTCTTTGTTACCTGTGAATTGGAATACAAGGCCATGAATGATCTAGTTCCTTGACAAAATAATAAGAGTCAATTCCCTGCCAAGCTGGAGTTTGAAACCCACTGGGACAGGGGTGGAGGTGGGGTGGGAGCAATGAAGACCTTCATTTGCAAATTTTAGAAGAAAAAACAATAACCACTTAAAACCAAACAAACAAATGAAACCCCTAGTTTGCCTAGACACACTCCACACCCATATATCAAAAACCCTTTATTTTCAGAATGGATAAGCTGTGGGCAAGTCTTTGCTTTATAGAATGGTGTGCTGTATGAGCTGCTTTTCCTTTGTGTGGTAAGTTCCCAGCATGCACTTAAGATACATCTGCCTGTACTTACACTATAAGGCCTACAGAGCGCTTGAGAGGCAAAGAGAAGTGATATGAAGATCAGCCCATGAACCCGCCCTCTGCCCCCAAGATGCACCTGCAAAGAAAAGTCAAATAAAACCGGGCGTGGTGTTGCACACCTTTAATCCCAGCAGGCAGAGGCAGATCTCTATGAGCTCCAGGCCAGCCTGGTCTACATAGTGAGTTCCAGGCCAGCTGGGGATACGGGGAGACTCTGTCTCAAAAAAGACCCAAACCACAATGATCAGGCCCCAAATCTGTCCGGTCACCTTCCTTGGACCCACAGGCCCCCTTTGGTGCTGGACACCTCTCACATCCCTCTCCTCCTGACCTGTGACTGGGGCTTCAAACATGGCTTCTCTAGAACAGAGATTCTCAACCAGGAGGATTCTGCCAGCACAGGGAACATCTGGCACCTCCGGAGGCATGTGGGGTTGTAGCTCGGAAGGGAGGTGCTGCCACTGTCACCAAGCAAGCAGAGATCAGAACAGCCCCCAATCACAAAGAATGACTCCATCTGAAATGGCAACGGTTCTGGTACTGAGGCTGGAGCACCCTGGTCAACAGGGCTCTGCAAACACTGGAGGCAGGGAATAAAAATCAAGCAGTTCTGAGGGCTCTGTCTTGTTTGAGGAGCTGGATTTTAGCTGAAGGGAGGGAGAAGCCTGCAGCCCTCTGTGGTCCCACGGTGAAATCCCCTGTGGCTGTTAGATAAACTACTGATGGGAGGGTTAAACTCACTGACCCGTGAAAATGCCTAAGCAGCCCACTTGAAAACCTCTGATCATAACTTTCATTCACAGCTTTGCAACAAGAGGTTTGGCAAGGGCTCAGACATGGCTTAAAAAGCCTTCTCAAAAGTAATTCATACCAATGAGCCAAGCAAACTACTCTAAGCCCATCCTGACCCAACAAGCCTTTTGATCTACTAGAGAATGGCAACAATTATATTTTAATTAGTTATTTTTCCTTACTTGTCAGAACCTGTTTGGATAATCTAAATAACTTCACATCCTCTTAACATTCCTCAGGCCGCCTAGGAGAAAACCCCCTCAAATTTCTTCTAACTCTGCAATCTTCCCTCCCTAGAGCATAGATCTATTTCTTTCACAGTGGGGAGAATTTTCTTGTCTCATTTATTTAATGCCAGCATAGCACACTTTAAAACTTCTCTCCACCACCACCACCACCAATAAACTTTACAGTATAGCTGGATGTATTAATAGCTAGGTTTTCAGGAAAACTATTTTCATTCTAAAAGCCAGGGTTTTCGTATTACATGCCTGAAGGTTACCACAGCCAAGAGCTTTTCAAACTGCAGTTGCTACAAAAATAGAAATAATGCCCAAACATGTTGCCTCTTCACTTAAATACATGGGGGGAACTTAGAAAAAAACCCTTCAGACATTTATAGTAACTGATAGGTTCCCATGCTGCTTTCTATACCAAATCCCCCCAACTGTGACTCTTAAATCCTTTCTTCTTTTCAAAAGTGAATTCCACAGAAGTCTACAACCCACAGTCAAAATAAAACAACCCAGAGACTGAAAACCACACACTTTTTTTTTTTCAGACTTGGGAGTAATTGTACCAAAATACAGATCCTGTTTAAAAGAGGAGTGTAACTGTTCTCAGAACCCAGCTCCTCTTGCCTTTCCTCTCTTCAGAACTGTATCAATGAAAAAAAGTTCCACAGTTCAATTACGTATCATCAGGAAAATGAGAATTTAAATACAACACATTTCAGGGTGATGTAGCCTCTGTCACTAGCATGCAACAGAACACATCTGAAGGTTCCCAGGGGCCCCCAAAGCTGCCCAGGAAGCCAGAGTCCACATCTGCCTCCCAAGGCAAATGCCCACTTTACCTCTTGCCAGGTTCTTGTGGTTTTGATTCTGTTCTTAACTCTCCTGAGCAGAACTCCTGGGCTTCCAACTCAGAATATAGGGAAGATCTGGAAAAGCCAGACCTCAGGCCAGCAGACTGAGGCTCCTGCCTGCCTGGGTCACATAGGCGGCTTCTCTGAGAAGCCAGGCTAAGGCAACATGCATGTCTCTGGAGACTCACACCGGAAACTAGAACAGTGAGCTGCAGCCCTGTCCTCTCAAAGCTGCTCTCCTCCCCTCACTTACTAAACACACCAGCAGCCACGACGGGCCAGTCCATGTTCCAGAAAAGGAGGGGGGTAGACGTTTTTTCTTTGGTTAAATGCAGGTGAGGAAAGTACCATTTCTTCACATCCGGTCACAATTATCTGCATCATAAATTTGACAGTAATTGTTGCAAAGTCCAGACTCACCTCAAACCAGACTCTTGCTTTCTAAGTTTCTTTTCTGGAGTTGCAGTGAAGGGGAGGTGTGCAGCCAAGTGCAGCTTGCAAACAGCTTTCTCTCCCAAGTCACTGTTTTTTGGAGTCACATGTCATGAAACTCTTCATGCAAAACTGAAATAAAACTGTGCTCAGCTTCAGATTTGTATTCCTAAGTTCAGAACTTTTTGGTTATTTTGTTGAGTTGTTTGAAGGAAAGTTTTTTTTTTTAAAGGACTTATTTGTCAACCTTACTTGACTCATGTTTACACATTTTATATTGTGCTTAAATTCTTTTTTTTTTCTTTCATTTACTTATTGTGTGTGTGTGGTAGGAGCTCACAGTGCATGTGTGGAGATCAGAGGACAACTCGGCTGCAGTTATTTTTATCCTTCTACCATGTGGACTCTGGAGATGGAACTCTGGTCCTTGGGCCACCAGACTTGGTGGCAAATACTTTTACCCTGTAATTCATCTTGCAGGCCATATACTGTGCTTTACTATGGAAAAAAAGATGTTGGGTCCCTATGTCCTAGGCATTTTACACATATTAAAGCATCCCACAGAAATCTTAGATGAACCTGTGACAGAAAGTGAAGCCACAGCTCATGTGTGTGAGCTGGCAGAGACAGTCCAGTCTACTCTGATAATGCAGTTCTCTTTTAGGGACCCATTTTTAGGGCTAAAGCAGTACTGTATCAAACTGTGGTCATTTTCAACAAGACCAATATGATATAGGGAAAATTTCACAGAGATTATTGGCCCATAAAGATCCATGTTTCTGGGGCTGGAGAGTTGGCTCAGCAGTTAAGAGCACTGGCTGCTCTTGCAGAGGACCCAGGTCCAGTTCCCAGCACCCACATGGCAGCTGACAACCATCAACTCAAGTTCCAGGGTATCTGACATCTGGCTTTTGCAGACATTGCATGCATGGGTGCACTTGAAGGCAAAACACAAATACACATAGAATTAAAAAAATCAAAAGCCAGGCTGGAGAGATGATCTAGCGGTTAAAAGCGCCAACTGCTCTTGCAGAGGACCTGGGTTCGATGCCCAGCACCCACATGGCAGCTGAGAACCATCTTTAACTCCAGTTCCAGGGGAATCCGACACCCTCTTCTGACCTCCACGGCATTGCAAGATGCGGGTGCACAAAACCACATTCATACACATAAAATATAAATAAAATTTAAAAAAATCAAAAGCTACTTCTGGCTTTTACAGACATTGCATGCATGGATGCACTTGAAGACAAAACACAAATACACATAAAATTTAAGAATCAAAATTTAAAAGATTAGTGTATCAAAATGCATATGTGTATGTGTAGAATCTCTCTAAGCAGGTTTGGAAGCAATCCCAGACATTGCAAAGAAAGATAAAAGTTTTAGCAATGTGGCTGAGCTTATGAAATGAACATCCAGTTTGGCTGCCCCTTCTAATAATTACAGGGGTGTTCACCAAAGCACTATTGTGTTTTTGTTCTGAGGAGTCAAAAATCTCCATTACAGGGAAGGATTGTCAAAGTAGCATCCGTGGGTGTTGCTACCCCAGACACACACAGTTGCATATTAACAAGCAGATGCTTGGACTCCCTGAAGCAAGATCTCTGGGGCAAAATCTGAGAACTGGATAATTAAAAAAAAATTGGGGGGGGACTTTTCTTTCCTTTTTTTGAGATGGGGTCTCCCTATAACTGTAGCTGGCTTGAAACTTGCTATGTAGACCAGGCTGACCTCAGTCTTACAGAGATCCACCTGCCTCTGCCTCCTAAATGCTGGGATTAAAGGCATGTGCCCAACATGTCTGGCAACACTTTTTTATTTTATTTTTTACTTTTTGGTCTTTTTGAGACAGGGTCTTCCTGTAGCCCCAGCTGGCCTGGAACTCACTCTGTAGGCCAGGCTGGCTTTGAGCTCACAGAGATCTGCCTGCCTCTGCCTCCCAGGTGCTAGAGTTAAAGGTGCGTACCACCTTGCCTGGCAAGACAATTTTATTTTTTAAAACACAACTTAAAGGGCTGGAGAGATGGCTCAGAGGTTTAGAGTATACTTGCTGCTCATCCAGAGGACCAGAGCTTGGTTCCCAGCACCCATGCTGGGTGCTCACAGCCATCTGTAACTCTTGCACCAGGGGATCTGATGCTCTCTTCTGACCTCCATAGGCACCCCCCCCCAACAAACATATACAGATACACTCATAAAAACACACACACACATACACAAACAGAGTGACTATTTTTGTTGTGCTAACAGCCCTTAATATGAGCTTGACTAATTAAATTAGAAAGTGCACAATACATTGTGGTTAACAAAGATGGTACCATGCTGTGCTGGGAAGCTGGAAGCTGTAGGTGTGTGCTTTTCATGCACAGTGTTTAGAACCCCAGACTTGGATTCTAAACCCTTGGGGATCAGGGAAAATATTTTGGCCTGTAAAATCCCAGCCCCCCAGTTGAGGACATGGATAGGTAGCTAAATGCTTGTTGTAACAGTGAGAGAATCGTGCTTTAGGAGGAAAATGCAGAAACACATCTGGACTGCCAACCACACAGCTGGAAAAAATTCCATCCTTAGAACTGGACTCTGCATCTGCCTTCACTCTTTTCCACCTTGATGAAATTTGGATTATCAGTTTCTTGTCTGTATTTTTTTTTAATTTATCCATCTCTTTGACTTCTGGGATGGGGAGAAAGAGGATGATCATCCTCAAGTTAACAAAGAAAATGTCAAAACTGGTGAGTTTCCTAGTGAAAGGGCTGAACATTGCTGCAATGTGGAGTCTGGAGTAGCCTGCAGGGTTGGGCAGCCCTTGGTGAGCAGCCATGAGCTGTCTTTCCAATCGCAGGTCCGTGTTCACACACATGGATATAAGTTGGACGGTGAAAACAGAGAGAAGACACACTAAAGGGAGGCCCGGGAGTCTGTGGGAAGAGCGAGCAACATTCAGAAATCAGACTGTGATGATGGTTGCCTAACTCTATAACAAAGATCACTGAATCACACCTAACATGGGTGAATTTTATGGCACATGAATAGAGCAGATATTAATTACAAAAATAATTGGCTAAAATCTACCAATGAGGCTTAGTGCTAAAGCCAAGGTTGGAGAAGCTGGAAGAGAAGGAGTCAAAGACCTCTTTGTCGCCATCTTGAACATGGTGGAGGCCTGTCAGATGTGCCCAGCATTATGAAAGACAACTGAGCAGAAGCGCAGGAAGCTTTCAGGAGCTCACGTTTAAAGTGATCAGCCACAGGTGGCTGCAGCAAGAGAGACATCACATGAAGGACAGCACTGAGTTTAGTGGGTGCTGAGGAAGTTAGGGGCACATGATCTTTAATGGTCTTGGTCAAGGGCCATGCAAAAATTTATGACATGAAGATGAGTCATTCATTAACCTCGTCTTTATGTGGCAGGTGTTTATCAAGACACCTGCTGTAAACTAACAGAAAATACTCTGAAACAATGGAACACTGGGAGGGTGAGCTCATGGCATAAATGCATGTGGATGTCTAAAGTTAAGTGGTTTAAGGAATTTTCATAGCAATATATTATCAGGACTGTTGACTGTGCATTTAAATCATCACATATAAACTATCTAAGAGTTGTGCGGGGGAACGGAGCCTGGCTCCTTTCTTTTTTTATTTTGGAGATAGGGTCTCCCTTTTTAGTCCCAGCTGGTCTGGAGCTCGTTCTGTAGACCAGGCTGGCCTTGAACTCTGTGAGTTCAAGGCCTCCCGAATGCTGGGATTAAAGGAGTATGCCACCACACCCGGCTCTGCCTCCTTTCTTTACACAGGAAGCCCTGTGCTCTTTCAAGCTATGGTGCCTTTGCAGAATTGGTTCCTTCTTTTATAGAAGTAGAAGAAATGAAAACAAATAAATTAAAAACAACAACATTCCCTGAGGCCCAGCATATTGGATCCTGTCTCAGAAGACACTTCTTGTCTGATCCAGGCCTGTGAGAGGTTAGTCTTACTCTCCCCATTTTATGGCTGAAGATGCTGAGGCAGAGGCTGAGCCAAGTGCAGCCAAAGGGATCAAATCTGGGGGGGATGGCTGTATTGTCTTTCTGTTCACCACCCAACCCTCCTTTCTTCCCACTTTACCACTGGGCCACTTGAGTCCCCAGATTCTAGACTCCATTTCAAGTACAGCTTTGTGCCATGCTGCAGAGCCATTCACACGCTTACAGACGGTTTGGAAGGGCACTCCAAGGCCCGCTTTTAGGGGAGGAACTCCTATACCAGTTCATTCCCATTCAACCGGATGGTCTGCAGCCCCAACTCTATTCCTCCTGACTAGCTGGCAGCTGACGAACAGGTCCATCTGCTGGGATCTGCTGGGACTGGCACGAAGCCTCTAGAAGGTAGGAAGCCACAGGGTCCATGCAGGAAGCCAGCACACTCAGGTGTAAAACAAAGTGGGAGCGAGCCCGCTCCTAGCAGACCTGCATCTCTGCCTAGGTCAGGGAACTGAATGTTCCCATCCTCCTGGAGCCCTTGTCATCACACTGAGACTCAGAAACCTTCCGTTGAGCAATGGATGGTGTCATTTTCCAATCCATGGCCCCAAGTTTAATGCTCATGCAAAGAGGTGTAGTGGACAAAAACACAAGGCCAGGATTTAGCTGATGTCACCCGAGAAGACACCATTCATGCATCATCCCAGGTCCTTAGAAACTGGAGGGGACTGGGGGCTGGGGCTGGGGGCTGGGGGCATTGCCCAGTGGTTGAAGCACTTGCAGCATAAACAGGAAGGCCTGGGGTTCCACTCCCTAGCACCTATGTGAAACTCTGAGTGGGTGCAGCAGCCCACCAGAAATTCTAGCTTCCAAAGGCAGGGGTAGGGGATCCCCAGAGCAAGCTGGCTAGCAAGACTACCCACAGCTACAAGCCTCACCCTTGACTGAGAGACTCCACCTCACAGTGAATAAAGTAGCCAGATGATGAGGATGATTCCCAGCATCAACCTCTGGCCTCCGTGTGCAAGTGGATGTGGATGTGTGCCCGCATGCAAATATGCACAAAGAAAACACACACACACACACACACACACATACACGCACACACGCACACACGCACACACACTTGCACACACACACACACACACACACACACACAAATGGAAAGAAGAAAGAAACTGAAGGGGAAGGGGACTGCTGTAGTAGGAATGCCTGACAAAGAGGTTCAGCCCAGATGCCTGGAGGGAGGCTGGTGGGGGGTGGGGTAGAGACAGGGTAGAGACAGCTGTTTGCCTCTGTCTCTAGCCACCCTAGGCCAGGTGGGCAGAGCCCACAGGATTCATAAGGATGCTTTTTCCAACAGAGAATGTATCCTGCTGAACCCACAAAATTCAATTCACCTCATAATTAAATTTAATATTTGTAATGGAAAACGTTTTTATAAAAAATTCTTAAGCTCAAAACCTGACTTTGGCGGGGGGGCTCCCCTTTAGCCCCAGCTAGCCTGGAACTCACTATGTAGACCAGGCTGGCTTTGAATTTACAGAGATCTGCCTGCCTCTGCTTCCCAAGTGCTGGGGTTAAAGGTGTGCATCACCATGCCCCGCTCATCTGACTTCTGATTTAGAGCAGAACATACATTATTTTATAATAATGTATCTTAAACCTAATAATTGAGTCCAGACATATGTTTAAAATCAAAGAAACAAACAAACAAAACAAAAGAAAATCAAAGAAACAAAGAAAATGGGGGGGGGGACCAACTCTCCAATGTTGATTGGTCCAACTCTCTGAAGTTAAAAATCACCATAAAAAAACAAAACATTTTTTTAACTCAAGATAAATACAAATTCTTTCAAACTGTCATTTCCGGATAAGGAAGCCCTTCCCTTTGTGCTGACAGGAAATGGGGTGATTTTTCCATAAATATCATATCTTTACTGCTGTGAACAATCTTCTGTTACCCTGGCAACACATTTCTGCTGCTGTTAATAGAAGAGAGAAAGTGAGTAGCTTCGGGGGAAGCAGACAGATTTTCCTCAAGCCATTTACCACGTCCCCGTGATGCACCCAGGTGGGGCAATCCCCATGGTTAAGGATGGAAGGGATTAAAAATAATAACATGAAGTTGTTCTTCCAGAACCACTAATATATCACAAACCGTATGTTGAATTTAAAGTTGTGGGCACTTTCCCTCCAAGATTTTATATCTATCAAGACAGCCTCTATCAATCCAGGGTACTTAAATGCTGACAACCAGCAGTCACATGACACTCTTATGTGCTAAACTCTCAGAACTCAAAACCCTGAAAAGTGTAACTTCCTACAATGGGAAAGAAGCCAACAGAGTTAGGTGGGAGGATAACAGACTTAAGGCCAGCCTGGGCTACAAATCAAGATCTCAACTCAAGGGGGCTGGAGAGATGGCCTTGCGGTTAAGAGCACCACTCCTCTTGCAGAGGACCTGGGTTCGATCCCAGCACCCACATGGCGGCTGAGAACCATCTGAAACTCCAATTCCTGGAGAACTCCAGTTCTAGGGGAATCCGACACCCTCTTCTGACTTCCATGGCATTGCACAACACGGGTGCACAGAACTGCATGCAGACAGTACATTCATACACATAGAGAAAAAAAATTAAAAAAAAGATCTAAATTCAAAATCCAAAACAATAACAAAAATGCTATAAAAAGAAAAGGTGTGTATTGATGTGACCCTTTGAGTTTTTCCTACTGTTTCTATGCCTAACAAGTTAAGCTGTTAAAGACTGGCAGAGAGGACAGAGCAGAGGCAGCTAACGTGGCTAGTGACTGCCTGGGGGTTTACCTGCTTTTTTTCTTTCTGCCCCTTTTTAGAAAATTTCAGAGTCTGATGTGGCAATGCTCAGTATTCTCATTTGTAGACACATAATTACAGGACCCCAACTGTCACTTTATATCCCTGCAAAGGGAGGTAGGTGTGCTTGTTTATACACATGCGTGTAAGTGTGTGCATGTGTGTGTATGTATTCAAGTACATGTATACATATATATATACACACACATATAACTTACATGTCATAAAATTCACATTACTAAACTACTTCAGCATTGTTCTTTCTTTCTTTCTTTCTTTCTTTCTTTCTTTCTTTCTTTCTTTCTTTCTTCTTTTTTGGTCTTTTTGAGACAGTATCTCCCTGTAGCCCCATTTGGCCTGGAACTCACTATGTAGTCTAAGCTGGCCTTGAATTCACAGAGACTGGCCTGCCTCTGCCTTATGAGTGCTGGGATTAAAGCTGTGTGCCACCACGCCTGGCTACTTCAGCATTTTGACTACACTGTAGAGTTATCCGACCATCACCATTATCTAGTTATCCGACCATCACCACTATCTAGTTATCCGACCATCACCACTATCTAGTTATCTGACCATCACCACCATCTATCTAGTTATATGACCATCACCACTATCTAGTTATATGACCATCACCACCATCTAGTTATATGACCATCACCACCATCTAGTTATATGACTATCACCACTATCTATCTAGTTATACGACCATCACCACCATCTAGTTATACGACCATCACCACTATCTAGTTATACGACCATCACCACTATCTATCTAGTTATATGACCATCACCACCATCTAGTTATATGACCATCACCACCATCTAGTTATATGACCATCACCACTATCTATCTAGTTATACAACCATCACCACCATCTAGTTATACGACCATCACCACTATCTATCTAGTTATACGACCATCACCACCATCTAGTTATACGACCATCACCACTATCTATCTAGTTATACGACCATCACCACCATCTAGTTATACGACCATCACCACTATCTATCTAGTTATATGACCATCACCACCATCTAGCTATACGACCATCACCACCATCTAGTTATACAACCATCACCACCATCTATCTAGTTATATGACCATCACCACTATCTAGTTATATGACCATCACCACTATCTAGTTATACGATCATCACCACCATCTAGTTATACGACCATCACCACTATCTAGTTATACGACCATCACCACTATCTAGTTATACGACCATCACCACTATCTAGTTATACGACCATCACCACTATCTTTCTAGTTATATGACCATCATCACTATCTATCTAGTTAAATGACCATCACCACTATCTATCTAGTTATACGACCATCACCACCATCTAGTTATACAACCATCACTACTATCTAGTTATACGACCATCACCACTATCTAGTTACACAACCATCACCACTATCCATGTAGTTACACGACCATCACCACCATCTAGTTATACGACCATCACCACTATCTAGTTCTAGTTCTGGGACTTTTTCATCCCTCCTCCTCAAGCCAAAAAGCCTACATCCATTACCAGTCATTCCCAGGCCCTGGCAACCGTTAACCTACCATGAATTTGCATATTCTATACATTTCACACTAACAGAACTGTAGGACCTGTGATCTTTTGTTAATGAACAGTAGGCCCCCAGGGCATCTGATATGACCCTCGTAGAATATCATACATGAATAATGCTGCCTCCAGATTTTAAGCTTTGTCCACATTCTGGCAGGAATCAGTATTTCATCCTTTTACATGGCTGGATAATATTCCATTATATGGATATAGTACCCTTTGTTTAGCTCATCTAAAATGAGACCACTTCAAGCCAGGTGTGGACATAGGCTACTGTAGTGGGTATGTATTCCAGAAGCTGAGATGGACATATTGCTTGAGCAACATGTTGTTCAAGGCCATCCTGGGCAACATAGCAAGACTCAACCTCCAAAATAAAACAAAAAATAAAGTCATTTCTCTAGTTCAAACCATCTGGCAATAGTATGATGGCAGGAAACATGACCATGGTCCCTAGATTGGTCTTAGCTTGTGAGACCCTCCTGAACATCCTTGGAACCGTAAAGAGTCCTAGGCTAGAGCTCTGGGAATAAAATGGGCCTCCATCTGGAGGCAGCATTATTCATGTATGATATTCTACGAGGGTCATATCAGATGCCCTGGGGGCCTACTGTTCCTTAACAGTTGAGATACCATGGATTCAGACTTCACAGAAATACAACAGACTGCAGGCAATGTCTTCAGTGGAATCTTCTACTAAAACAAGAATATACAGATGAAGCAGGAAGGTTGATCATTCTGAAAGCAGGTGTAACAGAACCACTCATGAGAAATGGCTTCTCACTCCAACAGAAATGGTAAATTTAGGTCTTCAGCAAGTTATAATGTGGGGCCAATTATTTGACCATGTGGATGACTCACACATGCGCACATGTTCCCATGTGTCCCTGTCTTCTGAGACTTGGGAGACCTGCTTTCTAATTTCAGCCTGTCACTAATTAGTTCCAGATTCCCCCTCAGTAGCATCATCTATAAATAGAGGTCAGTGGTAATGGCCTTGACCACTTTACAGGCCTGCTGTGAGAGTCAAATATTTATGAGATTACTTGCAATTTTTTTTAAATCATACAAATTCAGGATACTGTGGTGGTTCTGTGTCCCCTGGGGACACATAACATTTCACCCAATGACTAAGTTACTTGATTCTTTTCCCCAGTTCTCAAAAATATCTGGGCCCAGAGTTAAGTAGAAAGCACGATTGGTCTGAACACGAAACTAACCAGGACAATACCTGCTTTCAGCATAGCCATGGGCCACTGTTCCTGCTGTGCCCAGGTATGGAACACAGGAAACAAGAAGAGAAAGACTGCATTTCAGACTGTCTTCTGCAGATCCTATCTTTGAAGGTGACAAACAGATGTGTAAATACCATGCATCACCTATGTTTCTCTCCCTGATGACAGGCTGGTCCAGAACAAAGCCAACTCACTCCCAGCTGCTGCAACAAACCTGCGTAAAATACCTGTACCAGGAGCTGGAGAGATGGCTCAATGGTTAAGAGCACTGGATGCTCTTGCAGATGACCTGGGTTCCATTCCCAGAACCCACATGGAGCTAACAACTGTCTGTAACTCCAGTTCCAGAGGATCTGAGGCCCTCTTCTGACCTCCATGGGCACTGCATGACACAGGTGCTCTTACACACATGCAGGTAATACACTCAAACACATAGAAATAAATTATTTAAAAAAAAACCCTACACCAAAAAAAGGCGGGGGACAAATGCCTGCAATTTCTAATGTGAATTAGTAAACATTAGACTGGGCTCTGTGGAAGAGCAGTTTTTAATCAGTTAAAAAGCAAAAACTAAACAAAGCCAGCAGTTTTTAATCCCAGAGAATTCAGGGAAAGGATTTGACTGAAGCCCATTGTGATTCCATTTCCTATACTCCAGAAATTGAGCAGGAGGGGTTTGAAAGCAAGTGTAAATCCTGTCCACGTTAGCGACTGGGCAGGAGGGGGCCCTGTAGGTGTGCTTGGAAAGGAAGGAGGGCTCTAATGGGGTCCTTTAGGGCCAGGTTCAGAGGGCCTGTTCCATCTGCCAGTGCACAGTGACAGCACCCAGTGAAAACAGGCACCACAGAACATTCTGGAAAGACCAGATTCATTCAGGGGTGTTGGCTGACAGGAGGAGGAGACCATAAAAGGAAAGCCTGTGAGACCTCAGCCAGGACAGCAGAGGCTGCCTCCCTCCCCTGTGGTGAGAAGTCAGAGTCAACCCCTACCTGACTCCTTCCAGGCAGGACAGAAGAAGGTTCCAGAGAGCAGCAGCCTGGAGGGTTTGTGTATCGAGGTAGGGGAATCCTTCACCTCTGAGCAGAAGAAACAATGGCTGGCAGCATTCTCTCTGAATGGACCAGGGAAACGAGCCAGTGACACAGAGTGCTACCCCACAAGCAGATTGCGAAAGAACTGTACACTCAGGAAAGGGGTCTCCTGGAGCCATCATCAAAGATGAAGGAGATTTGTACCAAAGGGAAGTCCCATTCCCACTGACACCTATGACTAATCTGAGCTGGGATATTGCTTCCAGAGTAGAGGACAGGGAAGGGACAAGGAAGAGGAAAGGTTGTTTCAGAGCAGACTTCAGAGACAGGACGGGAGGCAGGAGGCAGGAGGCAGGAGGCAGGAGGCAGGCCCCAATATCCCACACCAGTTTGCTGCAGGACTGGAGAGGAGGACCTTCAGAAAGCCTTTGGATTTACACATTCGTCAGCAAGTGCTTTAAAAAAAAGTATTACATTATGCAGATGTGGTGGCTTACACCTTTAATCTTTGCACTTAGAAGGCAGAGGAAGGTGGATCTCTGTGAGATCAAGGCCAGCCTGATTTAATTTACCTAGTGAGTTCCAGGCCAGATGTAGCTACAAGGAGACCCTGTCTCAAAGAGGCCCCCCTTTAAAAGAACATTACATTTTTATTTGTTATGTGTGCATGTCTATGTGTGTGGGCACACATGTGTGCCTGCCACAGCATGTGTGGAGGTCTCTCCTCCTACCATGTGGATCCCAGGGATGAAACTCAGGTTATCAGGTTTGGCAACAGGTGTCTTTACCCACTGAGCCCTTCTCGCTGTCCTGGTGAAGGCTTTTAAAGACACTTTTTTCCATGGCCACAGTCTCTATTAGGAAGGTAGTCAGTGTCAGGAAAGTAGTACAGAGATCTGAGGTAGAGGAATCAGAGACCACCTGGATCCAAGGCTGGTAGGGGATAGAATGGGGGCAGGTGAGCAGAATGAAAAGAGACACAGATATGGTGGACAGGACTGGACTTACCCAGCTGGTCAGAAGCCAGGAGAAATGGGGTGGGGTGGGACTAGGACCTCAAGAGGACTTGGTAATCAACACTACACTGTTTAACTAGTCTATGTTAGAAAGCTACTCCAGANCCCTTCCCTCCTAAGACAGGGACTTATGAAATCCAGAATGGCTCCAAACTCAATAAGCTAGTAATGCCTTTAGTTTCCTTCCTGATTCTACCTCCTAAGAGCTAGGATAACAGAGTATTACACCTGGGTTTAGGCAGTGCTCAGAAACTTGGGCTTGCAGTCTATATTCTGGCCAGGTACTTACTTTTAACAATTACTTCAGTTTATATAATAGACACAATACAACCTATAATCTTATTTATTTTACTTCGTTGAGCACATACACATTCCTTGAGAATAAAATTTGTAACAATAAAATATGTCACAGGTGATTTTCTTCCCTAAACTGCATTAAACTCTGACATTTAAAACCAAGTAAAAAAGAAATTCTTACTTTGCCTCTGCCTCCCAAGTGCTAGAATTAAAGGCACAAGCCACCATGCCTGGCTAGTCTGGTTTAACAAAAGAACTCTCTTCTAGTTTTAAGGCAACCCAGGAATAAAGTTAGAGGATTTCTTATAAAGTTGTCAGGATGAAAGATTACTGGTAGCCTAAATCAAAAAGGTTTATGTTAGTAATAATTTTCCTTATTGGTTTTATTATTAAAAAAAAGGGAGAGGGGTATCTTTTTGAGACAGGATCTTCCTGTAGCCTCAGCAGGACTGGAACTCACCATATAGACCTGGCTGGCCTGATCTTGCTTGCCCCTGCCTTCCAACATTGTGCGCCACCATGCCCAGTCTTCTTGGTTTTTTTTTTGGTCTTTTTGAGACAGGGTCTCCCTGTAGCCCCAGCTGTCCTGGAACTCACTCTGTAGACCAGGCTGGCCTTGAACTCACAAAGATCTGCCTGCCTCTGCCTCGCAAGTGCTAGGACTAAAGGCGTGTGCCACCACGCCCGGCTAACGACACTGTTTACATCAAGATCACCCCCAAAGGCAACCTCACAGTTGAAAAGACAACTGAAATGCAGTGACAAGAAAAAGAGTTGAAAAGGGGGACCTAAAGTACATGCTGGGTGACATGCCAATTCCCTGCAGTACCAGCAGGTGAAACGAACCACGGGCTCCGTCCCTTAGATTTGGAGAAGAACTTTAGAGAACTCTCATGCTGAGAAGCAAAGAGACTTTGGGAGTCTTAGATTTACATAGATTTTTAATGCTTCTGATTAAGGAAAGGAGAGCTGAGGCTCAAGATGTGGAGAGGCTTGCCCATGGGCCCTCAGAGAGAGTTCCAGAGTCAGGAGCAAACCCCTAGTTGCTTGTTACCTGGAGACCTTCATAATACACCACCTGGACCCTACTCACCCCCTCCCCAGAGGCCTAAGAGATGTGTGGTGGGGCCTAGGACTATACAATAAAGACAGACGAGGGCTGAGGACATAGCTTAGTTGGTAAAGTGCTTGTTTAGTGAACATGAGGCCCTGGGTTCAATCTGGCACTACATGGGCCAGGCGTGCTGACCCACTCCAATAATCCCAGCACTCAGGAAGTGGAAGCAAGGGGACTATGAGTTCAAGGTCGTCCTTGGCTACATACCAAGTTCAAGGTTAGCCTGGGATATGTGAGACACTGTTTCAAAACAAATAAATATCTAAAGAAGATGTAGGTGAAAGCAGGTCAGCATTCTAGAGGCTACAAGCCAGTCCCTGTATCTGGAAGAGGAACATCCCAAGGAGGCTGCAGTGTCTGGAAAATGTCCACTAATTGATGGCACAGCTGTGCCCACACACCACACCATGGCTTCTTGTCCCAACATGGTCCTGGGCTCTTTCTTTCTCTCAGTGTTCTGGGGTGTATGGCAGCAGCTCAGGTGAAACCGCAGTCCCCTGGGATTCTTAGCAAATGCTAAGTTAACACCACCAAGGCCGACACTCTCCAGGCTGACACTGGGGCGGTTGCAAGGTTTTCTAGAAGGGCTGCTCAGTGATACTCTTCTTCCCCAAAGATACAGCCATACCACATCTCCGGGGCCTGGGAATGTTAACTTATTTGGGAAACAAGGCTTTACAGATATGATGAAAGGAAGGATCTCGAGGCATTTATTTATATAGGTGATGGGCATGGCCTCACATCCAATGACATGTGTCCTTGTAGGTGAAAGGTGGGACAGCTGGCAGAGAGAAGAGAGAACAAGGAAAAGGCAGTGTGGGCGGTACACCTGGAGGGATGCAGCCACCAGCCAAGGCATGCCAGGAACCAGCAGGAGCTGCAGATGAGCCCCTCTGTTAGTCCCCCAGAGAATGTGTGGCCCTGATGACACACTGTTCTAAATGTCTAGACTCCAGATCTGAGGGAATTGCTGTTTTAAGTCATTGCCTCTGCAGCCCATTCAGAAAATGAATCCTATAGTTGGATAAAATGAGTAACAAGAATCACATGAGCACGGTTCACAGTATTTACTCTCAGAATGGTTCACCAACAGGATCAGGGCATGAAGCACGGGAAGGCGGAGCTTGGAGAACTGTCCAGCTTTCTCTTGGTGACCGAGCCCAGCTGAGTCACCAGAAGTCACATGTTCGTGTCCTCACCCTGCGGGACATTTTTTCTGGGTCACACACCCATCTGAGGAGGACAGGGCATACTGGGTGGGCTCTGAACCTAAGATGAGTGTACAAACTACTCCCAGGCAGCTGATGCTAAAGGCATCACAAGGAAAGTCTCCAAGCCGGGATGCTTCAGGCCTTCCCTGAAACTCACTGTGGAGACCAGGCTGGCCTTGAACTCACAGAGATCCACTTGCCTCTACCTCCCAAGTGCTAGGATTAAAGGCGTGCGCCACCACGCCCGGCCCAACTGCATTCTTTTAAAATATTTTTATTTTATGTATATGAGTGTGTGGCCTACATGTATGTAAGTGCACCCATGTCATGCAATGGCCACGGAGGTCAAAAGAGGATGCTATATCTCCTGGAACTGGAGTTACAGACAGTTGTCAGCCACCATGTGGGTCTTCAGAACCAAACCCAGGTCCTCTTTAAGAGCAGCCAGTGCTCTTAACAGCAAGGCCATCTCTCCAGCCCCTTACCTGTATTTTTTATATTCCTTCCCCCCACCCCTGCTGTTGAAAGTAAATGTGAAGATCACACAGCACACACACAGTCTCCTTGCTGCCCACCTCCACACATCTTTCCATGCGCGAACTCTAAAAACCAGCTGACCGGGTCCAAGCCTTCCATAAGTACGTAGCTTTAGACTTGGACAGTGACCTCAGTGTTTCCTTGCCTCTCTTCCTGTGGGGAAATACCTGGGAAATGATTTTAGCATTTTACTACTGTATTTTCAAAATGAAATGTTCTAATTGCTCCAAACTCAACAGGTTCACTTCACTTCAGGCCTACACAGAGGACCAAACTCAGGAAGCCCAAGGGAAACGCAACTGGCCCAGGCAGGGCCTCCTTAGATGAGCCCCTGAGATTCTGGGATAGATGAGAGAGATTCAGGAATGGGACTGTTCACACTTCAAGCTGCCCTTTGGGGGTGGACCCCCAATGAGACTCTCACTCTGTGTGTGTGTGTATGTGTGTGTGTGTGTGCGCGCGTGTGCATGCGCACGCAGGGATGAACTTCTCTATCCAGCGCCACCAGCCTTGTGCCCTGGCTGCTGCAGGACACCCCTCTCAGCACCCTCACCTTATTCTCAGCTGTTTAAATTTTAAATTCAAGGCAAAATTCAGGTAGACTAAAATTGACCGTTTTTAAAAAAACAGCTCAAGGCTCCTTTTATCTGGTTCCGACACATACCACTCCAATCTGCTTTCAGTTTCTAAGGGTAGGAACTATTCAGTACGTGGTCCTCTGTGACCAGCTGTCTGAGTGGTCCTGCCTGACTCCCGGCTTCTCTCATGTAACATGTGTGCTGGACAGCTTTAGTGTCAACTTGACACACGTGGGTTGAAGGAGCCTCAGTTGGTTAATTGCCACCATTGGACTGGTCTGTGGAGTATTGTCTTGAATGCTGAGTGATGTGGGAGGGCCCAGGCCACTCTGGGTGGTGCCACCTCTGGGCAGGTTGCTGTGTATTGTATAAGAAAGCAGGGTGGGCATGACAGCAAGCAGCATTCCTCCATGGCCTGTGCTTCAATTTCCGCCTCCAGTTTCCTGCACTGAGTTCCTATGTTGGCTTCCCTAAGTGATGAACTGTGACCTGGGAGATGTGAAATGAATAAACCCTTTCCTCCCCAAGTTGGTTTTGATCAGAGCGTTTTGTCACAGCAATGGAAAGCAAAGTAGAAGAACATGTTTTTGAGCTTTGTCCATGACGTAACACACATGGCTGCTTCCCTTAAGGCTCAGTGTCACCCATAGCAGGGGAAGATCAGTTTGCCCTGTGTGTCTACTGGTGCACAGCTGAATTGCTTCCCCCTCCCAGCTGTTTTCAACAGTGCTACAGGGAACATGTGTGCACATGAACATGTACTTGAATGCTCTCATTCTAGTCTTTTTTTTCTTGATCTTTTTTTTTGAGACAGGGTCTCCCTGTAGCCCCAGCTGGCCTGGAACTCACTCTGTAGACCAGGCTGGCCTTGAACTCACAAAGATCAGCCTACCTCTGCCTCCCAAGTGCTAGGATTAAAGGCATGTGCCATCACGCCCGGCTCATTCTAGTCTTTCCACATTTCTAGCCATATCACTTCCGTGGCTTCCCCCACCTTAAGACAAAGCCCAGGCTTCTAAGCACGACTGCACCTTCAGGTCGCACCCTATAACGTACTCCTGTCAGAATCACTTCTGTGTGCTGTGTTCCTCCTCGCCACGGAGCTTCTGCATATGACCACCCTTATCTAGAATCTTCTTTCTCAGGCTATTTGGCAACTTCATTTGATGATGGCCACTTCCTTATCCCCCTCGTACAGTGACAAGCACCAAGTCCTAGCCCAGGGTCCATGCTAACCCTCCCAGGTTTCCTGGGAATAGCTTTCAGCTGGATGTGGAAGGTTATGCTTAACCTTTACTGTGATATCCCTCAGGGTGACCCAGAAGCACTATGAGGCCTCTCCGGAAATATATCCTGTGTCTCTAAAATAGACTCTGATATAGAGGGAGCAGTGTGACAGGCCAGTAGGTCAGCAGGCTGAAGCTGCTGGGCTTCCTGGTTCAACCTGCTCAGCACACATTCCCCTAGAATGTGGGAGGGGCCTGTGTCAATCTTTACTTTCCCCTTGGGCTTAACTGATACCCCGCAGGCCTGTGAGAAACAAGGCAACCCTACCCCCAAACTCTGACCTCAGAATCCTATACTATTATAGCCTCTCACTGAAGAGGTGTCAATGGAGTCCAGAGGCAGGTACCAGGGAGAGAAGCTGCTGAGAAAACAGCCAGCACCTGAACTTGGCAGGCTTCATTGTACCCAGCCACAGGGTGCCCTGAGTCACAGGGGATGTGGTTTTCTAAGGGAACAGAAGTCGACACCTTCACCATCCACCCTCCCTTCCTGTCTCAGCCTCGGCTTCTCAGGTCTGTACCATGCATACACATAAAAACATATGTCCCAACATACATGTATACATGTGGTTATGACATCCCCTTCTCACTTCTAAGAAATAAAAGTCTCCCTAACTCCCAACAGAGTCTTTCGTTTTCTCTCATTCCAAGTCCCATGTGGCATTTGCTACAAATGACCTCCGAGAGCAATCTAGCATATGGACTCTCCAGGAGTCACCTACAGCTACTGTCCTCCAGAGAAGGACAAGATGCAAGTCTCTGAAGACCTCTGAGGAAAGTGGCAGTGCTTTAAGAGGGACCCATTGTCACGTACCTCCAGGACTTTTCCTGTGATGAACTGGTGACAAGCTTCACACTTCACCCCAAAGAGTCCCTGGTAGTCCTTTTCACAGTATGGGGCACCTTCCCTGAAAAACAAGTGTATTCAGCTCTTCAGAAGAGGTGGCTGAGGATGGGGGAAGACATCAAAGCGGCTTTTCTGAGCCCTTTCCTAGAGAAGTACAAACTCGCCTCCTGCGCATGACATCCACGCAGGCTTGATGAGCTGGCTAGACAAAACCACGAGCAGAGAGCAAGAAGTTCTCCAGGGCACACATGCAACCCAAGAATTGCCACATGGCTTCTATAGCTACTTCCTTGACTGTGTCAGAAACCCCAGCTCACCTATGGTGAACCTGTGTTCACCTATGGCTGAAAGGCCCAGGACACTGTATTTCCCTCCCCACATCATCTTCTTCTTGGGCTCACAAGCCTGCAGAGCCTTCTTATGCTCTCTATCATGCAACCCAAGAATTGCCACATGGCTTCTATAGCTACTTCCTTGACTGTGTCAGAAACCCCAGCTCAGTGTTCACCTATGGCTGAAAGGCCCAGGACACTGTATTTCCCTCCCCACATCATCTTCTTGGGCTCACAAGCCTGCAGAGCCTTCTTATGCTCTCTAAAGACCACCTCCTCAGCTGCCCCACTCAGCAAGTCATTTACTACAGAGAACAGCAAAGATGCCATTTTCTGAGTGACCATGTAGAGTAGTTATCTAGGGGCCGAGGTGCTTTCTCCTGCACAGCCGTTAACTGCATCACGAAACGAGGCCTTCTCTCTTTGTTCTCTATTACAACCTCCCCTGTCCTCCTTACTCTCAATGGTTACGTCACTGGATGCCAGAGCTACTTTGAAACTCTATTTTTGGGCTGTAGGCCCCAAGCTACCTTTTGGATTATTTCATGCATTTTAAAAATTAAATTCATTAACTATGTTTGAATGTGTGATTTTTTTTTTTTTTTTTTTTTTGGTAATCGGCTGGGGGTTTCCTCCCTTTGAGATAGGGTCTCATTTAGCCTAGGCTGACCTTGAACTCACCATACAACCAAGGCATTGGAATGCTGGGATTAAAGGCTTGCACTACTAAACCCAGTTTTACTCAATGCTGGTGATGAAACATCGACTGCTGTGCATGCTTGGCCAATGTTCCACCCACTGAGCTACAGCCCCAGACACCTTTTCTCTATTTATTTATTTATTTATTTATTTATTTATTTATTTATTATTTATTTTGAATCTTGTGCATTAGGGACTGATGCACTACCATGAACTGCATCCTCAAGCCTTTATCTAGGAAAAATAATTTAATATTTTATGTATATGTGTTTATATATATGCCGCATATGTGCAGGTGCCTGAAGAGGCCAGAGAGGATGTTGTATTCCCTGGAGCTGGAGTTATGGGCAGTTCTGAGCCATGTCACACAAGTGCTAGGAACTAAAGTTAGGTTCTCTGGAAGGGCAGAAAACTGAGCCATCTTTCTAGCCCATGGCTGGGGAAATTTTTAAAGAGTAGAAAAAGAAATCTCAGCATTTGGGAGGCAGAGGTAAGCATATTTCTGTGAGTTCGAGGCTAGCCTGGTCTATCTACATAGCAAGTTCCAGGCCAGCTAGGGCTGAACAGTAGGACCCTGTCACAAAACAAAACAAAACACCATGAAAAGAGAGTAGCATATGCTCCCTCTTTACCAAAGCACATTAAAAACAACAAAACAGGGGCTGGAGAGATGGCTCAGTGGTTACAAGCACTGGCTGTTCTTGGAGAGGGCCTGGGTTTGGTTCCCAGCACTACTTGGTGGCCAATAACTGTCCATTCCTTCAGTTCCAGGATCTGACACTGTCTTCTGACCTCCATGGACAGTACATAACACAGGTGTACTTACATACATACATGCAGGCAATACACTTAGACCATAAAATAAAAATAAAATATTTTAAAAACGAACCCCCCCCAAAACTCTACATTTGCTTAACTCTCATTCTTATCCACCAAAACTCTCTAACTCCAACATGCAGCCTCTCATTGGCAGACTCTAGTTTTACCAGGTTTTGTGCCTAGACTGTGTGGTATTATTTGGGGAGGGGGGCTTGTCTACAGCACTGGAGAAGAAAGATTTATTAGCTCCACATAGGAAAAAAAAGCAAAAAGAAATGCCCAGATTCTGAACTGGTTTCAAGGTGAAGCTGTACCATCATGTGGGCTTTATTGAACAACTTGGTAAACAGTTAATGCTTCATTAAGCTTTTAACAGTCATACAGTGACAAAAGCAGAATTTATTTTCACAAATTTTACAGGAAAAAGTTCATACTGACATGAGCCCCCAGCCTATTTGAGTGAGGGGGCAGTCGCTAAGGCAGAGCAGCCCCACCCCAGGCTGTCCTGCACCCCACCACACCCCACACACTTACTTGCTGATGTACTCGCCAGTGAGGACCTTCCCACACGACCTGCACTTGAAGCAGCCCAAGTGCCACTGCTTGTCCAGCGCCAGCAGCGCCTGCCCGTTCTTAATGTCTCTTCCGCAGCCAGCGCAGTCTGGAAGAGAGCAGCAGCCCATGGTTAAGGCCCATTCCCTTGCTAAACCCAAGTGGGCGGAAGCTCCTCAACCTCAGGGTATCTGTCCTTAAGAACTATTTCATTCCATTTTATTTCAGCTAAGTATGGGTGCTGGGTCCCACTTATTACAAGGTCCATCAATGCCATCTTTGTAAATGGGATTCCCCTTCCTATCACCCTAAACCAGCCTTTCCAATATTGGTGATCATTGGCAGATTCCTGAAAGTCATGGTACATAATAGTTACTTTTCTCTTGGTTATAACAGAACACCTGAGAAAAGCAACTTAGGAAAGCAAGGGTTAATCTGAGGACACAGCCTGTCTTGGCAGGGAGGGCAATCAGGAGACAGAGGGAGATAAATGTGGTGCTTCACTAGCTTTTTTCCTTTTATATGCAGTCCAAGGTCCCAGCCCATGGAATAGGGTGCGTTACTCAATTAACCCAATGTAGAAAATCTTTCACAGTCATGACCAGAGGCTTGTCTTCTCTGTGATTCTAATTTTTTAATTTATTTATTACTTTTATGTATATGAGTATACTGTCTGCCTGTAGGTTGGTGCACCTGTGTTGTGCAATGCTGCGGAGGTCAGAAGAGGGTGTTGGATTCCCCTGAAACTGTAGTGAAAGACCATTCTTAGCCACCATGTGGGTGCTGGGAATCGATCCCGGGTCCTCTACAAGAGCAGTAGGTGCTCTTAACTGCTGAGCCATCTCTCCAGCCCCTCCTCTGTGATTCTAGATCCTGGAAGTTGACGACTGATGTTAGTCATTGATGAATAAGCACTAGAATCACATGACCTGGTCCTGCACCTGGCTCCTGCCCATTAGAAATGGCCCCATATTAACATTAATATCTGCTGTTATTACAGTGGCCACTATTATTCAATTATGGTACCCTGCATTGTGTTGGGCAAGGTGACTATATGCCTTAATCTAGAAGCATGTAAACGGGTAAAAGTTATTTAGAAAGCAACATCAATATCTAGAAATATCCGAAGTCCACGTATCTAAGGAACCAAAAGCAAACACCACCACAGGTTGGATACATTGTTCCCAAGTATAGACACAATGCTCATAGAAGAGCAGTGTCCAGGCAAGGACCCTTACTAGCCATGTTCAGAATGAGACAAAGATGAAGTCCCATTGTACACTGTCCAAACAGCCCCCTCTTCTGGCCACATCTGTAACTGCTGCTCCTTTGCCAAGGGCACTTCCAGCTCAGCTTTCAATCTCTCCCCTTCCAGACACTGGCCTGCTCCTGCTTCCAGAATACCAAGGGTAGAAGGTCCTTGGCTCCCTGAAGCCTCCCTGGGGTGACCCAGAATAAGATCCAACTCTGGAACACTCCCTAAGTTCATTCAGATATTTCAGCTCCTCTGAGTTCTTTGAGCATTGGTGTTTCTGCTCATCGTGGTCAGCAGGTGTTATCATACCTTTAGAACCATGAATTTCATGTCTAGAGTTGTATTCTACAAATACATTCACAAAAGTGTGTGTGTGTGTGTGTGTGTGTGTGTGTGTCTTCCCGGTAGTATTTCCAAGACAATAAAAACTAAAACAGCCTGTACAGACATTGATGAAGGACTAGCTAAGGGAATTACAGCCAAGCTGATCATGGAATCCTACATGCTGTTAAGGACTGAGATAAGCATGTATGTGGATACAGAAAGATGTTCAAATACATGAAACAATAAGAAACAAACTGTGGAGCAAAGCTCACAGCATAAGCTCATCCATAGAAAACTAGTACAGGGGCCAGCAAGATGGTTCAGTGGGTAAAGTGCTTGCTGCCAAGGGTGATGATCTGAGTTCTAGTCCTGGACCCACATGGTGGAAGAAAAGAACTGACTTCTTCAAATTGTCCTCTGACTTGCAACTAGTGTCCCCCCCCCCCCAGTTTATAAAAAAGAAAACAGTACAGAAAAGATTATGCATGCTCTACTCCCAAAATAGAACATTTCTAGAGAAAGCCATAAACAGTTCTTAAGAATCTGCCCTCTATGGAGGAAGACTTTGTTTCTTCATGTGATTTGTGTTGTTTCCTTAACTATTAGAATGGGGGTGGGGGTGGGGATAAAAGTAAAGACAGTATCTACAGAGTTAAAATCCTACATTCTAAACATTACAGATTAAATTTCTTATAGACCATTCCAAACTGAGTGTGTGTAAGATGGTCCCAAAGTAAAAAAAAAAGCTATTTTTGGTTTGTTTTTTTTTTTTTTTCTTAGACAGGATCTCACTATGTAGCCCTGAATGGCCTAGAACTTGCTATGTAGACCATGCTGTCCTTGAACTCAGAGAGATTCACCTACCTCTGCCTTCTAAGTGCTAGGACTACAGACATGCACCACCATGCCTGGCTACAAGGGTTTTTTTGGTGTGTGTTTGTTTTAAGGTTTAAAGGTAATCCAATATGTCATTGAAAATATTATCAAACCTCACATCTGGTAATTTTCTATGAGGATAAAAATAGAAAGCCATAATATTTGTTGTAAAATAAAGTTGTTAAATGGTAGGAATGTGGTTAAGACAAATGGACAGTTTTTTAAATATATTTTTTAATTTTTTAATTTTATTTATTTTGGTATGTGTATGAATGTACTGTCTGCATGCAGGTGTGTACACCTGTGTTGTGCAATGCCGCAGAGGTCAGAAGAGGGTGTCAGCTTCCCCTGGAACTGGAGTTCTCCTGGAATTGGAGTTTCAGGTGGTTCTCGGCCACCATGTGGGTGCTGGGGATCGAACCCGGGTCCTCTGTAAGAGCGGTCGGCGCTCTTAACCGCTAGGCCATCTCTCCAGCCCAAACAAATGGACAGTTTTAAAAAGGAGTAGGGGCTGGGAGATGGCTCAGAGGTAAGGAGCCTGTTGGGATAGCATGAGTCTAGAGCCCCAGCACCCAGGATAAAGCAGGGTGTGGGTGGTGCCCATCTCTAACCCAGGCTAGAGGGACAGGCACAGGGACAGGCAGACCCCTGAAGCTTGCTGGGCTACTAGTCTAGGCAACCGGTGAGCTCCTGGTTTAGTGAGAGATTCTGTCTCAAAAAATAAAGAGAAAGCTGGGCGTGGTGGCACACGCCTTTAATCCTAGCACTTGGGAGGCAGAGGCAGGCGGATCTTTGTGAGTTCAAGGCCAGCCTGGTCTACAGAGTGAGTTCCAGGACAGTTGGGGCTACAGGGAGACCCTGTCTTGAAAAGACCAAAAAAATATTAATAATAAAATAAAGAGAAGAGCCACAGAGGAAGACACCAGACACACACACACACACACACACACACACACACACACACACACTTTTTAAAAAGAATTTACTATTTTTAGAGCAGTTTCATATTCAAGAAAAACTGAGAAGGTGCAGAGACTTCCCCCGCACCTCTGCCCACACACCTCTCCTCCCCCACTCTCAGTAGCATCCACTGGATCCGTACCTTTGCTCTCGCTGATTAATGCACACTGACCCATCATTATCATGCAGTGCCCACAACTGACTCTGGGGTTGAATGTTGGTCTGGACAAGTTGGCCCTTCTATGTTTGGACAGATTTATAATGCCATTATCCAGTTTTATAGCATTGTGCAAATAGTTCTGACACCCTAAGAACCATCTGTGCCATGCCTGCTCATTCCTCCTTTCCATCAAGCCCTGGAGAATAACAAACTTAAAAAATATTTATTATTATTATTATTATTATTATTATTATTATTTGATTTTATGTGTATGAGTGTATTGCCTGCATGTATGTAAGTGCACCCCTGTTTTGCAATCCCCACAAAGATCAGAAGATGGTGTTGGATCCCTTGGAACTGGAGTTCAGACTGTTGTTAGCCACAACGTGGGTGCTGAGAATTGAACCCAGGTCATCTGCAAGATGAAGCCAGTTCTCTTAACCACTGAGCCATCTCTCCAGCCCCACTTGGAAACTTTAATTTTCTCCATAGTTAGATCCTTTGCAGTATGAAATGGACTTTTATATATTTTTTTGGTCTTTTTGAGACAAGGTCTCCCTTTAGTCCCAGCTGGCCTGGAGCTCAATATGTAGACCAGGCTGGCCTTGAACTCACAGAGATCTGCCTGCCTCTGCCTTTCGATTAAAGGCGTGTGCCACCAGGCTCGGCTAAAATGGATCTCTTTAAATTCAAGCTGAATTGAAATTTCCCTTCCTGTTTTATATTATTTCCACTAGGTGGCAGCAAAGATTTAAAGAAGATGCAAGATCATGGACTTTTTTTTTTTTAAAGCAGAAAATAAATTTTAGAGATGGTGCTTCTGTTCTACTAATGGAAGCTGCCAGACTCAAGGGAGCCATCAGAGTTGTCTATTGTCTATGCCCACCGCAGCTCGAGGTCTGGGAACCCTCATGTCCTCTTCGAAGTTCTGATGATTACAGCCACTTGCAAGGTTACACTTCACGGGTCCTAGCACAACACACACTGTGGTACAGCTGAGCCATGAAAGAGCCTTCATTCTTCCTCGGTCAGCAGCAGACTAGAGCTAAACCCCAGGTTTACTGAATCTCAGCTGGCTCTTGCTCTCCTTCCCAGAACCTTGCTGCCCACACATCCCAGAGTTGTAAAAGAAGCGAAGAAACAACCTGAGAGCAACAATGACCACCTGATCACCCGCACTGAGGTTCAGGCCGGGCCATCCGTGCACATGTGCTGTCATTCAGTTTTCGCAATCATTCTAGCGAAGGTGCCTTGCAATCCGGAAACCCTCTGATCTCACACGTAACATCAAAGACACTGAGGTCCACCACACCCTGCTCAATGCCTACCTAATGTCTTCCGGTACTGGAAGGTTGATGCTGGCTAACTAGCAAGAATGAGTTAGGAGAAGCTGGGGTTAAGCTTCCTTCATCCCAAGCCTTAAGACATAAATCAGACACATCAGTAGAGACTGCCCCTTGGGTAAGATGATCCCCACCCCCCAACATCATCTGGCTCCAGTATTCTGGCATATTCCATAGAAGTTACCCACTTCTCTCTGGCCATAGCCATGAACCTCATTTGGGTCTGACATCATGGGGAAGAAGAACAAGAAGTAGCAGAAAAAGATTTGTGTTGGATTTTTCCCTTCATCAACGCTCACTCAACTCAGCTCTTTGAGAAAGAACAACATGTGCCAGTCTCCACCTTCATGATTTTCAGCTGTTGAGAAAATTGTTTCCACATCGCCAAAGCAGCTGCTGGCAAATATAGAAGCTGCTGATTAGCACTGGAGTGATGGTCCAAGTCAGAAATAGGTGACTCTGGGGCAGCATCAAGGAAACAAAGTCCACTAACAACTCACCAGCATTCTAAGGAAAAACAATGACCAAATGCAAAAAGAGAAAGCAAAACCACAAAAACCCAGCCTCAAACACTGTGCCCCAAGGCCTTTTACTCTTGACACTAACAGCCAAAGCAAAGCAGGGATCTGGCCACTCACAGACAAGTGAAACTAACGTCTACATGCACACCTGGTTCCATTTTCATATTTGTTCAAAGGCAATAAATAGCCTCAACTATGGGATCCTGCCTGTCTCCCTTCATAAAACTAATTCTTTATGGCCAAGGACCATGAACACCTGGGCTTCAGAAGTATTTAAGTTAATGAAAGACACGTATGGCTCCTGGGAAGGATACTGGCATTCCTAAGCTGAGACACGACTTGGGAAGCATCTAAGATCCCATGGGCTAGATGCCGATATTCTCCTTGGGAATGACTTCTGCCTTCCTAGAATTTCTCTTGGGAAAAGTAAGGGCCAAACAGATGTGTTCCTCTGTTGTGAGGATGCTTCTCTGGAAAAGAAGTCTGAGAACATAAAGCCATAAAAAGTAAACCATAACGACTAAATTCTCACTCATCCCAACCTTCTCAGACTTGGTGCGTTGTATACACCCAGAATCAGGCATCGAAGTGGGGACCGCCATTCAGAGCTAGGATCAAAGCTTCCTACAACATGGAATGGGACTTGTGGTGGTTTGAAGGAGAGATATCCCCAAAGGCACAGGTTTTTTTTTTTAATTTTTTATTTATTTATTTTTGTATGTGTATGAATGTACTGTATGCATGTAGGTTGGTTGGTGCACCCGTGTCGTGCAATGCTGCGGAGGTCAGAAGAGGGCATCGGATTCCCCTGGAACTGGTTTTTGAATACTTGTTCCCCCAGTTGGTGGTACTATTTGGGGGAAACTCTGAGGGACGAAGTGTGTCACTGAAGGTAGACTTCCAGCCTTGTCCCACTTCCGGTTTGCTTTTTCTGCCTCAGGTTTTCACTTTCAGAAGGTGTGATCCCTCAGCTGCCTGCCCCAGCCACCTGCTACTGTGTTTCCCCCAGCACTATGGACTGCCCCTCTGTAACCATAAGCCCAAATAAGCTCTTCCTTCTGGAAGCTGCTTTGGATTATGGTATTTTATCACAGCAACTCCTTCTTGGAGTCTAGGAATTTTGGCTACAAGGCATCAGATCTGAAGACAATAAGGATAAGTATTCCATCTTCTGAAAACAGGCATTAAGAACAGCCCCAGGGGACCTTTTAATGATAGTAGAATCAACCCCCACTTCCTATCTCTGTGAATCAGAAATCTGAAGGTAAGATCCAGGAGGGAGCTATGCCCTGTCCCTTTCCCCAGATTCATGACTTGGTGTTTTGTGTAACCCATTTAATTTGACCAGGGCCATCAGTGTGACCATTGGATTAGAACTATCCATAGAGCATAATGGGGTCTCGGTGTGTTTGCCATTGCGTGATTCTGGTATCTACTGATTTTTGTATGTTAACTTTGTGTCCTACCACTTTGCTGTGAGGGTCAATCAGTTCTAGGAGTTTCTGGTGGATACTTTGGGGTCCAATATAAAGTATCATCTCACCTTCAAACAGGGATACCTGACTTCTTTCTTCCCTATTTGAATCCCTTTTATCCCTTTCTCCTGTCTTATTGCTCTAGCTAAGACTTCCAGTACTATACTGAATAGGAGTGTAGACAGTGGACAGCCCTATGTTGTTCTTTTAATGATGATGTTGGCTATGGGTTTGTCATATATTGCCTTTATCATATTGAGATATATTCTCACCAACCCTACTCTTCCTAGTACTTTATCATGAAGGGATGCTTGGATTTTGCCAAAGGCCTTTTCTGCATCTATTGAGATGATTCTATGGTTTCTATGTTTAAGTCCATTTGTATGATTTATAATACTATTGAAACTTTTGCCCAGATATGTCTCAGAAAGTGTAAACTTTCCTAGGAATTCTTTTTTCTACAATAATAATTTAAAAAGAAATAATATAAAAAAGAAATAATATTCATAAAATTACCAAATAAGTATATGGCTAGATTTAGGTTGCTATTAATAAAAATGGAATAAGATTTAGGAAACTCTATGAAATATCTTATTGATAAACTATTCACAGAGGCACTTTATTCCCAGCCAGGACTCAAGCTAAGGAGTTTCAAGAAATAAACACAAATTTAAATTTCAAGTTTTGGCTAACACGAGGTTCTAAATTTTCAATGATATTTAGTCATTCAGTTGTTCTAACAGAACATGGATTTCCCAATCTTCTAAGAAAAATGTGAGAGAACAATTATTCTTTTTTTTTTTTTTAATTTTTATTTATTTCTGTATGTGTATGAATGTACTGTCTGCATGCAAGTCTGTGCACCCGTGTCATGCAATGCTGCGGAGGTCAGAAGAGGGTCTCAGATTCCCCTGGAACTGGAGTTCTCCTGGAATTGGAGTTTCAGACGGTTCTCGGCCGCCATGTGGGTGCTGGGGATCGAACCCGGGTCCTCTGTAAGAGCGGTCGGTGCTCTTAACCGCTAGGCCATCTCTCCAGCCCCGAGAGAACAATTATTCTATCAGAGAGATAGGCAGAGAGACAGCAGAGAGACAGAGGTAGATGGATTCAGAGAGAGAGAGAGAGAGAGAGAGAGAGAGAGAGAGAGAGAGAGAGAGAGAGAAGAGAGTTACCTGAACATGAATCACAGACATTAGATTATTAAACTGACTATAGTATGCCTTAAAATTTGCCATGTGGGTTTCCTTCATGGAAATAAAACTGCTAGCAGTTATTAGGGTTAGGGTTAGGGTTACAGTTAGGGTTAGGGTTAGGGTTAGGGTTAGTGACTGCCTACTTTATGTGGGATAGCTAGCTCCATGTGCTATGATTCCATCTCTCATAAGGGTTTCAGTGTCAGGACCTGTAGTCACCTGTTCTCAGATTGCAATGACTACTGGCATGTAGGTTTTCCAGCCTAGCCTTTCATAGGTCTTTTGTTTTGTGACACATGGATTAAAAAAATCCAGACTTTCTTTATGTTGTTTCTCATAAAAGCTGACCTGTAGTTTTAACATCTTTAGGGCGCAAGGGATCAGGGTATTTGAAAATCTTTCCTTGACCAGAAAGTCTCCATCATCAGCTGTCATATCAGTCTACCATGTAGATGTGGAATGTTGCCCTTCATCTTCATCCAAGCTATTGAATGTTGATAGGACCCCAACTAGACACCTAGGAGTTGACATGATGGCTGGTTGATTTAAAGCAACAAGTCCAGTTTCCCTTTGTGGTATATCTTAGAAAATACCACTGGTATGGTGTCAGAGTAACCAAGGGAAGAGCCAGGCATGGTGGTGTCCTCCTGTGATCCCAGAGCTCGAGATGCAGGAGAAGGAAGATAATGAGATTCAGAGTTCAAGACCACCCTAAGTTACTAGAAAGACCCTGTCTCAAAAACAAAAAGACAGTTCAACAAAGAATGTGAAACTACAAACCTGTTAGGTTAAGTACAATTAGGGAATTATTTTCTCAAAGTGGCTTTAAGCTTCTAGATGCCTTTAGGCAGAAAAGCAACATGAAGACAAAAGATACATAACTGGGTGGGAGAGTCAGGCCTTCTGTGTAGGTACAACATGTTCTCACTCTGTGGAAAAGATGTCTCAAAGCTCTTAGTGGTTCAATCACAGATGCTAAGTATGGCACAGATGGTTTTGGAAGGCTTATGTGGTGCCTGGGTAGGTAACCTTGAACTAGACTTTCTATAATCAGACCTGTTCCCTGCTGAGGTCAGTCGTTCCCTTTGGTGTCCTGATGATGGCCACGGTGGAAAGATCAGTGGCCAAAATGGCCTCTGACTCTGGCTGGCTATTTTGAGTGGAACTTCTTGTTGTCTTGGGAAAACAATACAACTCAGCAAACATGTCTTCATGGGCCATAATAGCAACACTTTGTCAGCCTTTATCAGGGCAGTTAAGGGCAGCCCTGGCAGCAGCTTGAGTTCTCCAATGGAACTGGCAGGCTAGCATCTTTCTTCCACATGACAAATGCTTATTTGGAGCTGTGGTTGCTTTAGTTCTAGTTTTCATAAATAGAGACCAACTATACCTGTTAAGCTTCCAGTTCTAATCCTTAGAGCTAGTGCTCATGGAAAGCCATGAAGAGCACATGGCTTCTCAATGTAAAAACTCTCCTTTAACTGTGTTGGGTGTAGACTAGGGATCCTCCCCTCTCCATGAATTCATTAAGAATTTACTAGTGGGCCAGGGCTCAATCAGGAAGACACTAGATGTGCAAGGATGAGGACTTGAGTTTGATTTCCAGCACTGATATAAAAAGGTGGGTGTGTTTGCACAAGCTTATAATCCCAGAACTGGGGAGGTAATGACAGCGGGGTCCCCAGGCTCCCCATCTTGTCTGGTCAGTGATCTTCAGGTCCCAGTGAAAGAATGTATCTCAAAAATCCTAAGGTGGATAGGTCCTGAGGAACAACACCCAAGGCTGAGAGCTACAGCTTCTTTGTATACTCACATACATGTATATGTGTACTCATACATAAGAATACACACACATACACACACACACACACACACACACACACAGAGTCTATTGAGCAGGAATCCAATAGCTTACACTGCACAATGATGATGACCATGAAGAAAAAGAAGTCTGCTGTGGACCACAGCCCCCAGACCCATGGCCCCAAAGCATGAGAACAGAAAGCCTGGGACTCTCTTTTAATTACATTAAGATAGCTTTAAATGCCCAAAGACCCACAATTGCATCAAAGACTAAGCTCAACAGCTGATATTGCCAAGCCTTGGAAGCCTGGATTTCCCATGGTCGCCTTGGAACAGAGCTAATGACTAGGGTGCCCGACACCCAGGGTGAGCATCAGTGAGATAGCTGTGCTCACATTCCTCAAGCCGACGTGCACATGGGCAGGATGCTGGAGTCTGTTAGGAGCTGGGTACTTATATCCACTTAAAGACACCATCTACTGCCTGTCCTACAGATCTCCCAAACAGTCACTTTTCCATTTCCCCAAATAATAAGCAAAAATGACGGGGATAGGCCAGAGGATAGTTGTTTGGGGTCCCTTGTCTGTCTGTCCCATGTGATAGCTCAGTGTCTGTTAGTCACCTTTCCATCACTAAGACAAAATCCTTGAGAGACACAGCACAAAGGGTGGAGGCAGGCTGGGTGGGTCCAGAGCTTTGGGCCGAAGCTTGGCAGAACATCACGGTGGTGGATGCATATGGAAGGAGGGCTGCTCATCTTCAGCAGCCAGGAAGCAGAAAGGCAGATACTAGAAGAGGCCTGGGGGCTGGGGAGATGGTCAGCGGATAAGAGAACTTGCTGCACGAGCATGACGTGATGGTTGACTTTAACTGTCAACTTGACTCAACTTAGACTCACTTGGAAAGAGAGTCTCAGTGAGGGATGGGGATTACGCACATACACTGGTTTGAGGGACTCTCTTAAGTTAATTGATGTAGGAAGACCCAGCCCACTATGGTAGCACCATTCCCTAAGCAGAGGTCCTAAACTGCGTGAGTGGAGAGACTGAGCTGAGTAGAAGGAAGTGTGCAAATCTGCATCCATTTTTCTTTGATCTTCAGTGCATGTGATGTGACCACCAGTCTCAAGCCCCTGCTGCTGTGATTTCTCCACAGTGGATTGTCACCTGGAATTCTAAGCTAGAATGGACCTTCTCCCTAAGTTACTTTTTTGTCAGGGTATTTTACTATAGCAACAGAAATGAAACTGGGATACACAAGGAACTGGGTACAAATCCCAACACCCATGTAAAAAGCTGGGCATGGCCATGTGTGTGCCTGTAACCCCAGCACTACATGTGTGTGTGTGCGTGCGTGTGTGTGCGTGCATGTGTGTGTACGTGTGTGTGTGTGTGTGTGTGTGCGTGCGTGTTGGGGGGGAGGTGGCAAAGAGAGGAAGATCACTGAGGCTGCTAGCAGAGCTTCAGGCTCATTGAGAGATACTGTCTCAAGGAAGTAGGCTGAGTTTGATAGAGCAGGACACCTGTACATACATGTGCATAACACACACACACACATACACACACACACACACACACACACACACACACGGGGAGGGGGGGATGGAAGGGAGGGATAAAGAGAGAGGGGGAGGGGAAGAGGCCAGGGCCTCTTCATACCTATCAAAGTTCTGCCCCCAGTGACTCACATTTTTTTTTTTTCTTTTTGAGACAGGGTCTCCCTGTAGCCCCAGCTGTCCTGGAACTCACTCTGTAGACCAGGCTTGCTTTGAACTCACAAAGATCCGCCTGCCTCTGCCTCCCAAGTGCTAGGATTAAAGGCATGCGCCACCACGCCTGGCTGACTCACATTTTTCAATCAGACCCTACCTTCCAGGCTCCATCACCTCCTAACAACCCATCCATGAACAATGCTCCACCAATAAGAGCCTTCTCTATAGCCCCACCTCTGAACACTGCCTGGGGACTAGCCTTCAATTCCTGAGCCTCCAGGAAGATTTCTTGTCCAAACCACCACAGCACCACTTCTGGTGGCTCAAACACTGGACTTCCCCATTTCAGGGAGCATTTGTGGGCAAGAGGGAATCTGGAAGTGGTGCTGTGGTGGTTTGGATAGGAAATCTTCCCCAGAGGCTCAGGAATTGAAGGCTAGTGCCCAGGCATGCCCTCCAGACATGACGCAGGGCCCACTCTGCAAACTGAGAGCTGTTTGTGTTTTTCTACAAGCCTAGGTCCTCAGCATTGTTCATAACTTTTTTCTTTTCTGGAGCATGTGGAAAATTTGGGGCAAATTTCTACCAGCAGGCTCAGCAATAGCCACAAATACCATCTGATCAAGCCAGCAACAGAAGGGCAGGGAATGGGAAGGAAAATAGAAGACCCCAAAAGTAGCAGACAGAGCAGAGAAGAGGAAGAAATGACACCTAGGTGAATTCTGCCATCACTCAAGGCCACACAATGGTACCCAGGTCATGGCCTGCCAGATCAAGAACACTAGCAAGTGGTAATTGCTGACAGACTCAGAAAATTGGCGACCATTTCTTTGGAGGATTGGGATAGCCCTGAACAAGCCTCTCTAAAAATTACACCAAGGCTCAGGAGACAAAAATTCAGACAAATACTTATAGGTACTGTTCATTACATTCACAATAGTCAAAAGTGGAAAGGACCAGGATGCTCATTAACAGACAAATAGAAACACAGAATGAGATATGACCATGCAATAGAATATTATATAGTCATGAAAAGAAATGAAAAATGGATAAATGCTACACCCCAGATGAATATGGCAAACAGCAAATGAAGAAGCCAGAAATTAGACTCCAAGTATTTTTATGAACTATCCAGAATAACTAAATCCATGGAAACAAAGTGGATTAGGAACTACCACACTGAAGAATGGAATGGGGATTCATGGGATACAAGGTTTTCTTTAATGGTAATGAGAATATTTGGGGACTAGACAGAGCTCGTGGCTACACAACACTAAAACCCACCAAAATGGTCACTTAGAATGCTTAATTTCATGCTCTGTGGATTTTACCTCAATAACAAACACTACCCAGAAGGTCTGGTTCTGGTCTAATTCCTCTGATTTCATTGTAGCTTTAACCTGGTAGAGTTCTGTAAATCATTGACTAGAGTCCAAGACAATAGCTCCAGAGAAAGTAGACTGTTTTGCTTCTCATCCACCTGTGCCCCTTTTCTAAGCCTAGGGAACAATCTGCAGAAGAGGGGGCGTGGTAGAATGTAAGAGCTGTGATTGGGGTGAATGGTGAAACTACAACAATATAGTCTGGACACTCATTGGATCTACTTGATTGAACATACAACCCCCCCTGCTGGATGGTGGGACCCATGGGCTGTGTGGGTTTGGGCACAACTGCTTGCAAATTGGTTTTACATGAAGGATGCTTGTACTCATAAATTATCACTTATTGTTAAAAAATGAAGGAAAAAAAAAGAAAAAAACAGAGAAAGATGCAGGAAAGTTATGGCAGAATGCATGATCTGGGATGGGGTGGAGGGGTGGGGGGAAGGGAAAGGGAAATATGCCTGGAACTGGAAAATGATGTATGAAATACACAAAGCATAAATAAAAAAAATCATTAACTGGTTACAGCCGCCCAGTATACACAGGCGGCAGTCAAACAGGAAATCAGTGGCAGTTGAGCTCTCGTCAGCTACTCAGATGCAGACCTCCTTAACAAACACCAGCTCATTTATAGGACTCCAAAGGTGAAGTAGAATGGACAGGGGTAGAATGTCAGTTCCAGTACTTTCCTCGTGTGACCAGCATACCAGGCCAGAGGTCATAGCAAGGGCAGGATTTGGCTGGACTAGGCTGGACATTTTACTCAGAAAGATAAACATTATACCATTAATATTTTATTATTATTCATGTGTATGAGTGCATTGCCTGCATATATGTAAGTGCACCTGTGTCCTGCAATGCCCATGGAGATCAGAAAGGGTCTTGGATCCTCTGGAACTGGAGTTATAGATAGTTGTTAGCTGCCATACAGGTGCTGGGAGTCAAACCTGGTTCCTCTGAAAGAGCAGCCAGTGCCCTTAACTTCTGAGCCATCTCTCTAGTCACTATATTATGGTTTCAAATAGAAAAAAACACAGTGAAAATATTTTTTTGCATATGGCAAAAATAATTTTCCTTCTCTACCTGTCCCAAGTTCCTCATTTGCCTCCTCCTCACCTAGGGACAGTTACTAGTGTTCAATTCACAAATATCCCTCCAGGGAAAAATCCACAACTGTAGGCATACGCAGCTATCCTTGTGTTGCTGCTACTGTTGTTAATCTACGCATATGAGCGTTTGCCTGCATGTACGTTAAGTGTAGAGAACAGAGAGGATATCTGATCTCCTGGAACTGGAGTTACAGATGGTGGTTAACTGCCATATGGGTACTGGGAATCAGCTTGGGCTCTGCAATCTCTCCAGCCTTCTTGTGTTTTTGAGACAGGATCTTACTATGCAGTCGAACTTGGCCTTGATCTTAATATGTTATACAGGATGACCTAGGGAAATCCTGCCTCAGCCTCCAGAGTGCTAGAATTACAGGTATGAAAAGCCATGCCCTGATTTGTTTATTTTCACAGGACACTAGACATCAAACTTGCAGTCCTGTATATGCTGGGAAGCAATACATCACTGAGATAGCTCTCCAGCTCATAGGAATTCTTGACAACAGCTGAGTTGTCACTGTTATTTAAAAAAAATAAAATTGGGCTGGAGAGATGGCTCAGCGGTTAGGAGCACTGACTGCTTTTGCAGAGGACCTGGGTTCGGTTCCCAGCACCCACATGGTGGCTAACAACCATCTGTAGCTCCAGTTCCAGGGGATCCAAGGCCTTCTTCTGACCTCCAAGGGCATTGCATGAACACAAGTGCACTTATATACATTCAGGCAATATACTCATAAAATTAAAATAATAAATAAATTTAAAAAATAAAATAAAATAAAATTAAGGGGCTGGAGAGATTGCTCAGTGGTTAAGAGCACTGGCTGTGCTTACAGAGGACTAGGGTTTGTTCCCAGCACCCACATAGCAGCTAACAACTGTCTGTTACTCCAGTTCCAGGAGATCTGACACCTTCTGACCTCCTCAGGCCATGCCAGACAGAGGTGCACTCACATCCATGCAGGCCATGCCAGACACGGGTGCACTCAGATCCATGCAGGTCATGCCAGACACGGGTGCACTCACATCCATGCAGGCCATGCCAGACACGGGTGCACTCACATCCATGCAGGCAATATACTCATACACATAAAACCAAAATGTTTACAGGAAGTTAGTGCTGGTCCAAACATAAACACTCTAGGGTTTCACTCTATAGGCCAGGTTTGCCTAGAACTTTCTAGACAGTCCACGCTAGCCTTGAACTCATGGCAATCCTTCTGCCTTGGGCTTCTGAGAACTAGGAGTCCAGACAGGCTTAAAATTCTAGTTTTAATGGTAAATTAGAAGATTTATTATATAAAATGGGTACCTTAGCTGGGCATGGCACACACCTTTAATCCCAGCACTCAGAAGGCAGAGGCAGGCAGATATCTGTGAGTTCAAGGCTAGCCTGGTCTACATAGTAAGTTCCAGGCCAGCTGGAACTGGGACTACAGGAAGACCCTGCCTCAAAAAGACCAATAAAAGTAATAAAACAAACAGATATCCACTGACATAAGACAGCAATGGCAAAACGGCGCCCACTTTCTACTGGCAGAAAGCACTTTTTTTCAATTAGCAATAATTGCGCATCGGATAAACCTCATTGGCTACAATACTGCCACCTGCACAAAGCTGGAAAACACTTTAAATTTTTTTAATTTATTATTTTTTATGTGTATGAATGTACTGTCTGCATGTAGGTTGATGCACCTGTGTCATGCAACGCCACGGAGGTCAGAAGAGGGCATTGGATTCCCCTGGAACTGGAGTTAAAGACAGTGCTTAGTCATCATGTGGGTGCTGGGAATTGAACCAAGGTCCTCTGCTAGAGCAGTCGGTGCTCTTAACTGCTGAGCCATCTCTCCAGCCCAGAAAACACTTTTTAACTAATCCCTCTGTCATGCCCATTGCCTGCTTTCTCTCCCCCTCTCTCTCCCTCCCTCCCTCCCCCTCCCTTGCCCTCTCAACCAAGGGAACTCCGGGCTCAGGGTAAGGATGACTGCCTGGCTTCTTGAAATGGTTAAACTCTGAATTTGGTGTGTGTGTCTTTGCAACATGCCTTCTCTCTCAGCAATGAACCCCTGGTGACTAGGCTGTCTTCAGACTCACCCAGTGAGTGATGCCTGACCTCTCATCAGATCAAACCACAGAGGAACAAGTACAGGGAGCATCCACCCCGGCAACACAGGCACTGATAGAGCACACACCTTCCACCTGCTGCTGCTCTGAACACATCTGCTCCCACCCACTTCCTGAGGTCTCTCTCCCTCCAGGTTCGGCTCCAGGATTAACAAGCCAGGGCATCTTCCCCCTTCCTCCTGCCACTTGGGCACCAAGAACAACTTGACTACAGGTGCATGGTCTAAACTGCTTATTAATTAAGCTACTACATGGGGCCAGCCCTCTGCCCTCCCTTGGAAACCACTTAACAGGGGAGCTCTGCTTTGTCTGGTGGAATCCGAAGGATCTCTCTCTTCAGAGCCTGAACCCTGCAGTAGCGTGTGCACTGCTAATAACTCCCTTAATAAAGCTCTCCCCTAATGCGCAATTCATCTCAGTGCCTCGCTCCCAACCAGTGACCACCTCTCCCCCTCCCAATTTTCATTTAGCAGGGGTTGAGATACGGCCTTAAAAGCTCTCCATGGATGGTGACACTTGACTTACAAAATGAATATCCACACATCACTACATGCACAGGGCTGTATATAACTGTTCCCAAAGACAAGCCTTTCCATTAAGTAGCTCGTAGGCTGATGGAGAGAGAAATGTACCACAAGAACTAGCACCACTAAGCAGCAATAACCGCCATAACTAAATGCAGAACACAACTCTGCCTAGAACAGGGGTTCCCTGTCACCAAGAGGCTCAGGCAAATTCAAGACATCCAGCCATTTCTGAGATACTTGAAAAAAATACATGGTTTATGAAAGAAGACAAGGAACAAAATGTTACTGGAAGAACTTGCGTAAAATGGTACAGGTCTATAACTGTACCCGGAATCCAGCGCTTAGAGAAACATCTGGAGTGATGTGCACTGTGGGGCACACAGATCCCTTCATCAGGGAACTTCAGGTGCTTTTTGTCTCAATGCTTGTATTGCTTTATAGTAAACCCCATTTAAAAAGAGATGAGTCAGACTGGTGAGATTGCTCAGTGGTAAGAGCCCTTGTACTGCAAGCATGAGAAGCAGAGTTCAAATCCCCAGAACCCACGAAAAAAGGGGGTCTGGCCAAGCACTCCTGCAACCACAGTTCTGAGGGGAGGGGTTTGCGGGCCACCAGCACAGCTCCAGGTTCAGGGAGTGATCCTGTGTGATGTTTAGTGTCAACTGTCAACGTTACAGTTAGAATCGCCTGGGGGATGGGGTCTCTGGGCGTATCTGGGGGTGGGGTTGTCTTGATTATGTTAATTGGGTGACGCCATCCCTATGCCAGAGATCCAGACCCTGTAAGAGTGCGGAAAGGGAGCAGAGCACTAGCATGCGGCCGGCCGTTCTTTGCTCTCTGGTCCTGATGGGTGCTTTGTGACCAACTCCTTTAAGCTCCAGCAGTTGTGACTTGCTATGATGCACTAAGAACCAAATAAACCCTTTTTCTCTTAAGTTGCTTTTGTGAGGATATTTCATCACAGTCAAGGAGAAGAAACAAAGGTACCCTGTTCTAAGGGTAAAAGGCTGAGCGTGATAGAGCAGGAAGAAGGGGGAAAGATGCCCTGGCCTGTCAATCTTGGATCTGAACCTGGAAGGAGAGAGAACTCAAGAAGTGGGTGGGGGCAGGCGTGCTCAGAGCAACAGCAGGTGGAAGGTGTGTGCTCTACCAGCGCCTGAGTCCCTGGGGTCGATGCTCACTGTACTTGTCCCTCTGTGCTTTGATGTGATGACTCACAATCAACGTGCATGAGAGGTCAGGTGACACATACTGGGTGAGTCTGAAGACAGTCTAGTTGACAGATGCTGAGATTTGGTACATCTTGCCTCACTGAGGCCATCATTAGCTTGGGAGAATATGTGAGCATGCATGTGAAAAGTACAGCGCAATCGGCCATGTTCCGACTTCTATGCCCTTGGTTTCTTAGCTTTGGCACCTAGTGATATAATAAACAATTTAGTTGGTAACCTAGATCAGAGATTGGAACTTAGTAGGCACTCAATGAAGTGCTGGGTGAAGGACTAAATGAATGGTTTTTCTATATATTTCCTTTTCAGGATTTCTTAGTATTTTCGATTACGCATATGTGTATAAGTACATGTGCACATGAGTACAGGTGCCTCATGAGGCCAGAGACGTAGAATCCCCCGGGAGCTAGCAGTTGGGAACTGCCAGACACAGATGCTGGGGACTGAACTCTGGTCCCGTAAAAGAGCAGTATGCACTCTTAACCACCGAGACACCTCTCCAGCAATGCCCCCCCACTTCTTTGTGAGAGAGGGTCTCCCTATGGTAGCCACAATGGGCCTGAATTTCCGTATGTAGACCAGGCTGGCCCTGAACTTACAGGGGGCTACCTGCCTGCACTGCTTCCTGAGTGCCCTCCTAGACCACCCCTGTATCTTTCTTTAACACACTCTTTCATCCATCCATCCCAATTGCCTTTTCTCATAGCCATTATTTTTAACCATAATCATCAATGTCTCAGCCTGATTCCCGATTTAATATACCTGACTTTACAGTTCAGTATCACCACTACCACGTTGATCTTTCTAGAACATTGTTATCCCCTAAATGAGAACAATCTTTAGGTGTTTCAGGTGCCTGTTTCCTCAAGACCTCCCTAGACCTGGTCCCATCTTGTGTCCTTTCCAGGACAGAGTAGCCAAGCCTTTGCTCCGGCCAGTTCCCCCGTTCTGCTTCTGCATTCAAAATTGTCCTTCAAGCATCTCCTTGAATCTTCCAGAGAACTCTTGAAAGGAGGTATTTTCTAATTTTCAGATGAGGGAACTGGGATCTGAGATACTGAACAACTGGCCTGAGGCTCTGTGGCAAGGAAACAGACAGGACGAGGATTCAAACCCAGGTCCTGGGAAATATGGCAAATAAGGAGCTCAGGCTCCTTGCCATCACACTGGGCCTTTTCTTTTCCTTTGCCTTCTGTGTGTGTGTGCACATGCGTGTGTGCACCCATTCAACTGTGTACACACACACACACACACACGTCTTTGTGTGGAAGACTTTGTTGGTATATTTCCCAATCACTCTCCATCTTATTTTTTGAAACAGTCTCTCACTGAACCTGGAGCTCACTGATCTGGCTAGTCTGGCTGGCCAGCTGCCCCAGGAACCCTCCTGCCTCTGCCTCCACAGTGCTTGGATTGCAGGCCTTGGCTGCCACCATAACTGGACTGTTATATGGGTTCTGGGGACTGAACTCAGGGCCTCAGACTCAGTGTCAAGCACTTTACTGGCTGAGCCAGCTCCCCAGGCCTCTGCCTGCTGATACTGAGTGTCTCTAGGTTTTCCTGGAGAATACTTACATGTGCTTATTACATGCCATGAGTCTTTGGCTTTATTTACAGTAATCTCCACAATTCAACAAAAAATGGCTACTGTTTGTATTTTCTAAGCAAAAGAAATGGATATGGAAATAGACTGGGTTCCCCCAGACTACACAGCCCATAAGTGAGGGAACCGACATTAGAACCAGCCAAGAACCAGTCCAGGACCCACCCTCTCTAACAGAGCCCTGACAAGCCTCCTCTGCCATTCTGTCCTTCAGGAAGAATGTGTCCAAAGAAAGAGGTGAGATCTGTTTTGGAGGCTCTGGCTATAAAACATGTTGTCATGAACCAAACTCCAGCGATCCACAGGCTGTAAGCTAGACATGTTCCTGCCTTCATTATTTTTGTTTTCTTTTTCTGTGGTGTGTGTGTGTGTGTGTGTGTGTGTGTGTGTGTGTGTGTGTGTGTTGTGATGAACCTGGAGCTAGGCTGGCAGTCAGAGAGCCCAATAGTCCTCATCTTTGCTTTCTCCTCGCTCCCAGCACTGGAGTTACAGGCATGTGTCTGTGTGACCATGCCCAGCTTTACATGTGAGTTCTAGGGATTTAAACTCAGGTCCTAAGGCCTTGGGAACAAGTGGTGTTACCCACTGAGCCACCTACCCAGCCTGTCTATATCTTCTGAATGGATAAAGGCAGTTGTCATGAATAGCAGGTGTAAACAAGCACATTTCCAAAAGTGAAGACTGTGCCCCACAAAAATTCAGAAATCACTGCATAATAACTTATTAGTATTGTCAGTAAGTTATAACCAACAATTCTGATGCAGTTGCTTATTTGATCCTATGAAGAAGGTACCTAGAATCAGCCCATTCTATAGATGGGAAAGTAGAGGATGGATAGGTAGAGACCACTAGTTAAGTAGCAGAGGCAGGATCTTGTCGAGGTAAAAACTTCCTCACTTCCTATAGTGAGGTGCCTCAGCAGCCAACTCCCTCTCAACCTGCAGATGTTTAAGGAGAGATATGAAGTAACTGAAAAGTATCTTGTAACTATGAAACACTGTTACATCAAGTAGGAAAGTTGAAAGTGTCTCCCTCTCCCAGAAAGCATGCACACCACTCTTTCAGAAGCAGTTTCAATTCTGTCCAGTCAGAGCATGTGCCCTACTGCCTGCGGGAGTTCTAACTGTAAGCAGAATAATGATGATGCTATAAATAGAGGTCTTCGTAGAGGAGGGGAAACAGGGAAAGGCAGGCTTGGATGTATTTGTATGGGGGCGTTTCTCATGCCAATCCACCAAACCCACACACAATCAGACACTAGTCAGACACGCTCTGAAGTGGAAAGGCTGAGTGTAGACAGCAGCCCACTCCTGCTTTGTTACCCTAAATAGACAGGAGCTGCAGAGCAAATGATGATCCAAACCGGTTCTCTACATGCTGGGTTGTCACACACAGCTGTCCCCCTCAGCCTCTCAGCCTCGGCCTCTCAGGCTCAGCCTCCTAAACCCATGGAACTTCAGTCCCTCAGCTACTGCTAAATCCAGGGAGGTGGAAAGGGGTGATGGCAGAGGATGATGTTTAACCCCTGCTAGAGCCTTCTGTCCACTGTACTTAAAAGCATGAATCAGCTAGTGAGCGGGTAATTAGCGTTCCTCCCAAACATAAGGGGCTTTTATTCCTGTCTCCACTTTGAGTTATGTCCATCACTTATTGAATTGAAACTGCTTTGTAAGTCATGTGGGCCAATAAAGTAGCAGTCCTGGAGACCCCCAAATGCTGTGTGAATACTAAGAAGATAAATCAGAACCAAAGGTGAGAAGCCCCGAGGGGATGGCGCTTCAGCTCAGCTGCTGGAGCAGCGCTTGTGTCCAGTGCCCCAGGGTCCAGGTAGAAAAAGCCTGGCATGGTGCTGTGTGCTTGGGAGCTGGAGATGGGCATCACTGGGCTCACTGGCCAGCCTGCCTAGCCTACCTGGAGAGTTGCAGGTCAATGAGGGACATTGTCTCAAAGAAACAAAGTAGATGGCCCCTGAGGGGGACGGCTGAGGTTGTCCTCTGGTTCCCTAAAGCGCACACACTCACACACAAATGCATATATACATACTACACAGACACATATACATGCATGCATCTACACACAGAGACACAGAGATAACATACATACACACATATGTACCTACACATACACAGAGACACATACACCCAGACACACACATGTACACACATATGCAAAGAGATGCAAATACTCAGGCAAAGACAACACACACAGACACACACACACATGCACGCGCACACACACTGAGGACAGGTTCAGTGTTCAACAGGGGCCCTTCTGAATCAGAGCCACACAGACAGGACAGGCACAGAGCTACTGGAGCAGAAGTGTAGAAGTGTCTCCTCTCTACTCGGTAAGCTCCAGGGCAAGGAGCCTGGATAACCTTCAGTACCTCCTCGGCTTTTCTGCTTGCCACCCCCCCCATCCCCCCCTTGTGGTCTGTGCTTCCTATGATGAAAAATCTTCCATAGACTATGAAATGTAACTGTGCTTCAGAAGATCATGCTTGTTGTGGGAATGTTTTATTTTCTATTTTTATCTTTGTCTTTTTAAGACAGGGTCTTCCTGAAGTCCCGGCTTGCCTGGAACTCACAAAGTAGACCAGGCTGGCCTCCAACTCACAGAGATCTGCTTGCCTCTGCCTCCTGAGTGGCAGGATTAAAGGCATGTGCCACCATACCTAGCTGTATAGACTATTTTAGAAGGTGAAAGAGGACCTCAGCTCTCTAGTGAATTTCACAGAGGCAGTGAACACTCTCAAGAAATTTCACACTAAGAGAAGGTTGTACTCTGCTTCCACTTAGGAAGCCTCTTGCCAACTTTAAAGTCATTTGGTTTTTAAAGAATAGGAATCGAAGTCATAACAGAGTAGTTTTCAAATCTAGGGCAATTCTTAGAGAACTGCAACTAACAACCAAAGGTTTTCTAATTATGCTCTAGTGAGTTCAGAAACTCACTGAAGACTCCCGTTACTCCAGTGTCTGTGTCTCCTTGTTTGGGTATTTTGCATATGTGTATCTATATATAAGACCTCTTTTTCATAGACACCCACACAACCATCAATACCTTTTGGTACTTGTCTAAACAGATAAGTACTTCTTAAAAATAAAATGCTTTAACCAAAGAAACTGCATCAAAATGGGATTTCATCCACTGTAGGCAGAGAGGCAATACAGTTTGGCACAAAAGTCTGTGCATCTGCAATAATGGTTAAAGCTAGTATTATACACAATGTTCATCAAGCATGGTGGCTCACGCCTTTAATCCCAGCACTCGGGAGGCAGGCAGATCTCAGTGAGTTCAAGACCAGCCTGGTCTACATAGTGAGTTCCAGGCCAACTGGGGCTACAGGGAGACCCTGTATCAAAAAGACCAAAACAACAATAACAAAACAACAACAACAAAAATAAAACAAAAACAATGTTTTTGAATTGACTATTTTTTTTTTTTTGGTCTTTTCGAGAACTCGCTCTGTAGACCAGGCTGGCCTTGAACTCACAGAGATCTGCCTGCCTCTGCCTCCCAAGTGCTGGGATTAAAGGCATGAGCCACCACACCTGGCAGATCTACCCCAAAATTTTAATCTTCATATATTAATTGTATAAATTAATGAGTTTCATGATCACATTTTCATACATGCATGTATGGTAGAAGAAAAATTAGCATCTTCCAGATGTGACTAGCTTTAATAGCACCAGAAGGTACTATGGTGCTGGGGGAGAAAAGGGATCTATAGTCTTATCTGGCTGCAAACCACGTGGCTACAAGAACAAGCAGTGTGACAAGATCTGCCCATGGGTGCAGTGATGGTACAAATGTCATGGAGGTAACCAACTGCTTTCCTATTGGATTTAAGGCCCACTCCACAGGAGGAAACGTATGCCTGGTCCTGTAAATACGGCCAAGAAACCATAGCTGGGGAGCTTACAGGCCCCAGGAGTGAACCGACTACTGCTATTTTGCTAAATGGACATCATATTAAATTACCCTCTAAATGTTTATCTCTGTATCCATAGATAAATACAATTCCCAGACCTCTTCACAGAAGTCTCCTTATAGTTAAGGTAGAAAGTCACAACTGGTCAGAGGGCAGAGAGTACTGCTGAGTACTCAGCCATCAATGGATATCAACTATATCCATTCCCTCCAAACGGAGACTTGTGTGGAAGAGAGGCAGAAAGATTGTAAGAGCCAAAGGTCACAGAGGATCTTCTGAACATGACAGAAGCCCTACACTCATGAACTCCCGACAGCTGTGGTTACCTGTGCAGGATCAAACCAGTCGACATTCCAGCAGGAGGGGCCAGGGGCTATTGTCAGTTGAAGGCTTCTAAGGGGAGATGATCAGTTTTCTTCAAGGGCTTGTGCCCTGGTAGGTGGGCCATATTCCAGTGCTTGCTTGATTCCAGTCATGAGAATTTGAGCAACAAGGTTGGACTTGGTGGATTTTTTTTTTTTAAAGAGAGGACATGAAATTAGGAGAGGGGTGGGTAGATACAGAAGGAGTTAGGGGGAACGAATATGAGCAATATACATTGTATGGATGTATGAAATTCCTAAAGAATTAATAAAATATATTTTTTTAAAGAATCTGATGGGGCTGGAGAGAGGGCTCAAGAGTTAAGAGCACTGGCTACTCTTGCAGAGGACCAGGGTTCAATTCTCAGCACCCACATGGAAGTTAATTACTGTCCATAACTCCAGTTTCAGGGGGATTCAACACCCTCTTCTAACTTCTGTGGGCACTGCACAATATGGGTGGATTTATACACACATAGGCAATACACTCATACACAAAAATAAAAAATAATCTGCCAGATGTAGTGGCACATGCCTGCTGTATTCCCAGTACTTGGAAGGTGTAGGCAAGAAGAAGGGAGTTCAAGATCACCCTTGGCTACACAATAAGTTCAAGGCCAGCCTAGGCTACATGAGCCCCTATCTAAAAAAAATAATAATAATTATTTTGGTAGAGTTTTGCCTAAGGAACATGTTCCCATATTGCATGACTTTTAGAAGAATCTACTTCTGTTTCCTTAAACTAAACAACTAAGAGTATCAGATGCAACAAGACAGGGATAAAAAAAAATCCAGAGTCAAAATACTGGCACGTGAGCCCATCTTAGCAGCAGTGAGATTGAAAGACGCGAATATGTCCATGAGGCTTCGTTTTGAACGTATCACAACAGACAGCTGAGCTACAGGACCTCCAACGAGAACACAGCCCCTCCCCTCACAGGCTTTAGAGGCGAGAGCTGCTGCCCCACTTGCCAGCAGAAAGCCCTCTTCTCAAACAGACAAATTCCTCTAAATCAAATCAAGCCCTGCCAGAAGGTGAGGGACCTTTCTACCCCAGGTCACTTTCCCAACAATGTGGGGCTGTTTCTCTTGTAACTGAGTCAAAATCGTAAGTGTGGAGAAGGGCTTGAAGTCACCCACATTAGGCTCTAGGATCTTGCCTTGTCCTCCAGTGGAATCCTCCCAGGCTTTGGCTCCCCAGTGGTAACTTAGATAAACACACCTGTTCTGAACCTGGCCAGACCGGCTGAATACCAAGCATTAATGTATACTTTCTTCTTTCTTCCCAATGGTCAAAATCCAATTTCTATGCAAATGCTTTGGTCAGACATTCTTATTTCTAACAACTGAAAGACTCCCATAGTAATGGGAAAATTTGGATTCATTGTTATAAATTGTGTAGAATTCCTCTAGAATAGAAGTGGTTTATCTCATCCTAGGTATTATGACTAGCAGAGCATAAAGAGGATTTATTATTCCAGATCTCTCCAGGGTTGTCAGATTCACAGACACCAGGGCAAACACTGGGACCATCTCGTGATAAGCCAGGAAAGGATGAAACAGCTTCCTAGCTCAGTCTCCAGAGATGAGAATACATTGACTTGTAATAGTTATTAACTTATTTGCTGAATGCTATTACCAATATATTTATTAAAAGAAAGAGTATAACTGGCCACTACTGGGGGCAGGAGGCTCTCTCTGGATTTCCATAGGTCAGAAGAAACCTCATCATTAAGAATTCCAAATCCTCTGATTATATATATATATATATATATATATATATATATATATATATATATATATATATATATCAGGTCTTCCAATACTTTCTTCAAATCCCTCCTTGGGATCTGACAGAGGCCCTTTCTGATTATAACATATGAAGAATGGCCTTCCTTCCTGCTTTCATACTGAATATTTTCTGTGAGCACCTGTCTATACATTCTTGGGGAGGATGGGAGAGATGTATGTATGTTTGTTTGTTTGTTTGTTTGTTTGTTTGTTTTTTCCTCAAGGGCACATTTCCAGTTTGAAGGACAATATATAATTTGAGTACTCAGTAAGAATCAAATGAATAAATGTCAGAATGCTTCCAGGAGAATAGAGATTTGGGGATAAGTAGAAACCATTTCATTTGCACCTTCCATGAGGGAGATGGTCATTTTAGCAGAGAGAGGACCAGTCAAACCCATCCTTAACGTTCTCCTGGCTCAACCTCTGTGACTGCAGAGGGATGGCCATGATGGTTAGCATTCACTGTCAGCTTGACTGGATTTGGAATCACCCAGGAGATGCTCCTCTGAGTGTGGCTTTGAGGGTGTTTCCAGAAAGATCTAACTGAGGAGAGAAGACCCATTTAGAACATGGGTCACACCATCCCATGGGCTGGGCCAGGATCCCAGACCGAATAGAAAAGGAGGGCCTGTGAGCTGCTCGACGGGTCCTCAGCTGCTCCAGCCTAAGAACCTGAGCTGGACCATCAGGTCCCACAGCTCTGAAAAGTTGTCCTCTGACCCCACTTGTGTGCCGTGGCATCATGTGCCCACACTCATACGATAGTAATACACAAATCAAAATTTTATTAAAAGGAAAAAGGAGAAAGGGAATTGAGGACTGACATTTCCTTATCTCTGTTTCTGGGTCAGCATCAAGAACCAAGGCCTGCCCTCTCGCCATGCCTCCCTGCCATGATGGACTGCACTCCTCCAAACAGTGAGCCAATGGGACCCTTCTTGCCTGGTTTCTTTCAGTCAGGTGTTTGGCCACAGGCAAGGCATTTCAGTGTCAAGTTTCACAATCATTTCTCCTTTACTGGCTGTCAAAAAAGATACGTTTTATTTATAAATCTATCTCAATTTGTGTCTTTTTGTCATAATGAAGCTGCTTCTCTGTGCCTAGGTTTTAGTGACCACTGCATGAAGCATCATGTTTTCCCATGGAAACTGCCCTACATAGGACTAGACTTGGCTTAACCTACTAGCATTTTCCCCATAAGGAAGGCACCTGCCTTAGCTACCTTTGAACTACAAAGGTGTCAGTGGTTGCCAGGACACTTACTGCCAGAGCAGGTGGCTTCTTTAGGACTGGAAGACATCGGCTGTGCACAGAGTTGACAGAGACAGTCTCTCCCATTGAAGGTGACTCGGTCTCCAGGTGGAAATGGGCGCCTGGGAGACAGAAAGACATTGCCCTCAAGGTTATTCCAGAGATTTCCTTCCTTTTCCTTCCTTCTGCCTGCTGCCCTCCGGTGCACATTTATTTCTTGGAGGAGCACCGGGCAGAATCTCTGAAATGGAGTCATGCCCAGCCCTGCCAGTTGGACATGACCCAAACCAATACATATGCTTCATTATGAGACAAAAAGAGGCTACATCGGTTGCATGGGCTCCCTGGTCTCATCGTGGCAAGATTTAGCTCCACTCACCAGTACAGGGATGTCCCAACCAGTCACCTCACAAGCAGCAAAGAGCAATGAGTTTCTATATGGAAAGTCTTCATAAAGAAGCATTTTGAAAGCTGGGCATGGTGGTGCATACCTTTAATCCCAAAACTCAAGAGGCAGAGGCAGGTGGATCTCTGTGAGAGTTCAAGGCTAGCCTGGTCTACACAGTGACTTCCAGGCCAGCTAGGGCTACGGGGAGACCCTGCTTCAAAAGACTAAAAAAATAAAAATAAAAAAAAAGAAAGAAAGAAAGAAAGAAAGAAAGAAAGAAAAGAAAAGAAAAGAAATAAACATTTTAAATGCCATGCATTCCACCTGAAGTTCAGGACCCCTCCCTAAGAGAACTGCTTACAGTCAAAGAGCAAGCTCTTCCAGTTTTGTGTTCTGGAGTAACTCTGCTGTTAGACTTTGTCCTTTTTGGACATTTGAATCTGCACACTGCTGGTGAACCCAATCCCTCATAAGCTATGAGCAACAGGAGAAACTGATGTAAACATCTGTTTAAGAACCAGCAGCTGCTTTCTCAGATACTTCCCTTCCTGCAAAAGCTCATCACTAACAGCACATGGCACAAAATGCTGCCTTCTGAGGAATGTTACTTGCTTTCCTCCCAGGTCACCAGGAGACAGCCTTTAACAGCAGCAGTCTCTGGTTAACAGGCACGTGACCCACAGTTTTCATGCCTGCTTACTCATAACTGGCTAATTTTCCAACTATCTTCATCAAGGTGAGTTTTCAAATGTGCCACTCCATCAGTTAGGAAATGTGGACCTCACCAGACCAGACAACATGAATCTGAGTTGAGTTCAGAGTAAGTCAAGCTTCTGACATGCATTCGTACTTTCGTAGGTCCTACCTCCCCTTTAAGTCATCTCTCCTGTGGTCAAACGTAATAAACTGGTAATCAGCCATAATATCCAAGCAGAGGTATGGCCAGACTTAGCACAAAAAATATGACTGGTGCCAGTTATCAAGTGTAGGAGAGTGTGATACTCTTACACCCTCCTTCTATGGAAAGGTGGTCCCTTCTCTGCTGTGGTACTATTCTCTCCATCAGACAGATAAGTCCCAAAGAGGGTATGTGACTTAATTGGAGTGACTGGTAAGGGAGATGAGGTCCCAGGAAAGCATAGGCACCGTCTACCCAAATTAGAACTTGCTCTTCTTAATATCAAAATCACATTCTGGTGAGCTATGAATGGGCCCCTCACTCTGTATTCATTAACTAAATCTGAACAAGCTCTAGTCCATTCTGTAAGGAAGGTATCAGAGAGTTGAGGGTCCACATATACAAAACACAGTAAGCACAGATTCTTTGGTCTCTGCTCAGGGACAGGACCCAGGAGAGGTAAGCAAGATATTTGAGGCAAGTATAGGCGCTCACTCTCCAGGGCTGACCCAGCAATTCTAAGCCTAACCCTTTATGTGCTGTATCCCAGGCTCCTGGCTGATCTTGCATGAGTCTACACTCCATTTCCAGTCCATGCTTAATTTTATACCCGCACAGATCCTCTATGGTACCAGCCAGAGTCCTGTGCTCAGAGAAATCAAGCCCATCTTCCTTTTATAACATGCAGCTCCCAGAACACAACAGGAGACCCCCTCCCATTTCACAGTCTCCTTCTCACAGAGGGACTGCTTTAATTAAGCTGTATCATACAGCTACCTCTGTAATAAGGAATTGGTGAATTTTTCCTCTAAAACATCAAATTATTAATGTCTTTTTAGGTTTTGTAGGGCATGAGGTCTCTGTGAAAATTCCCCAGTGCCACTGTAGCTATCGGCAGCCCTAGTTCTTGTGCAAAACAAAACAAAACAAAATCAAAACAAAAAAACAGTAAAACTTTATTTAACTTAAACAAGTATTGGACCTAATTTGTCCCATGAGCCAGTTTTCTAAGTCCTGCAAAGTATAGTAAAGATAGTATTTCATCTTTTGAAATAGGGGCTCCTGCGACATTGGCTAGGCTGGTATTGGATGCCTGGGTTTGTCAAGCAATCCTCCCAAGTAGGCCTTCCTAGTGCTCGGACTATGGATACACACCCCCCCTCCCAGGTAGAAGAGACAGTTTTAAGCATACTCACATAACCTATATTTCCAAATAGGCCTCATCCAGCAAAGCTAAGCAGTTGTCTATTTCCCCTCCATGTTTTCTTTACTCAAATCACCTTGAGATCTAGAGGTTCCTTCACACTTGGTATCAAGCCTCTTAAATCAGTCATATTACTTTATAGAGGATGCATACAGAGTGTCCCAACTAAACTGCATTTTTAACTAAGAGTGAATAGACAGTAAGAACAGACATGTCAGAAAAGGGCTATTTTAAGACTAAGGCTGTTCAAGACCAATGGAGGCTGTCACAAGCTTTAATGGCTGAAGCCAGCATTTCATTATTGGAGGAAGACAGAGCCTTGGGAAAGATGGTTACTTACTTGCAGATTGTACAAGCAAAGCAGTTGGGATGGTAGGTCTTGCCTAGGGCAGTTACCACCTCGCCCTCCACAAACTCCCCACAGCCATGGCAGCGTGTCCCATACATCCGCTGGTAGTCCAGGGTACAGAGATACTCCCCGTTCTTTATGAAGAAGCCACCTTGGGCCAGGTCGCAGCCACACACTGTAGAAAGAGAAGTTCACATCTGATCATCATCTGCCAAGTCTCTGGGCAGCATCTGCTGAATGCTGGTTGCTCTATGAGATCTCAGTGGCTTGGGGGAAAGGGGAGGGGACTGGCACAAAGAGCTATTTATTATCCGGTCTGTTTTCTCTCCTGTGTCCCTCCCCTGGGAGCTATGCAATATGTCATACAAGTAAAAATCCTCTGGCTGGGGCTCACTGGCCCTGGTGGTATGCCCGAGATTCAGGGGCAATCCAGCAGTTTTGATGGAAAGATATGCTAGATTTAGCGTATCTCAGGCACTAACAAAGTTGTCCCTGGGAGAACTATTAAGGAAGGTACCCGCAGCTTGCCCACACAACTACTTGATTCGAGAGCCAAGATTGTTCCAGGGTTGAGTAATAAATTCCCACTGTAGCAAAAGTTGTAGCCAAAGTTTCCAGTAACTATTTATTCACACTTTGGAAATACTTTCTCATAGCTATGAAGCAGTCAGATCTTAAATTTTCTCTTTGTGCAGTAAATAGAAAATTCCAATTATGTACATACTGTATAGGAGGTTGAAAATGGGCAAGCCAAAGGGGAAAGGAGGCATATCCAAGATAAAATTGTGACCTTGCGACATGCAAAAGGATGCTTTGTTGGTTCTGGATTTTGGCATCCTTTTCAAAAGCCTACAGCTGCAGATTACAGAGATGGTGCCAAAAAGCTGGGGTGCCAGAGACTAGGGCCTGGTCTGCGTGTTCAGACAGGACCCAAGCAGGTCACAACAACTTGTCCACAGATAAAGCCTAGCGCAATCCCCCACTAACAAAGATTATCTACTGCCAGATGATGGGAAAGTCACAGTTACAGCTGGGCATCTCCAACCTGAGTCCCTGCCTTGTAGGGTTAGGCACTCCTGCATAAGCAAGGGCCTTAGACAAAGTACCCAGGATTCTTCTGGATTCTTCCTGCAAAGGGCTAAAGAAAAGGTGAATTCAGTCACTAAATTGCTCTCCTAAGAACCTATAAGAACACATGGTTCCTCTAATTAGTTCCCGTGACTCATTAATAGTCTAAAGCTGAGCTCCTTAAAGTGTGTGGGATCACATAACTAAATGTGGGCTTGCAAAACAAAATGAAAATAGTAAAAGGTTTCTGAACACATAAAGACCAAAAATTAATTAGAAGTCAAATGCGCAGCCCATCTGAGGTATTTCTGGTGGTAATCACCCAAGGTGAGCTGCACAACTTTGCTGAAGTTGATTCTGTTCTGTTTTTGTTTTTTTTAGATTTATTTTGAAAATTTATGAATTGCAGTTTTTTTCACTGTACATACAATGTTTTCTGGTCTTATAGAAACATAATGCTTTAATTATGGAAAATGATTTAATATTTTCTTACAGTAAGTTTTCAGCATGTGTCAAATTAGTGTGTCTTTTCATTTCATGATGTTAGAATGCTTGATTTTAAAAATTGCTATTGGAGTTTCTGTCTTGAGTTTCATAAAAAAAGTCATTAGAAGCCAAAACTTAGGACAGAACTTCCAACAATTTCTGAAATGACCCTAACATACTTTATCCATTTTTACTGTGTATTTATCCAAAGTGGTGGTCTCAGCATTGATGAGTATAAAATCAAAATATTGATGATCTCTGAAATCCCTGAAGAAGTGCTATGCCCTATGGTATCAAATATTCAGCCAAAATTTAATTCTTCATGTAAAAATAAACAAGAATATACATCTCAGTAGTGAGCAACTTTCCTTCTGGTGTTAATGAATAGTAAAAATTATGTATAGCAAATAATTGTTTTAAAATAAATTTATGATTTATCGTCAGTAAATGTGTGATTTGTATAGTACCTAGAGTTGTGTTAAAAAAATTTCTCAGGTGTTAAGCAGTTGTGAGTAGAAGGAGGTTAGGAAACCCTCTTCTAATGAACCACTGCTGAGCACAGTGAGATTGTGACACAAGTAACTCCTTCCCCCTCAGCACTCTTGAGATTCACGGTGATACAGAAGCTACAAACAAGCTTTCCATGTAGACTCACTGCTCTTTGTTTAGACCAGTGTTCCACAGCTCTGACTTCCTTCTTGGCAATTTATAATTAAATAATCTAAGATTATGGCCAGAGATCATGATGCCTGAACCCAACTACCCTATAAATAATGCTATGGTCATAGTCTCACACACAAAAACAGCTCAAGCCTCCTCTAACCTGTCAGCATCTCTTCCTGCATCTCTGGCTCTCACACCTGCTTCTTCCTTCCTAAGAGGATTATGCCAGAAGCTTATAGAATAGCCTCACTCGGACCACAAATTCTTTCGGCAGAAACAATTCTGGGGTGGGACTGAAGAAGGGTCATGACAGAACATCTTAGAAAGTCTTTTCCAGTAACTTTAGAGGTGAGCATCTTATTTTCCTATGGGCAAGAGTCCTTACATTTTCAAGGATTCTTTCTTTAGGAACCTGCAACCAGTGTTGAACATGGTACAGAGAACACAGCTTAATTAAATGGAATCCTGCCCCAAACTTGGCAGATTCCCACCAATTTCAGTCCTTGGAGTCATGAGAGCTGCTGACAACTCAGTTAATTCTTCTGAACTGGCTTCTTTCTCACAGTCTTGAGAAATGGCAAAACAATGCATTTGGGACCTCATCTGGTTACCTGGACTGGGTATAAAAATGCATAGATCCTTTATAAAAAGATCTGATGGCAGCAAGTAATCTTTATGCTAACACAGAGGCTAAGACAGTCTTAAAGCAAACACCAAATGTTTTAAATGTTCTTACTGCTTCCTCAGGGTGCCTCTGTGTGGGCTTCTCTGTCTGCTTCACATGGTTTTATGAAACTGACACATGCTCTCTGTAATTAAACTGTAGTTTTTATAAACCTAGCACAGCCTTACAAAATGATTTCAGAACCCAGTCGAGAGATGCCAGACTGTGCCCTATTGTGATACAATTTGGCCTTTCTCTTACATTCAAAGCCAAGATGGCTTACCAAAAGACAACAGCATTATTTATTGTGGTTTAGGCAATAAGGAAAATATTGTTTAAGAGACAGGAATTTATAGGCACACACAACACACACAGAGAGATACTCAACCTAGACAATACTTAACACTGCAATACTTCCTAAGACTAGAGTGTGACAGAAGTTCAAGCTCTTTTCTCTCTCTTGCAGCAGCAGCCTCCTCCTCCTCCTCCCTCCTCCTCCCTTCCTTCCTTCCTCCCTCCCTCCCTCCTCTTCCTCCTCCTCCATCTCCATCATCTCCATCATCTCCATCTCCTTCTTAAGGGAACTCCCATAGACACTCTCCTTCCCTGTGTAATGCAAAGCCTCTCTAGGAGTGGACCCACCCACTTCAACTAGGACGTTAAGCCAAAGGATTCTTAAATCTATGATTGCCATCTGTGTCCTGTGTCCTGAAAGCTTTAAACCATGATTTGTACTTGATCAGAAAGGAGACAACATGTCTACCTGAAAATGAGTACCTGCCAACAGTCCCCATCCTCTTAGCTTCTCTGGGACACCTTCACCTCCTAAAAAGGCTTCCAACAGTCTCTTCCATTTCCTCTTCCCCTTCCTCTCTCAGTACATCAATTGTTGCTTCTGTTCTTCCATCCTTTTTTTTTTTTTGTTTGTGTGCACGCGAGTGAGGCTCCCAAGTAACTGGGATTAAAGGTGTGTGCCACCATACCTGACATCATTCTTCTACTCTTACAGCAACAATTTCAAAAAGCCACTAGCTATTGATCTAGCTCCCCAATGAAATGTCTTTGGGATCTATTTCCTTTTCATCCTCTCCCCATCACTAATCAGGCCCTAGATTTAGCATTGGTCTCCTACATCGAAGCAATTTTATTTTAGTAGTATTTGTACTGGTAGGAAAAGAATCCACTGAAAAAATTGGGGACTACCTGAGTTTCCATTCGTGGAGCCACAGCTGAATAAATGATGGTGCATCGAGTCAATGGAGCTGGTATTAAAATGGATTAGGGCAAGTATTGTTGGCAACATCATTAAATGAAGGTAACAAAGATTACACAGTAAAGAATTTTAATAATGCAATTTTCACAAAAGTCTACTTATGTATTTTTAAACAAGGGAAGTAAGCAAGCTCACACAATCAGGGCTATTAAGTAGGCTCTCTCACTCTCAGGAAGCTAAATTAACTTTCATATCCATGTGTATCAGGCCATTAGAAAAATTGCTTTTAGTCATGTTGATAAACATACAGCATACAATTCACCACATTGATCATTTTTAAGTGAACAGTTGAATGGTTTACATGCTGTGGTATCAATATCACCATGTATCAACAGAACTACTATCATTCTGAAAAGCTGAAACTCTATGCCCATGAAACAGTAACTCCTTTCCTTATAGTCCCTCCCCTCCCCTGGACACCCCCATTCTGCTTTTTGTCTCAGTGAACCTAAGTGCTTGAGGTGCCCCCATGTCAATGGAAGCTCACCTTTAATAATATGTTAAAAAACTGTGGTAGTGGCTGGAGACATGGCTCATGGTTAACAGCACTTGCTGCTTTTATAGCAGACCTGGGTTTGGTTCTCTACATCCACAGGGTGACTCACAACTGTCTGCCACTCTAGTTCTAGTGGATCTGATGCCCTCTGCTAGTCTCTCTGGACACCAGGCATACACATGTTGCATATACTTACATGCAGGTAAACACTCATACATATACAATAAAAATAAATCTTTTTTAAAAATCAGAAATTAAACAGTACTAATTGTTGTGGTAGGTTACTTTGGTATAGACACAGATGTTTGGATGGTGTGTTAATCCATGAATTACATTTTCTTCTGTTTTGTATGACAGGGTCTTCCTGTAGTTTATAACATCTCCTAACCATTAGAGGATGTAAGCTTGTGGCATCAGCCATGGGTTATTCCTCCAAGGAGAGAGCTAATAGCCAATTAGATTTGGGATATACAGACATATGGCTGCCACTGCTGCACAGTATTTCCAGGCAGGTGAGGTATAGCTGGTGCTAACGGAGGAGTCTTGCTTGACTCGAGGAGACCTATATTTGTATTGGTTTAGTGGCCTTTGGTAACACTCTCTGGCATTCCAGAGACCATCTGTATACTTGCAAGTGCGGTCTCCATACATCTTTCCCATGTTTATATCAGGTCTTCAGCAGCAGGGTTTTATCGCCTCTCTTCCTGCAGATATCCCAGTTTGGAGGCAAGGAGACTTTATCTTTTGTGGGGGCTTGGATCCCCTGGCCAACATCTCCTTGGTAGAATAATCCATTGTTGATGTCAGAGTGCCTGTATTAATATATTTTGCTTAAGTGCATAGCTTAAGGAGACTTTAGCATTATATTTGGTTCTGAATAGAGAATAATCCTTTTCACAGTTTCTATGTCCATTAGTCAATTAAAGAAGGCAGTTTTACCGATTTTACAAGAGAATACCTCTATAACAGCTGGCTCCAATCTACAGCTGGAGAATGGCCTCATCATCATCATATTTCTCCTTATTCTATGGGGGGGAGTTAAGAAAGTCTCTTGTATTAAAACCTTTGAGGCACCTAGAAGGTAAGCTTCGTTAGGATTCATTAAAAATAGTTGTTACTAGTAGGATCCACAGAGGGGCCTGATGTCTGCAGCAATCTGAGGCATTTCTTCCCTTAGTATTGTTTAAATACCTATATATCTAATTGTGTATGCTTCATTAGTAGGATTGAAAGGCTATATATTATACTGTTTAAATACCTATATATCTAATTGTGTGTGCTTCATTGGTAGGATCGAAAGGTTATGCCTGGACAAGCTGGCAGCCCATGAAAGAAAACAGCCAGAATTGACTAGAGACCAAGACAACAGCTCCAGAGAAAGTAGACTGTTTTGCTTCTCATCCACCTGTGCCCCTTTTCTAAGCCTAGGGAACAATCTGCGGAAGAGGGGGCGCAGTAGAATGTAAGGGCTGCGATTGGGGTGAATGGTGAAACTACAACAATATAGACTGGACACTCATTTGATCAACTTGATTGAACATACATCCAGCCCCTCCTGCTTGATGGTGGGACCTATGAGCTGTGTGGGTTTGGGCACAACTGCTTGCAAATTGGTTTTACATGAAGGATGCTTATACTCACAAATTATCACTTATTGTTAAAAAAATGAAAACAAAACAAAACAAAACAAAAAAACAGAGAAAGATGCAGATAAGTTACAGCAGAATGCATGATCTGGGATGGGTAGGGGTGGGGTGGGAAAGGGAAAGGGATATATGCCTGAACTGAATTGGAAAATGATGTATGAAATACACAAAGCATCAATAAAATAAAATCAGAAATTAGAGTGTCAAAAGTTGGAAGGGAAGAAATCACTTTCTTTAAACGCCACCTTAAAGCATTATCTAGAAGCTCACAGAGTTACTTCATTATTGAGGGGACTGGATGTACATTTGACAAGCTCTTTATTGTTGATTAAAGGCCCAGAGTTCAGACACTGATGCCTACTTTGTTCAAAGGAGATATAGATGAGCCTCATGTATTTTATCATCCTGTTGGAGCCTGGTCAGCCTTCCCTCTCTCCCAGCCATCTTTCTCTGACAGTCTCTCTTGAAGGCCTTTAGCTCTCCTGCAAGCAGCTTTACCATGCTGCTGCATCCCTCGGGAATGACTAGAAGATGTCCTTGACATGGGCTCATTCTGTATTTATAGGACAGTCATAAGCACTAACTCTGACTCAGCTACTACTCTTATTACCCAAAATATTTGAAAGTGAAAATTAAAATGTTTAAGAATTAAAAAAAAAATAGGCTGGAGAGATGGCACAGTGGTTAAGAGCACTGGCTGCTCTTGAAGAAGACCTGGGTTTGATTCCCAGCACCCATATGGCAGTTAACAATCATCCCCAACTCCAGTTGGAAGGGAAATCTGACGCCCTCTTCTGACCTTTGTAGAAACTGCAGGACACAGGTGTACTTACACATGCAGGCAATATACTCATACACATAAATAGCGGTTAAGAGCGCCGACCGCTCTTGCAGAGGACCCGGGTTCGATCCCCAGCACCCACATGGCGGCTGAGAACCGTCTGAAACTCCAACTCCAGGAGAACTCCAGCTCCAGGGGAATCCGACGCCCACTTCTGACCTCCGCGGCATTGCACGACACGGGTGCACAGACTTGCATGCAGACAATACATTCGTACACATACAGAAATAAATAAAAAATTAATAAAAAAAAATTTAAAATAAAAAAATAAAACATTTTTTTAAATTAAAAATTATTACACTTTATTTTTATTTAAGTATATGTGCATGTGTATGGCATGTATGGGCAGGTAGCCATGGAGGCCAGAAAAGGGCACCAGATTCCCCAGAGACAGTTACAGACAATTGTGAGCTGTCCTATATGGATGCTGGGAACCAAACTCAGGTCCTCTGGAAGGGCAACACAAACTATTAGCTGTTGAGCCATCTCCTTAGTCCCTTTAGAACATTTTGATTCTGTGTGTGTGTAGCACTGTATATATGTGGAGGTAAGAGGACAATTTAGGGGAATTGGTTTTCTTCTTCCACCATATAGGTCCCAAGAATCAAACTCAGGTTTGGCAGTAGACATTCCCACTCACCCGTCCCACGGGCCATTACAGTTGTTTTTTAAAAAAGGAGCTTTAGTACTTTTAACTGATGGCACAAAGCCGAGTTTCATATCTACATGATTACAAAATCTCAATTAGTAAGGTCACATACAGTTGAATATATTTAGATTTTTTAACTAAATTTAACCTAAGTCCAAGGAAAATCATGTATTCCATCAGGAAAACCTCAGGCTGCAGTGCAAAGGCTGCAGTGCGTTCCTCAACACCGCTGCTCAAGCACTCCCCATGGAGTCCTGCTCTGCTTCCCCGTCACTGAAGCCCGGCTCCAAACAGTTGGTGCCTTGATGTTGTGACACTCTTGAATTCGCTCTCTACAAACCACTGTGTAAAATTAACTACTGGCTAAGTGGGGATATGTAGATCCAAGAAATTTTATATAAAGTTTGTGAAATTAGTAACAGGCACATTTTTAAAGAGCTTAAATCTTAAAATAACAGATGAACAAGTGCAGCCTGGGCTGTAAAAATACCAGAGAACAGAGTGTGGAGGCGTCAGACGGGGAGAAAGCAGAGCACGGCTTCAGTGGCATGAGGAGGCGGCTCTCTTCACCCCCCTAAAACCAGCAGCTCCACTTGCTGCTCCAACAAACTCATCTCTGGGAAGTTCTACCTGCCTCGCCACCAGTTCATACTGACAGACATTTATTTAGTAGAAAGGGTCAGACTTAAAATCCTTCCAAATGTGGTTAGTTCCAGGGTGCCAGGCACAAAACCTTCCCTCTACCTGCAGCCAGAGATTTCCCCTTGATTACTGGAACTTCAAGTGGATTCTGACTAGCTTGTAGAAGCGGGAGAAAAGGAGAGGATGGACAGAGGAACCCTGATTGTGCTGGATAGTGTTAGGGTCAACTTGGCACACCTGGGCTGAGGAAGCCTCAATTGGGGTACTGCCTCCTTCGGACCGCCCTGTGCTCATGTCTATGGTGTATTTTCCTGATTGTTGAGTGATGTGGCAGGGCCCAGCCCACTGTGGGTGGTGCCACCCCTGGGCAGGTGGTCCTGTATTGTACAAGAAAGCAGGCTAAGCATGGGTCAGGGGAGCAAGCCAGTAAGCAGTGTTCCTCCATGGCCTGTGTTTGAACTCCTGCCTCCAGGTTCCTGCTCTGAGCTCCTACCTTGGGCTCCCTAAGTGATTAACATGATCTTGGAGGTGTAAGCTAAATAAAGCCTTTCCCCCTCAAGCTGGTATTGGTCGGAGTGTTTTGTCACAGCTGTTGGAGGCAAACTAGACCACTTAACCTTAGGAATTTTAATTGGGGGACCAGCAGCCTTTGGTAGGTCTTCTCTCTACTTTTCCAGGAAAGGTACTGGCTGCCTACAGTCAGCCCATCTTGGGGCATCAAGAGCTGGGGCTGCCAATCAGAGCACTTGCCTAGTGAGGCCCCAGGTTCATTTAAAAAGGCCCCCCCCTTTTAAATTAAGGTCCCCCACCATAGGGTATGAGGGGCCTTTCTGAGCTTGTCCCCATGAAGTGGGAACCTGTTACCCAGGTTACCCTTTCATTTCTGGAAATGAAGGCTATGTGCTCTGGAAGTGCTACTGTACTCTTGATTAAGTCAAGGCCTGCTCCACCCTTTCTGGAACAGCTCATCTCTACTGCCTGGGTCTCCATGTGCTGGAGACTCGGGTGTGATCAAGCCAGGAGCAGGACTTCCCCACACATCACCACCAAAAGTTTCTTGTCCTCTCCTTTCATCTATTCCAGTGAAATAAAAAAAAATTTTTTTATTAATTTTATTTATTTCTATATGTGTATGAATGTTCCAGTGAAATTTTTATCTATTTATTTTTACTGTTTTTTTTTTTTTTTTCCAAGATAGTCTCCCTATGTAGTCCAGGCAAGGCCTCATACTCTCTGTGTAGCCCAGGCTGGCTTTAAACTTTTTGTTTTGTTTAGTTTTGGGGGTTTTGTTTGTTTTCTGACTCAGGGTCTCATTATGTAGCCTGGCTGGCCTGGAATTCCAGATCCAATGGACACCACATTGGCCTCGATTTCACAGAAATCTGCCTCCTGAGTTCTGGGATTAAAGGTGTATCACCACACCTGGTCCCGACTCTTAATTATGGGCACATGTTCCATGCTCAGCCACCCCTTTCCCATGGGTGTGAGTGTGTGTGGTACACGTGACTGGAGGCATATGCATCTAAGCACTAGCTTCAGAGGCCAGAGGAAGATGCCTGGTGTTCTGCTCTGTCACGCCCACCTTGTTCCCTTAAGACAGGATCTCTCACTGACTGACTCTGGTTAGGTTGGTAGTCAGCAAGCTGCAATGATCCCATCTCTGTCCCTGTCAGGGCTGGGGTTACAGGCACCTGCAGGTTCATGCTCGGGCTTTTCATGCAGGTGCTGGGGATTCAAACTCCGGCCCTTGGGTCTGTGCAGCAAGTACTCTACCTCCCTGAGCTAGCTCCTCAGCTCCTCTAATGAATCTTAAAAAAAATATTTCTGGGCCTGAAGAGAGGTGGCTCAGTGGTTAAAAGCACTGGATGCTCTTGCAGAGGACCCAGGTTCAATTTCCAGCACCCACAGGGAAGCTAACACCAGTCCATAACTCCAGTTCTGGGAGATCCAGTGCCTTCTTCTGACCTCTGAGGACATTGCACAACATGGGTGCACTTCCCCAATGCACTCACACAGAGAAAATAAAAATAAAATATATATTTTTTTAATTTTATTTATTTTCTATGTGTATGAATGTACTGTCTGCATGCAGGTTTGTGCACCCGTGTCGTGCAATGCCGCGGAGATCAGAAGAGGGTGTCAGATTCCCCTGGAACTGGAGTTCTCCTGGAATTGGAGTTACAGACGGTTCTCAGCTGCCATGTGGGTGCTGGGGATCGAACCCGGGTCCTCTGCAAGAGCAGTCGGTGCTCTTAACCGCTAGGCTATCTCTCCAGCCCCCAATAAAATATTTTTAAAAAATTTATTTTATACCAGATATATCCTATCCCTCTCCTCAAACCTTTTCTTCATTGACATAATAAAGGTACACTTTGACACTGTGCGCTCCCAACCACCCACACTTCCATTACAGTGCAGGGAATGAGTGAATCCGTTTCTGATCTGAAATCCAGAGTAGTATGCTTGAAGCAACTCCACAGTGCAAGTCAGAAGTGCTATGGCTGCAGCCCAGAGCTCAAAAATAGCTGTAAAGGGCTCATCAACAGTGATGTGAGGGGGCAGCTTCTGCCAGAAATAACCTTTGCAGATGCATTTATCTTGGACTCAAACTAAAAACTTAAAAACAGATTATAGTCATTTTCTTTTGCATTGAGTTATAAATGCACATCAAAATCACAATCATTTTTGGAAGGTGGATAGATGCAAGTGCAACCAGATGGTAAAATGGGCCCCAAACAATGCATTTGGGGGTTTCTAGTCAATTCAGAGTTTGAATTTATGACCATAAGAGCCTTGGTTTGCTGCTTATTAATAAATCTTAGACAACATAGTAAATTAGTTTCCAGCATGTGTTATGGAACTTTACATGCAAACAAAATTATTTATAAACCACTCAGAAAAACAGACATTATATAGACTATTTCCCACTTGGTGTGCCTTTTTCCATTTGCCTTTTCAGATTTGGCTCACAACACAAAACAAGTATTAAAATCTTTTTTTTTTTTTTTGTCTTTTTTTGAGAAAGGGTCTCCCTGTAGCCCCAGCTGTCCTGGAACTCATTCTGTAGACCAGGCTGGCCTTGAACTCACAAAGATCTGCCTGCCTCTGCGTCCCGAGTGCTAGGATTAAAAGAGTATGCCACCACGCTCAGCAAGTATTAATATCTTTTACCATGGCATACATTACCTTAATATAAGGCATTAGGGTTGAAAATGAACTTAAGTAGGAAATGAATGGGGCTAGGGAGCTAGCTCAGTTGTAGGGTGCTGCCTCACAGGCATGAAGGCCTCCTTTGATACCCAGCACTGAAGGGAAAAAATGATTGTGCTTAATAAGATCAATCTTGTTTATAGTCAGGCTTTCAATCTCAAACTAGGTCACACGTTTGAATTTTAGAACCATAGGTAAAATTTACTAAGTTCTCTATCTCTCCTGTCCCTTCCCCTTGCTCAGTGTCCAGAACAAGTTGCTATACCTTGTAGTGGCCAGTATGCTGAGAATTACACATGCAAAGAGCTTGTCCCTCATCAGCCTAACCTGCCCTAGGCAGGCGAGACCATACAAGCAGCCGAGTTGCAGACCTGGGCCAATCGCAAGATGACACGACACTCTACTAAGAGGAGAGCGGGAATCAAACAGCACATAAACCCTAACCCTGCCCCCAATAAATGAGTCCTCAACAGCTCACCCTCTGTCTGTGTTCACCCAACTCCCAGGGTCTGTGTCTTGACTCTGTGCCTCTCACCCCCATTCCTTCATGGTTGGACCCCGAAATTCCCCAGCAGGCCTGGGGGATTGTCTACATCTGGCACCCAATGTGGGGGCAGGGTTTGGGTTTATGTACTGTTTGCATTCCCGCTCTCCTCTTAGTGGAGTGTTGTGTTGTCTTGTGATTGGCCCAGGTCTGCAACTCAGCTGCTTGTATGGTCTCACCTGCCAAAGGCAGGTTAGGTTGATGAGGGACAAGCTCTGCGCAGGTAATTCTCAGCATACTGGCTGCTACAATACCTCTGTCTCCTATGAAATCCCACATACCAAGGAGAAAGCTGTGGCGATACTTCCATATGTGCCTGTGAACAGATGCTACAGAAAGCAGGTAAGGGCATGGATGCATCCTATTTTACTGGCGATGTGGAGGTGTGCTTCCCATGGGGTCCAGTGGACTTCCCTATGTTGGTATAACTGGCTTCAGGTTAGTAAGAACAACGCTCAAGTCATAGCATTCCAGGTTCGCTCTGCCATCTGCTCCTCTGATCCTTCCCCAACCCCCCACTTCACTCCGGCCAGCCCAGCCTCCCAGGCACCCTGCTGCACTCCTCCTACCCACTGCTGATGGACGGAGGGTGCTCCTCCAGATCCTCCTCCAGCTTCCCCATTCAGGTTCCACATCCTTGGAATTCAGAACAATTGGCATTTGGCTCCTCATATGACTTCTTGAAATGCCGGTCTGACTTTGTCCCAACTACAAGTTTACTGAAGGAAAAGACCCCTTCATATGCCATTTAGCTACAATATCCTGATAAATGTAAAGTCACTTCTGGTCCCCTATTTCATACTGCTTTAACTAGGCTGGTGTTGGGTGGTGTAGCTGGAATCCAGCTCCCTGGGGACAGCATTGGGTAAAGGACTTCTGGAGCCAGTCGTCCTGCCTGTGCTCCTGCAAGCACTCCTCATCAAGATGGTGCTGCTGTGCTGGACAGCTTTAGTGTCAACTTGACACACCTAGGTAGAGGGAACCTCAACTGGGGAATTGCTTCCAATGAACTGGCCTGTGGCCATGTCTGTGGGGGTATTTTCTTGATTGTTGAGTGATGTGGCAGGGCCCAGCCCATTGTGGGTGGTGCCACCTGTGGGCAGGTTGTTCTTCATTGTGTAAGAAAGCAGACTGAGCATCAGTCAGTAAGCAGTGTTCCTCCATGGCCTGTGCTTCAGCTCCTGCCTCCAGGTTCCTGCCCCTAGTTCCTACCTTGGGATCCCTAAGTAATGAAGTGTGACTCAGGAGATGTAAAATGAATAAACCCTTTCCTCTCCACATTGGTATTGGTCAGAGAGTTCTGTCACAGTGATTGAAGACAACCTAGAGCAGAAATTGGTACCAGAGAGTGAACTATTTCTGGACAGACCTGACCTTGTTTTGGGGAGGACAGTGGAAGCATTTGGAACTTAGGGCTAAAAAAGGCTATTGAGTGCTTAGAGTTTATTGCTGTGGAGCTTAGAACAGCTGTGCTGATAGTTATAGATGATGGAGGCCTGGCTCGTGAAGTTTCAAATGGAAGAAATGAATATCAGGGCTGTTTGTGTGATGTTTTGAATGGAGAATCTATGGTTTCTGGTTGGCTGGAGCTGACGAATCAGCTGTTTTATATTATATATATATATATATATATATATATCTCAACACAAGTTGGAGAAAAAAGGGGAATTTCCATGTTAAAGTATCACTGTATTTTAATGCTTTTTTTGGTATCACAAGTTCCATTTATGTTACTTTGATGCTATGTGTACTCTAAAGCTCAACTTAAAATTAAAAAAAAAAGGCATTTAAAAAAAAAAAAGAATCAGCTGTAATTAAGAAGAGACCAGAGCCAGGTGTGGTGGGCCATGCCTTTAATCCCAGCACTTGGGAGGCACAGACAGTCATACCTCCTTGAGTTCCAGGCCAGCCTGGTCTACATAGTGAGTTCTAGGCCAGCTGGACTACAGGGAGACCCTGTCTCCAAAAGACCAAACAAAAAAAAGAGAGAGACATCGAAACATGAGGTGAAACCTTTGTTTTACTGAGACAGAGACAATTGATGCTGGTTAGCTGGAGCTGAAAAATCAGCTATAAGTAACAAGAGACCAGCATCACTGTGGTAAAATCTGGGAAGAATTTCCTCAGGATCAGCACACAGAAGCTGTGGTCCAGAGGGGGCCTGAGTCTCTATCTCCAGCCAGAATCAGGATTTTGTAATGTGTAAGAGTCTCCTGCATGGTTCTGGTGTTGAAAGCATGAACAGGTCACAGAGACCAGCTGAGGCCTGGCACTGTGAGAAGCCAGGAAAGGCCATTGGTGAAAGTGCATCCTGGGTTGCAGTGAAGGCCCCAGGATCACAGGGGTCATGAAGAGAATCTGAGGCTTGCACCAGGAAAGGTCAGAAGAATCCATTAGTGAAGGTGCAGCCTCAGTTTCAGTGGAGACCCCAGCTTTTTGGAGATGCCAGGACCGTGGGACGACCACCAAGAGCAGCAGCAGGTGTGGAATGAAGTCTGCCTGGGCCTGCGAGATGAGCTGTGTGTGCCACGGACGGCAGAGTTGGAGAAGGGGAGCTGCCGAGACCCTTTGAAGCCCAGAAGATCGTGAGTGAATCCCAGGTGTCTGGGCTTGAGCTACTTTGATGGACTTTGGTTTTGCTTAGGTGTGCCAAATTCTTCCCTTTCAAAATAAGATAGTACTTGTTATGGATTTTACAGGAGCCCACCATTAAGAGACTTTTAAAAGAGGCTGAACTTTTAAGTGTTTGGAATTTTTTTTAAAGGACTGGGGCTTAATAAGATTGTATTGTCTTGCGTTGTGATATTAATGTTAACATCATATTTTGGGGACCAGAAATGGAAACATTGTGGTTTAATAGCGATATGTTTTGTGTGTCAAGTTGCCAAGTCACTTGTGCTGGATAGCTTCAGTGTTAACTTGGCACACCTGGGTTGAGGGAGCCTCAACTGGGGGATTTCCTCCATTGGACTGGTCTGTGCCCATGTCTATGGGGTATATCCTTGATTGCTGAGTGATATGGGAGGGCCCAGCCCCCTGTGGGTGGTGCCACTCCTGGGCAGGTGGTTCTATATTGTTTATACAGAAAGACCTCTTTGGGGCTGGAGAGATGGCTCAGCAGTTAAGAGTGCTGACTTCTCTTGCAGAGGACCTGGGTTCGATTCCAAGCACTCACATGGTGGCTAAGAACCATCTTTAACTCCAGTTCCAGGGGAATCCAATGCCTTCTTCTGACCTCCATGGCATTGCACGACACAGGTGCACCAACATCCATACAGACAGTACACTCATACACATAAAAAATAAAAAAGACCTCTTCATATGCCATTTTAGCTACAATATACTGATAAATGTAAAGTCATATTTTCAAGACTTCTTTGACAGTGGCTGAGCACGAACCAAGATAGCAAGCCAGTAAGCAGTGTTCCTCCATGGCCTGTGCTTCAGCTCCTGCCTCCAGGTTCCTGCCCTTAGTTCCTACCCTTGGGCTCCCTAAGTGAGGAACTGTGACATGTGAGATGTAAACTAAATAAAGCCTTTCCTCTCCAAGTTGGTATTGGTCAGAGTGTTTTGTCACAGCAAGTAAAGGTCAACTAGAATACTGCCATGGAAGGTCCACTCACCTAATGGCTTTAGTCTCCTAAGCCTTTTCTGAACTTCTAGATACTGCAACTGACAAAATCTCAGCAATGTGAGGCGATTTCCCTGTTAAGTGCTAGGGACCAGGACAGGCTACACTCACTGCTGTGTTAGTGTTAGCAGTCCCAGGAAGGCCCCAACCACAGAGAATAAGCCTGAGCAGTCAAGTGCACCACTGAAAGAAACTAGAATGAATTCCCAACAGCAGTGGGCATAAAGAAAGGAATGGAGAAGAACATTTTTAAGTGGTGCCAGGCATGGTGAAGCACCTCTGGAATCCCAGTAACAGGGACACGGTGGCAGGAGCATCCGAGTTCAGGAACATCCTTGGCCACACAGTGACAGACGTGCCACACCTGCCTGAGCTACATGGGGCCTTGTGTCAAAAGAACAAATAAAAACTAGATGGAATTGCTACTTAAAAAAAAAGAACAAAGTCAAGATTCTCGGGTGCATGGTTCCTGGGTTATTTTAAGGAAATCAGAGATCAGCTTTTCTCCATCTAAAGAGGGAAATTTTGAGGAAATCTGTTTACAAGTACCAAGAGATAGAGGTTAAATAAACTTAAGCCAGGCTACAAAAGTGGTTACAAAAGAGAAAAGGTTCCAGGAGGGAGGAGGCCAGTCTATATCCTTGGTTAGAAACTATTTCTAGCCCAGAATGGCCTGCACATGCCCTTTGTGGACCTCAACCACATGATAATGACACTTTCTTGACCTGCACATTGAAGTCAACCCTGAATTATCTTGCAAGTAAATAAGCATCAAATTCATCACTTTGAAGTCAGGTGTGACAGCACATGTCTGTAATCCCAGGACTCAGAAGGTTAAGGAAAGAGCATCAACCTGAGTTTGATACCAGTCTGGGTAGGTTAACATAGTGAGACCCTGCCTCAAAAAAACCAGAACCACCACCACAACAAATTCATTTTAACTACTTTCCAAAGTTCTGTAGGGAACACTTGTATGAAACCGCAGAAACAAAGCACCTCTCGCTTGTTCTTCTCAAAACGGTTTATTCAGGCACATCTTCTTCTCCTTCTCCAAGCTTCTTTCTCCCTCAAGACCAGAAAGTCCCTCTATTTATAAAGTCTCTCTATTTATCCACCTTCCCAGCCCAGGTTGCGTGGCCTCAGTCTATTGGTATCATCTGGCCTGATCTTGCATACAGGGTGCACCTGTGCAGCTCAAACGGTGAACGTGACTTTACTTAGAGGTAGGAGGGAATCAGGTGTTAGTCATCAGACTTGGCTAAAGTCTCGGGCGCCATCCTGGGATCGTCGCCACAGCTGCTCTCCACAAAGTTCAATTTCAGAAGTTAGACAGAAATCCTGCTGGTTTTCACATGATTAAGTGATAAAACTTTACTTTAAAAGCCTAAACACAGAAACCTATAACCTGAAGCCTCCTACCTTCTAATTTTCATCCATTCTACTCCATAAAAGCTTTACATCTTACAAGTATATATTTTTATATGGAATGATGCAGATTTAGTAAACATCTTACAAACTCTAAAACACCAAAAAAATTATTTTGAAGGTGAAATGTTCATCTCAAGCTCTTTTCATCGAACGTGATCTTTTTAAAAAGATTAAATCTGGGAGGCAGCCAGACATTGCTCAGTTTCTGGGCAGAGATTAGTCCAGTCTCTCTGACTGGCATGGGCCAGTCGGTCCTTCTGATCATCACGGAAGCACCCGCTGAGAGGAGACAACCATCCAAGACCCACAGCACCCAAACTTTGGTGGAATGGTAATGTCGTCAGCCAAATTCAAAGAAGAAAGATGGGAAGGGAAAGCCATCCTCTGGCTGGTATAATTCCACATACCCTTCATCAAATTTAAAAAATTTTTTATTTATTATTTTTTATGTGTATGAATGTACTGTCTGCATGTAGGTTAGTGCACCCGTGTCGGGCAATGCCGCGGAGGTCAGAAGAGGGTGTCGGATTCCCCTGGAACTGGAGTTAAAGATGGTTCTCAGCTGCCATGTGGGTGCTGAGAATTGAACCTGGGTCCTCTGCAAGAACAGTTGGTGCCATCTCTCCAGTCCCCCTTCATCAAATTTTTGAGACATGTTCTGATAATGGTACTGAATTTTTGGTCAAACTGTCTCTATTGGAAATCTGCGATGAACTTTTTGATCTTCTTAGTCCATCTATTGATGTTTTTGTGAGGCTGCAGATGTTTGATGACCCCCATAACAAGAGGGGAGCGATAACCAAAGGTTTGAAGGAAATCACAGTGTACAACAAGGGTTAAGTCTACCAGATTTGGGAGAAGAGGACAAGAAGAGGAGAGCTGCAGCACAAACGGGTGCGTTCTCTAATCCTTTCCACTCAGTTTTTTCTGTTACAATACATATGAAAGAAACAATTGTTGGAGAAGAGCTGGTAAAAATTGGAAAGTTGAATTTGGTCAATCTTGGGGCAAGTAAAAATATTTGCTGTTCTGGGGCTATGGACAGGAAGGTACCTGAATCTCTCACCTCCATGCCAGAAGCTGTCAGGTCATGTTTCTCAGATTTCAAATATATTAGAAGAGCACTCATTGGCAGCACAAAGTAAAATTGTATGGCAAAGACTGATTAATGAGCTTATAACTGTTCTCAGTTCCTTGAAGACAATCTTACCCCCCAGTGTGCTGCCCATATTGAAAACCAATAGACAACTACAGCTATTTTCAAGACCTCATTGACAGATATAAAGTATAAAAAAGAAATAAAGTATAAAAAAGATATAAAGATATAAAGTAAAAAAAAAAGAGAAATAGTTTTCTCAGTGTATTGTGTAATAATCTGCATGAACTATAAGCAAACAGTTTCTTCTTTGGCTGAATCACAAAAGCATTGACAAAAATCTAAAGGAAGACCTGAAGACAGGGAAGCAAACTCACTCATAGGAACTTTGCCAGTTAATCTTTGGACAGAGAGATTCTGTGCTTTGAAGGAAGTGTGTGAAAGCATCTAATGAATGTGGTATATGCAGATGTGCTGTCTACATATGTGTGTGTAGGTACATGCCATGCATAGACCAGAGGAAGGTTCTGGTGTTCTATACTCTACTTTATTCTTTTGAGACAAGATCTCTTACTCAATTTGAAGCTAGGTTGACTCTAGCCTTCCTGTGTCTGCCCGCCACAGTGCTGGGGCTACAGATGCATGTGACCACACCTAGCTTTCCCTGTGGGTGCTGAGATCTGAACTCAGGTCCTCATATATGTGCACCAAGTGTTCTTACTCCCTGAGCCACCTCTCCAGCCCCTTAAAAAGAAATTTAAATTTATTATTTATTATACTAGTGTATTGCCTGCATGTATATAAGTATACACAGGTGGTACAATGCCCATGGAGGCCAAAGAGGGTGTGGATCTCTTGGAACTGGAATTACAGACAGTTGTTAGCTGCTATGTGGGGTACTGGGAACCCAACCCAAGTCATCTGCAAGATCAGTCAGTACTCTTAACTGCTGAGCCATCTCTGCAGCCCTCAAGACTTTTTTGATGTTGCAGACACTGTTGACAGATTGAACACTATAGAAAAGAGGATCAGAGTTTTTTTAAACACTACCAAAAAATAGTATTTTTCACAGCCTCTAACACATAGTCAAGACTCACACTACTAAGTGGCAACCATCTCTACTGAGACATCATTCCGTATATTCCATGGGACAATTTCTGCCAGGAGAGGAGCTCACATGATCTGATTCTTTCAATTTTCCAGACATCCAGTGTTCAGAAAGCTCCTAAATGATGCGACTATAAATAACATGCAAAACTAGCTTCATTCCTACGAAAGGAAATAAAGTAACTATAAGAAATGTTGAAAACACCCTATCTTATTTTTTAAAAATTTAAATTACATTTATGTATTTTGTGTTGGGGGTACATGTGTCACAGCCCATGTGTGGAGGTCAGAGGAAAACTTGTGGGAATCCTTCCACCATTGGGTTGGGTCCTGGGTTCAAATTCAGGTACTCAAGCTTGCTGGCAAGCCCTTACCTGCTGAGCCATTTTGTAGGCCCTAAAGGGCCATCTTTTAAATGGCCAATAGCAGCATTACCTTCATTTCCACTTTGTCAACTCTAGCCCCACCTCCATCCTCTATGGCTGTTGCTTTGTTTTCTTTTGTTTTTTTTTTGGTTTTTTTAAATTTTTTCTTTTAATTTATTTCATATGTGTATGAATGTACTGTCTGCATGCAGGTTTGTGCACCCGTGTCGTGCAATGCCGGGAGGTCAGAAGAGGGTGTGGGATTCCCCTGGAACTAGAGTTCTCCTGGAATTGGAGTTTCAGACGGTTCTCGGCCACCATGTGGGTGCTGGGGATCGAACCCGGGTCCTCTGCAAGAGCGGTTGGTGCTCTTAACCGCTAGGCCATCTCTCCAGCCCCTGGCTGTTGCTTTGAACAAGGCAGCCATTACTCCTGCTCTTCCTGAGCAAGTTCTCCCTTCCTGGTCCTGGAAAGTTCTTGAGTTCTCTGGAGTATGCAAGGTTTATGTGTACATCTTGTCCACTCCTTGGCAGGTTCCTCTGACCACTGAGCTCTGGATGGTCTGAATCGATGTGTTACTCATTCATCTGCAGCTGTCCTGCTGCCAGCAGGTTCCGCACAAGCATCTTCCTTCCTGACCAGTCCTAGTTTCCAGGATTATTGAAGTACACATGATTGTTATGATTTGAATGTGAAATGTCCCTCACAGGGTCATAAGCCTGAATTCTTGGTCCCCATCTGGTGGTAGTGTTTTAGAAGATTTGGCAACCTTTAAGAAGCAGAGCCTTGCTAGAGGGGAGTGGATCACTCAGGGCTAGCCTTGAGGTTTAATAGCCTGGGCCCACCTCCTGTCTGTTCTCCATGGACACTGTGACCAGCCACCTCATGGTCCACCCACCATGCCCTTCCCCTCAACCTGTAATAAACCTTTCCTCCCTTAAATTGCTTCTTGTCAGGTAACTGGAGACAGCAGCTAGGAAAATGGCCTTTTAATCTTCATAGCCCGAGACACTGAATGGGCAGTGAGAGATGTGTAGTGAGAGATGTGTAAATATTTCTTGTGGCCAGCATGTAAAGGTATTAAGTGTCAATATTCTCAGGGATTTTTATGCAAAATTAAGTGGTTTTTAGTAAGAATGAATACAAATCTGCTCCTTGCAATAATGAAGTCCATTTATTTGATTTTTATCACAAAATGAATTATGGGTTTTTTTTTTTCAGCCTTTGTTATGTCAGCTCAAATTAGTCTCCCTGGAGGTGAGTGGTAGAGAATCCTTTCTCAACTAACCCCTGTCCCTCTCCCTCCCACAAAAAGACACGAAGCCCCTTTTCTAAGCTTCTTTTCCAGAAAAGGATAAATGAACACATGCTGTCCCTCAGTTTCCTCTCCCACTGTACTCAGTCCAGGACCCCCTGCCCTGGAAATGGCGCTACCCACAGAGGGCAGGTCTTTCCATCTCAATGAATGCAATTGAGATAAGTGCCCATAGGCGGGCCCCAGGCCTGTCTCCCAGGAGAGTCCAAATTCTGCAAAGCTGATATTAACATCATCACAATTCTACCCCCTGTCAACGTGACAAACACTTCAGTTTTAAGTCATAACCTGTCACCCATTGTTCCCATAGGCTCATGACCATGTTATTAGGTAAAATGCATTCATCCCTTTCCGTTTCCTGATTACGGATGTGATGTGACCAGCTGCTTCAAGCTCCTCCTGCCTTGACTACACCATGATGGACTGACTGTACCTTGAAGTGTGGGCTACAAATAAGCCCTTTCTCCCTTCAGTTGCTCTTGTCGGAGCACAATAACAGGACAAGAAACTAAGATGCCCCACCTGCTGTCTGTGTGTATGTGTCACTTACATACCTGTCTCTTGATTTTATCCATCACAACTGGTAAGTCACAACTACACGATCGTTTGAATTTCTGATTACTATTCCTACAAAGGCAGAGATAATATCAAATTTATATGCATAACTCAATCATGTATAACTTATTTGTGAGTGCCATTTGTTGAATAAATGAGTGTTATAATTTTATGCTCAGCATTTATAAATGCTGCTAGATTGTCTAGAGTTTTTATCATTGCTAATCACTTGATTTCAGTTTTCAGCCCTCAACTCCTGGTACAGATAAATTGATTGATTCTGTTTCACATGACTGCACAATGGCCCTAGGAAACTCTCGGCAGGTTGGTCTGCATAGATTTTTAGGAGAATACAGATAGAAAATGCCGTGTGAGCAGTAAATGGAGCTTTACAGCTGGACTCTGGTGCTACAAAGTGCACCTGACTCTCTGACATTTGTTTAAGATAAACTAGAAACCTTCCAGCTAGGATGAAGTCTCATCTGTCCTAAACCTTATATAGGCCTTTCTTTCTTGTCCAAATTGCAGAATTTACTGACCTTGCAGTCTCCCAGGACCATGCCTTGTTCTGTATGGCCTTCAGTAAGCTGGACTTTTTGCAATCCTGTATCACTGCTTTTTTTTTTTTTTTTTATATCTTGTAGCTGGTACTCAGGCACTAGGACTGGGTTATTCCAGAGCAACTGTGCAGGAGGGAATGCTACAGCTTTGCTTCTTTTGATGTTGCCAGAATTCACAGGCATACCTGGGTGCTATGACCTCTCTCATCTCATATCGCCCCCTTAGCAGACCATCTCAAACCTAAATTCTGTACTTTAAGAACACTCAGTTCTAGGTCTCAAGGCCATGATGTTGCTTACCAAGTGACTGAAACTTACTTTGTTTCTTTTCATATATTTCCACTTCCCTCTCCTCCCCATTTCTCAACCACCAACTTAAGCTGGAAGTTTTCTGTCCCATGCCCAACAAAGCTTGGTGTATCAAATACTTTAGAAGATGGTTAGAAATGCCAACATACAGAGATGCTGATCAGTAAGACTGGGGAGAAGAATAGAAGCCTGATTTGTCTCCCTGAATCAGGGTTACTCTAATGTAGAACCACAGTTTTTAAACTCTTCTCTGAGGAATCTTAAGCTGCATCCCTCTCCAGAAGCTTTCAAACTGTCTAGTGTAGCACATGGAACCTCCCAGTACCATTTCTATAGGGTTCTCCCCAGTCCTCACTAATGCTACTTGTGAGATGCATGACGAAAAACTCAGAGGGGCTAGAGAGATTGCTCAGTGGTTAAGAACACTAACTGCTCTTCCTGAAGAGACAGGTTCAGTTCCCAGCTCCCACATGGAGGCCACAACCCATCTTTAACCCCAGTTCCAAGGGATCCTACACTCTCTTCTGGCCTCCATAAGCATAACATAAAACCACCACCAGTCCTCAGGAAAACATAAATACTCTTTACTGGATATGCTGGATAGCTTTAGTGTCAAGTTGACACACCTGGGTTAAGGAAGACTCAATTGGAGAATTGGCTTCATTGGACTGGCCTGTGGCCACATCTGTGGAGTATTTTCTAGATTGTTGAGTGATGTGGGAGGCCCCAGCCCATTGTGGGTGGTACCACCCCAGGGTGGGGGGTTCTGTGCTATATATAAGAAAGCAGATTGAACATGGGCCAGGGAGAAAGCCATTAAGAAGCAGCCTTCCTCCATGGCCTGTGCTTCAGCTCCTGCCTCCAGGTTCCTGCCCTGAGTTCCTATAGGACCCCTTCAGCAATGCACTGCACCCTGGGACATGAAAGCCAAATAAACCCTTTCCTCCCCAAGTTGGTTTTCATCAGAGTGCTTTGTCACAGCAAATGAAGAAAGACCGGAACACTGGGTTTATGGCCAACAGAGAGACTCTGCAGGAAAGGTTAGGGAGAATAGCATTTGTCTTACAAATGGACATTGAAGAAAGCCCCCAACGCCACTTCTACACCGAGAAAGGCCACACCACATCCTTTGGTCTGAACTTGAATGTGGACAAAAAAAGTTTTAAGGTCTTGAGCAGTCTTGTCAAGGAATCTGACTTTTGCTGTTCACCTGTCCTGCATCCTAGAATGCTGCTCTAGACACCAAAAGAATCCCCTCCCCAAGGCAGGGCCATCATGGAAGAGAGGAAACACAGACTGTCAGAGCTAGAGGTTGGGGAGGACTGGAGCAAGGCAGTGTCTTCTGGCCATGACGGGACCACTGCCCTCATGAACTCACAGCGGGGGAGGTTGCCTACACGAGATCTACACAAGATCAAGCCAGTCAACATTCCAGCATGGAGTGGGAAGGGGTTCATGATCCCCACCCCTAACTAAGGAGCTATGGACAATCCATGGCTTCTAGGGAAGAACGGAGTCCGTTTTCCTTAGGGGTGTGGGTCCCAGTAAGTTGACCAGTGGATGGTCCCACACTCATGAATACGTACACAGCACAAATCAGACCCAGTGGGTTATTAAAAGAAAGGACATAAAGCTGGGGTGTTAGGAAGGTGGAGGTCTTAGAAGAGTCAAGAGTAGCAGTTGGGGATGAATATGATCAAAACATTGTATGAAATCCTTAAAGAATAAAAATATTAAATCAAGGGTAGGGGCTAGAGAGTTGGCTCAGTGGCTAAGAGCACTGGCTGCTCTTGCAGAGGACCCAGGTTTAATTCTCAGCACCCACATGGCAGCTAACAACCATCCATAACTCCAGTTCCAGGGAGTTGGACACCCTCTTGTCACCTCCAAGGGCACTCACTGCACAGCCTAGGTACACTTACCTACCTGCAGGCAAAACACTTTACACATAAACTATTTAAAAATAATAAATAAATAAATAAATAAATAAATAAATAAATAAATAAATAGAGGTGGATATGACCAAGACAGTGTCAACGTATATGTTCCTTTTCAAATGACCACTAACTCTTCACCAAGTCAATCTAACTAGTGGCAGAACAAAGTCACCACAGCACTTAAAAAGCTTAGGGCCATTTACATCATTGAAGTCTCTCTACTTCTCTGTAGGCATCAGAGTTACAAGGTGGTCCACCACAGCTGCCTTACCCCTTCAGAGAGGACTCCCACCATGAATCCCAGACCAATGATTTCAAACTTGCCCAACATCACTCGAATACCACCTATGCCACCGTGTGCCAAGGTTTCACTAATACTATTTACTTAATGTATTTTTATTTTTGGAAACAGGGTCTCATGTACCCCAGGCTGGCCTCCAATTCTCTACGGAGCAGATGATGACCTTGGCCATCTGATACTTCTGCTTCCACCTTTTGAAAGTAATCTGGAGGGATTACCAGGCACTCACCACTGTGACCAGTTCATTTGGTGCTAGGGGTCAAACCCAGGGCTTTGTGAGTGCTGAACAAACACTAGCCCAGCTGAACTACACACTCATTTGCCTTTTCAAATCAGCTCACTTATTGATAACTAAGATTGTTTGAAAAGGCAACTGTATACCAGTACCACAAAGTAAATGTCAGTGTTACTTCCCTATATATAAACAATCTGAGGGAAAAAATACTAAGAATATAAAAATAGAAATGCTGAACAGTACAATTAAATTTGAGCCTTGATGCCACTTCTGAAAGCCTAAAAACTGTCATTTCTTTGTTATAAATACCTTCAACTTCATGAAATTAGATGGACTGAAAAAAATAACTCAAGAAAGACTATTTCCTTGGGGCTGAAGAGATAGCGCAGCAGTTAAGAGCACTGACTGCTCTTGTAGAGGACCTGGGTTTGGCTCCCAGCACCCACATTGCAGCTAACAACCACCCGTAACTCTAGTTCCAGGGAACCCAACACCTTCTTTTCCTCTGCTGGCATCACACAGCACAGGTGCACTGATGTATATGCAGGCAGTACCCTTATGCACATAAAATGAAAATAAAATATTTTTGAAGTAAAAAAGACAATTTTTGCATGGTATAAGACATGCCTGCCCTGGGAAGCATTAAACAAAATCAAATATCCTCCTTCTCCCACTTCCAAAAGCATTCATTGACATCAAATCTCAGTAATCTCTATGTAATAAACTGGAAATAATGCTCTTAATGATCTATAGTTAGCATATCACTTAATGGTAAGTATTTCATTCATCTGACAACTATACATATATGTACTAAAATACAGTATATTTCAGACAGATTATGAACCCTTATCCTATTCCAGTTTGGAACTTAAAACCGTGAATATTTTTTAAATTTGCATTATATTTATTTGACCAGGAAACACTGTCACAGGCCACAGAATGCAAAAAAAACCAAAAACAAAAACAAAAACAAACCACCATGTTTGTGCTTACACAGAGATGATGGCACGAATGCCACTTCATTTGGAGTCAGAAGGGAGCAGACATCCCTGTCTCCTTATTGCTTCTTTGCCTGGTTAATCCTGCTTTTTAACCTAGATCTGAATGAATGTCTAGGAATCCTCCAAGTAGGTGTTAAAAGCCCGGACTCGGTTCTTGGGGGACACAAGAAACAGGGGTTTTACGTATCTGAGTTTTATCAGTTTTCCAGTTGAGCCAAAGAATAGTCTATGACCAGTGTGCCTGTGTGCACAGATGAAGATCTAAGCAGCAGCAGGAGCTGCCTGGGAGTGACCTTCAGCCCAAGTTCTTATACCTGCTGTTCCTACCAGGCAGGCACTTAGCTCTGTGAGCCGTGACAGATGCCCCTGTACTCTTTGACTAGGAGCACTACCTAGTGTCCATCCGAGGGCAGGCATAGTGAGCATTTGATTATCTCTGCTGACAAGCAGTATCACTAGACACATCTACTCATAATCAAGTGCCAGAGTACTATGCAGTCCTTGTCCATTCATTCTTTCATGCATCATTCTGTTAATGAGCATTACGCAGGCACTGGGTACTCAGTGACCAAAACAGAAGGAAATCCCTGCCTTCAGGGGGCTTCCTTGCCACCAAGGGGCAAAGATAAGTGAGTAAACTACAGTGAGTTCAAAAAGAAGGCCAGAACAAGCTGGGATAAAGGAACAGCCGAAATTTTATGGAGGGAGTCCCCCAAAACCTTCACTGAAAACAGAGGATTTGGCTAAAAAGGGATTTAGTCCAGGGAAGCCAACAAGGTCCTTGTTTTTTTTCTAAATGTTTTAAAACTTTTCTAAATATTTTAAATGTTTTTGTTTCTTTCTGAACAAAAGTAGATAGCATATATAATTAAAACAAATCGCCGTTAATCCTAGCATTCAGGAGGCAGAGGCAGGGGGATCTTTGTGAGTTCAAGGCCAGCCTGGTCTACAGAGTGAGTTCCAGGATAGCTGGGGCTACAGGGAGACCCTGTCTCAAAAAAACTAAAAAAAAAAAAAAAAAAAAAAAAAAAAAAACTCAATCATAGATGGCGTGGTGGCACACAACTTTAATCCCACCACTCAGGAGGCAGAGGCAGGAGGATCTCTGTGAGTTCAAGGCCAGCCTGGTCTACATCTTGAGCTCCAGGCCCTGTGGGACTAAAGGGAAACACTGTCTCAAAAAGACAAAAACAAAAAAGATTGTAGCTCATACTGAAAGAGCTACTTAGAAGTCCCAGACATTGATAATGTGTCCCTTGTTGGAAGCCATTCGTCCCAGAGAAGGAAGCTGCACAAATTCCAACATGTCTGGGAAGCGGAGAGGAGAGCACAGAGCAGGGGAGCCCAGCTAGGAGGCCCCAGGCCCAGCCCTGTGGCTGGCTGCTCTCCTCCCCCTGCAGGCCTGACTCAGCACTGCCCCCTTTAAAGTAAAAAAAAAAAAAAAACAAGAAGCAACATGTCTACACCAAAGTGCAGAGGAATGCCTGGAAGGTTTCGGATTCTCCCATAGGGCATGCAGTATAGCCATGACGTAGTCAAAACATCAAAACTACCAGTCACTGAAACTATATCGCATAATGGTTAGATAGCTTAAAAAAAAAAAACTTTTTATTGGGATGACTACTGCTAATGGGTTGAGGAAAAAAAAAGGGGGGGGGTTTAATGAGTGTTGAAGCCAGACTAGCTCTACCCCAGCCCTATTCCACATTCTGCCCCCACTAGATTAAGAATAACAGAAGCCTTGGGAATCTCCTTTTCATTTAATTACAGAATCCATCCATCAATCAAACTACTTCCCTCACCTGGTTAGTTACATTTTCAAGGTGAAATGAGAATTGGGCTCTACTTCCTTCAGATAGCTAGATTCTTTAGTATTTGCATCCTGCCTTCTGCTCTGTTCCTGGGAAATTTTAACACATAACCATGTAGCTTTAGTTACATGCAAGTCATTCTAAGCATCTCTCCTTTTTTTTTTTTTTTTTGACAACCAAACCCTTTATTGTCTAAGTTGCATTAGATGCAACACTGTAAAAATCCCGTTAGGATTCATAGAGGTAGTAGAAAGTCTGTAACAGTCAGAAGACAATGTACAGAAGTGCATCATGTGGAAATTATCATTAAAAAAAGAATCGAAACATATTGGCTAAATAAATAAGAAAACACAGATCATATTAAATACTACTGTTGAAATGACATTAATGAACAAACCAGCCCAACACTGATGGTCACTGGGAGAAAGGAGCCACACACCTAGGCCAGCATGTGGTTGGTCCCAGAGGAGGTACCAGCTGGGGCTGCATGACTACGCAGAAACCGTATCTCTGTGCTGCATGGGGCAGGTCTTCATGGGACTGCCGTCCTGCCCTTCTGGCAGCCAGACTCAGCTGAATGCTCAGCTGTAGGAACCCCATGCATCGCCTTTGCCCACTAGACCAAGTGGGAAGGAGACTCAGGGAAGACAGACCCTTCCAGCTCAATGACAAGTGCCGCTTTGGACACAGTAAAAATGTGGACAACACCTTAGTGTTCCTTTGTGTTCAGAATTTCTTTTAATAACTAAAACACAGAAACAGATGGGGCCTAATTACAAGCCCCCACACATTCCTGTCACCTTTACTTTCAGCCAAGAAAACAAAAAGCCAGGAAATGCAGAAATGATCACTTTTGGGGAAAAAACTATCAAAATGATCAAACACAAATCAACAGAAAGGAACTCTGCTATCTCAGGTGGACAGGAATGTGTCTCTGCGACTTGCTCAAGGAAACTTCACAGAACTATTGATATTCCCAAGCAGGCCAACGTGGCATGCCGTTCTCATACATATCTGATGTAAGAGTATTGGGGAAAAAAAGTAAAAAAATAATTATATATAGATATATATGTAAACATATATATCTGCTAGCCAGTTAACATTGCATTATTTGCAAGTGTTGCAAAGTCACCTAAATGGTCAAGTAATTTAACAGTAACAAGTAGAATCCAGAACCAAACATCAGCTAACAATAACAATAAAAATAATAACATTATAATAACCCAACAAGACATTAGAAACCACACTCCAGGGTTCACGTGTACATGTGTTTGAACAAGTCTTTGAATCAGAAGCTCATTTTGTACAAAAGCTGCACTGGTCCATTACTAAACTGTCATTCTTACCAGTATTAAAGGTTGGGATAATTTCTGTACATGTAAAATTATTGCTTCTTTTTTGAAAAATATATTTTGCATGCACGTTTTAATCCATTTCCTGCCTTTACAAAACTTCTCAATTAAAAAAAAAAAAAAAAAAAACCTGGGCTGGGGAGATAACCTAGCGGTTAGAGGCGCCAACCGCTCTTGCAGAGGACCCGGGTTCGATCCCCAGCACCCACATGGCGGCTGAGAACCGTCTGGAACTCCAATTCCAGGAGAACTCCAGTTCCAGGCGAATCCGAGACCCTCTTCTGACCTCCGCGGCATTGCACGATACGGGTGCACAGACTTGCATGCAGACAGTACATTCATACACATACAGAAATTAAAAAAAAAAAAAAAACCTAAAAATTTCACCACGTTTTCATTCAAGGCAGCAGTATCTTTTAATAATGCATAAAGTCATATGTGCAGACATCTGGAACTCTCAGAAGTATCCTATCACACACAGTGTCACGGCAACAGGAAAAGGAAATGCTTCTACCTGGGGAATACAGCTCCAACTGTGGACACTTCGGGTTCAAAGCCTCTGCTAGGGCCTTCACCCCACCACAGAAACATGAACTTGCGTGACTAAGGAAGAGGTATGTAAAGCCATTCCCCACCCTCAGGCCCAGTGTCCCCCACCACCTGTGAACAATCGCTCATCCAATAGAGGTCACCAGGCCTGAGAGGAAAAGACATCTACTTGCTGGGGTGGTGCAGGGGAGGGGCTGGATGGGGGGTGGGGAGGCAGAAGGTTCCAGAGCATTAGCACCCTAATGATCTAGGGCCTCAATTTGCTCGGGAATTCTTCTCCCATTACTAAAACAGGCCCAAATTGGGAGGATTCAGTGGCTTAATTTGCTAAGATTCTAAGTCTTCTTTTGTGAGCAGTTTGCAGAATGTAGCCCTGTTACAAAAAGGTCCTGAGAATAAACAAAGAACCCTGCTCTTCCTAGTGTTCAATAGCTTGCTTTTCAAAAGCAGATTTAGATGCATTCCCATCGTCAATGTGTTTCCTAGGCTGGACACAGACCAAGTGTTAAAAGAGCAGAGAGCCTGAGGGGAGACACCGGTGGCTCACAGTGTCACGGCCACACCTCTCAACTATGAGGATCTCACCATCACCCTCCCTCCACCAAGCGTGATCTGCACAGCACCTGAAGGCCACCGCTGTCTTCTCTCTTACATATTCAAATACCCACTTGAGACATGGGGAGGAGGTAGTGCTGATACTCCACTAGGCATGGGGAGGAGGTAGTGCTGATACTCCACTAGGCTCTACTCCCCCACCTCCTGAAATCATCACTTCCATCCTTCTGAGCACTGCGACTCTTCCTACAGTGCTTAGCTCCTTACTCCATCCAAAACACACCAGGATCTTTTTTTACCAGTGTTTCACACTTGTCTTGATTAACACAGAAGCCTCGAGCTCCCACTGCACCTGCCAGTGTTTTCATTTTATGTATATGAGTAGACTGCACCATGTTGTGCAGTGCTGTGGAGGTCAGAAGGGAGCACTGGATCCCCTGGAATTGGAGTTACAGGTGGTTGTTAGCTGCCATGTGGGAATCAAACCCAGGTCCTCTGTAAGAACAGCCAGTGCTCTTAACTACTAAGTCATCTCTTCAGCCCAACACCCCTCCATTCTTTGAACACTTATGTCTATATGCTGAGCCACTGCACTCTGGATGTATAAGGTTAATTCAACCTCACTGTAATCCAAGCTGAACTCATCATCTCTCCCTAAACAACTCCACCCATTTCTCCCGCATCTCCTTAATTGTTGGGCATTCTATCCATCCACCAAGCAATCCAACTGGAAGTTTAGGGTCCTTCACTCCTTCCATCCAGTCAGCCATCAAATCCTATCAACCCTAATTTTAAGTATCTCTTAAGTCTGTCCTCCAAGACTATACTTTGAAGGAAAATTTCTATGCTAGCTCAACTCCATCTCCCATTCTCCATCACACTGGCTGCTGCCTTACTATTTCCACCTGGTCTACCACTCAATCTCCCAGGCTCTCCCAGTCTCCAGTCTGAACCATATAAATCTGTCCATGACATTACATTCTTATGATAGATGTTGCTTACTGATGTCTCTTCAAAAAGTCTCTGAATTGTTTGCATACAAACATGGTGTGTTGAATCTGTCTAGTCTCTGAATTTCACCTAACAGTCAGCATGGAGTGGTTATTCAATTGCCATTCAATAAATGAAAAATAACTCCTGAGTTGACAGATCTTGAGATGTCAGATGTTCCAGGAAGTGAGATAGGCTCACCAGCAGAATTCCTGCTCAACAACCCTGAATCTATTACAGCTAAGATCTGAGAAGTTTCAGAGACTAAATATTGATTTCAGGATGTGTTATAATCTCAGTCGTTGACAGCAAGCAGCACTTTCTCCTGATTTCAGTTGTTTAGCTCCCAGGTAACACATAGTGTCCTCCTTCTCCCTTCTCTCTAGACATACTTTTTAACAAAAAGAATCCATCCATATTTTAAAATTGCTACAGGTATTTTAGGACTGTCTTTCTAACAGCAAAAAAAATCTTCTGCCCCAAAGAAATGAGGCCGTTTCCATACAGGAGAGAAAAAGGCACGGGGGCGGGAGTTTGGAGAGAATGCCAGGGAGAATTCAGTCAGCACTGACTCAGCTTTTGACCCAAAGTCCAAGCTTGTTTTGGCCTCTGCAAAATCCTCTCTCCCAGGATACTAGCTTGCTCACTACCTGAACATTACAACGGGCTTCTGATATAACCGGAAGAAAATGAAACTGTCATTTGAGGACCCAGCTATAGTCAGGATCTTGTGTGTGAGAAAGAAGACAGCCTTCCTGAGGTGGGACACACACTGCTACTTCTGAGGAACCAGCCTCATTGATTTGTGGAGACCCTATGGAAGCCCGTTCTGATCTGATTGGGCCAGAGGGAAAAGAGTCTCTGTGTTAAGGGATACCAAACTGGCAGCAAAGAAGTTATGAACAAGTATGAAAAATGGCCCTGGCTTGCACAGGATGTTTGATTTTTTTTCCCCTCCATAAACCCGAAGCTGCTCTAAAAGTAAGTCTTTTCATTGAAAAAAAAAAAAAAGAGAGAGAGAAGGGAGGAAAGGATGGAGGGAAGGAGGACAGGTCCCAGCCAAGGAGAAAGCCTGAGCACTACTGTAGTCTACGCCACACTGTGCCATGCTCGAACCTTCCTCCATTTCCCTAGATATTCAGGAAAGTCTGCTGAAAACATCGGCCTGGAGTTAGTGATTCTTTGGGAAATGGAGGAAGAGGAATGATGCGCAGTGTGAGATGAAGCAGTGAAAAGAGGCTTAGCTTCCAGCAGAGGACCAAGAACTAGACACCACGGAGGATGCAGAGTGAGAGACCCCAAGAATGCACATCAAGAAATCTTACTTAAAACTGCTGTCCAGGATGTGACCACCATCTACATGTAGCCATCGAGCTTTTAAAACAGGATGAGTCCAAATTGCTCAGTGTTAAGCTAGAGTGAGCAAAAGCCAATAACTCAGTCATCTTATAGTAATCCGAATATTTCTGGTACATGGAGCTAAACTAAATATATTCTGAAAATTCATTGTACCTGTCCCTTTTCACCTTTCTAAGATGGGTATCAGAATATTTGGAATTATCCATGTGACTTTGCATATTGAACGATGCTGCTCTAGAATCTTGAGGAAAGCCACCGGTCTCCTTCAGTGTAAGTAAGGAATGGGGAGCTTTAAGTATTAAAGAAAAGAGTTACCTGGGGCTGGAGAGATTGCTCAGTGGTTAGAGCACTGACTGCTCTTCCAGAGGACCCAGGTTTGATTCCCAACACCCATGTGGCAGCTAACAACCATCTGTAGCTCCAATCCCAGGGAATCTGACACCTTCTCTTGACCTCTGCAGGCATTGCATGACAGGAGTGCACTTACATACATGCAGGCAATACACTCATACACATAAAATAAAAATAATTTAAAAAGAGTAACCCCAGGAAGGTGAGACACAAGGTAGGGAGCAGTGACAAATTGGTTTAAACTAGAAAAGGAAAACACCTAGGAAACCTCCAGCCCACAATGGCCAGGTGGCTGTGTCTTCTAACCCCTTGAAAGGCTGCTACACAGTGACTGCCCAGATCTGAGACTAACACTGCACACTCTGACTTACAACTTAAGCAGCCTTGGTACCTCTGGGCTCTGTACTGTACACTGTATATGGAACCTGCAAACTCCAGACTGAAGGTGATCTAATAGCATATGGTATAGTCTATTTAATTTAGAGCTAAGGGCACTGGTCCACAGGGAGGCACATAATTTACACAGATCACAGAGCTGCTTACTAGCAACATGAGAACTCAGGTATATGGTACAGCTGCATACTAGGCATCCTGGGTGGGACTGATGCTTCCCAAGGATCAGTGTGGGTGCTGGAGAGATGGTTCCACAGTTAAGAGCACTTACTGCTCTTACAGAGGACCCGGGTTCAGTTCTTAGAACCCACATGGAGGCTAACGACCATCCATTATTCCAGTGCAAGGGGATCTGATGCCCTTTTTCCTCTGTGGCCTTTGCATGACGCAGGAGCACTTACACACTTACAGTAAATACATTCATGCACATAAAAATTAAAATAAGCTGGGCATGGTGGCACACACCTTTAATCCCACCACTTGGGAGGCAGAGGCAGTTCTCTGTGAGTTCAAGGACAGCCTGATCTACATAGTGAGTTCCAGGACAGCTGGGGATATGGGGGGACCCTGTCTTGAAAAGACAAAAAAAAATTTAAATATTTTAAATTAAAAAAAGGAGGATCAATGTGGGTTTTCTAAAAATGTGAGATGGTCATACTTACTCTTGAAGGCTTGCTTTAAAAGGATTAAGTAACTCCCATATATAATATATGCATTAGAATATTTCTTTTAAATAAATTTGGTTGCATATATTTAATTAAGACAGACATTATATGTATATAGTAAAATGGTTATTAATAGTGGAAAAAATGAACATTCCATCGACTGATGGAATTACACATTTTCCCTCATGTGGGAAGAGTAGCTGTAATCTATGCATTTAACAGAACTTTGACTATAGTTGATAGTTATTAGCCATCATCACAAGTCAGCACAGAGCTTGGGCGATGGAGCTAAGTCTCTCTCCTCCCATCTTTTCATCCTAGTTTCTCTACTAAAAAGCTTTCACTAAGTAGAAGAAACAACTACAGAGTCCAGGAGAGCGTCCTACTCCTCCTTCCCATATCTGAGGGAGCCTGGACTCTACCTGGGAGCCTCCAGACCATGGAAAAGTGGCTTAGGGTCACAGTGCAGAGTCTGTAACCTTCAATGCTCAGAAGGAAGTTCAGTTCCCAGGAATGCAGTGGTGGGAGGCATAAAGACACAGAACACGCTCAGGGGCTCCGTACTCCTTCCTCTGCACCCCTACAGTGCTCTCATGCACATCCCTAGCACCTAGAAACACCCTCAGCTCAAATGACCTGTTTCTCAAATAACATAGCAAGCACCCTCTTCTCTCTTTCCCGTCAGCCATACTCTGGCTCCAGAACCACATCGGCATATTCAGGCTGACATGCCGACCTTTGTGAGCTGCTGGACCTGGGCTTCTAAATGGACGTCAATCTGTAGTGATAGTGTTTGGATGGGGGATATGCCCTGCTTGGAGGCCTCAAAAATATTCTTTCTTAATTTTAACTTCTCAATAGTGCATGTGTCTCTGTTGTACTCTGACTGAGCACCCAATCTTAAACGTGTTTCAATCTTCCTATAATTAATGGATCCTGGAGCAAGGTTACTTTACTAGAAGTCACTGTTTCTTAGAGAAAATAATTGAAAAAGATCCTCAAAACGCCATTTCCATTGTTTTCCATAAAGCCTTTCCTCCTCAGTGGAGCTGGGAGCTGAGCCCCAATGAATGCACCAAGGCCTGAGAGGCTTGAGAGGATCTGGTGCGCCCACCCCAGTCTAATCTAGTCTCAAACTAGAGGTGCATGATGCCAGAACTTCATAAGGCATCCAGATACCATCCAGGGGCTTGGAGTGGGGTTACAGGGTGGACACTGTCCTAGTTTGCATCTCTGATGCTGTGATAAAACACTGCTCAGAAGCAACCTGGGGGAGGAGATGGTTTCTTTGGCTTACACATTATAGTCCATCACAGAGGGAGCAGAGACCACAGAGGAACACTACCTACTGCCTTGCTTCTTCTACTTGGCTCAGCTACCTTTCTTATATAGCTCAGGCCCACCTATCTAGGGATGGTACCACCCACAGTGGGCTGGATCCTCCAACATCAGTTAGCAATCATGGAAATGCCCCATGGGTATGTCTGATGAAAGAAATTCCTCAACTGAGGTTTGCTCTTCCCAGGGCTGTCAAGTTGACATCCTGGGAATTGACTGCAATGTGCCCCTGAGCAAGAGATGCTGGAGGTACTGTACCTTTGCAGGTGAAACATTTGATGTGGAAATGTTTGGTCTGCACCCGAAGCACTTCGCCTTTGCATGGCTCCCCGCATTTATGGCAGTGAATGACAGGCTTCTCTGATGGGTGGTGAGGGTCCTGAGGATGGGCCACTGGAAGAAACAGCAAAAGATCCAGATGAGGATGAAGCATCCCTACAAAACTGTCTTCACGAGGATGCATAATCATCTCCAGCATTTGGTACACATGAGTCACATTAAGGATTCAATCAACAAGACCTGAGTGTGTCTCCTGTCCTTTTATCTTCGATCCACAGATAACAAGGACAGAGGTGGGGGGAGCGGGGGTGGGGTGTGACATGACTTAATAGTCCATTGGGGACTCACAAGCTTGTTCTCTATAGAGACTGCTATCTTCTGCCTTCTACCCTAACTTCTCAACAAGCACATAATTGGATCTTATATGATCTTGGTCTGGTTTAGTATTTTGCAATTCATGTCTATAGCATGTCTTTTTGTTGACCTAGAAAGCATGGTTTCAGCTCACTGTAGAAAGTTCCTTAAAGATAGGGACTACTTCTTAAAGTTCAATTTTTCCTCCCCAGTTGTACTTCTTTCTACAACTCCTCTGACAGAACGGAATGCTCAGGAATTGACAACTAATTACTATGTGTGGAACAGTTTTTCATACACGTTACCAGAGAGTATTTCCTGATCTTAACTTTCGAGACTCATTAAATCTGTTGGAGGACCACTAAGAGACTCCTGCACAGTTCCTCACACAGACTTCAGGCAAGAATTTATAAAAGGAACTCTGGATCCATCTGCACCTACTTTCTTGCCCTAAAGCAGAGGTGATCAGACCAAGTAGGGGTGCATACAAGGGACTCACAGATATTATTCCCTCACTTTCCACAAAGTAGAAGTTATTGTGACTGCACAGCCTGATAGTAAGATGCACAGCCTGAACTGCGCAGGATGTGAGGAAGTAAGAGGTCACCTGGGTTTCAGACAGCAAAGTGTCATCATGTCATTCTTAGTTTCCTTGGCTAACGGGCCCTTGTTGCCATTCTTTTCTGATGGAGTGCCTCAGAACCCACGCAACATGTAAGAACGTACTGCATTCTACCTATGTGAGCATTACACAAAGTAAGAGCAGGGAACTTACCAAGCAACACAAAGAACAAAGTTATTTTTTTTTTTCAAATTGGAAAACTGCACTGGGCACCAAGTGTGGCACAGAGACTGCTGAAACCCAACCTAGAAAGTAACTTCCAGCAAGATGCTAGCTGTGTGCTGCAGGCACGTACAATAGCTCATTCTTTTGCTCAGAACCACCTCACATTCTCATTTTGCATAAAAAGGATTTGGGCAAGACAGTCCAAATAATCAATTACTGGCTAAATTTCTGAAGAACAAGGTTCTTCTTGTGAGAGTTTGACCAAGAGAGCAGGTGTGGTTTCAGGATCAATATCTGACATGCCTTCTCTGCCCTGGCTCCCAGGGGTGTCTAGGCCGAGTACCTGCATTCCTTTATCTATCTGCTGAGATCTCGCTTTTAAAAAACAACTGAATTTATAACAGAACTCTCTTTACTAAAAGAACTGAGGGGCACCCATGCTATCAGGATCTCTAAACACCTCTGACTTTGAGAATATGTATCAAAGCCAAAACACCTGGGCATTAAGACAAAGGTTTCTTAACTCTACCTGCTCCAATCCTGATGGAGAATATGGCTTTTATTTTCCTCCAGTTATTCCTATTACTGAGCGAAGTTATAGTTATCAGATAGTTTACTAACACTGGGCATGGTTATTGGTGCTTACAGGTAAGTCATTTTATTCCCTTCCCTTGCAGTGATATGGATAGTATTGTTCCTGTTTGATGGATGAGGAAACTGGGCCTCGGAGACGCCAAGCAAGCTGTCGAAGTCATAGCTAGTGTAAGCAGAAAGGTCCACACCCAGCCCCTTCCCACTCTGAAGCACATGCTCCTCTCAAGCTACTTGGATAAGCCAAGAAATTATTAGTCAGATAATTTAGCCAAGTTCAAGTGTGGCTCTAAAAGCAGCACCTAGGACTCAACTTATCATAAAAAAGAACACTCACAGTGTGTGTGAAAGGGTATCCCTAGTTGGGCCCAGGACCCCCGGCCATCATCAAGGACACTGTGCTGACCCTCAAAATAGAAATCCTAGTGCCATGTATTAAAAAGGAAAATGTTATCTCATCCCAAATGGCTACTATCCAAAAGACAAAAAATAACAAATGCTGGAATTAAGGGGACCTGGAGAAAGGGGAACTCTCACACGCAGAGTGGAGGAATGTAAATCAGTAGCGCCATGATGGAAAACACTCAGGAGGTTCTGAAACAAACAAAACAAAGCCAAAAAAGAAACCTAGAAATAAAACTACTCTATGATCCAGCAATCTAACAACTGGCTATGTATCCAAAGGAAATTAAATGTTGAAGAAACATCTGCCCTTTGAGTTTACTACAATATGATTCGGAAGAGCCAAGAAATGCAATCAACTTAGAATAAAGACAACATGGTATGTTTATCTATCTGTACGATGGAATATTATTTAGTGATGAAAAGAATGAAATTCTGTCTTTTGCAGCAACATAAACAGGAGGATATTGTGCTAAGTGACCAGTGTCAGGCTCAGAAAGACAAATGCCACATGTTCTTAAACAAAGGTGGATGCTAAAACTTTGATCTCATGAAAGTAGCCCATAGAGTCTGAGAATGATGTGGTTGAGGGAGGAATGAGGGAAGGGAATGTTTAACACTTCTGGGAATGCAGGTGGGCATGAGGAAATGCTTCTTGTTCTATGCATAATAGGATAATATGGCTGACAATAGATAATCAAGCCTTTCAAAAGAACTAGCAGAGAGGATTTGACATGTTCCCAACACAAAGGGATGATACGATCATGTTACATGTATGGATATTAAAATATACTCTCCATAAGTACCTACATGTTGGTTAAAATAATAACTACACATGGTACATGCCATGAATCCTGGTTCTAGGGAGGCTGTGGCAGGGGATCAGGCATTGAAGGCCAGCCTTAGGAACACAGTGAACCCCATCTCAAAACACTACATGAAACTAAACTAAAATACTTTTTAATTAAGTTTTTGTTGTTTGTTTGTTTTTTTTTTCTGTCTTTTTGAGACAGGGTCTCCCTGTAGCCTGTAGCTCCAGCTGGCCTGGAACTCGCTATATAGACCAGGCTGGCCTTGAACTCAGAGATCCACCTCCCTCTGCCCCAAGTTCTGGGATTAAAGATGTGAACCACTACACCTGGCCTTAATTTTTTTTTAAATGTGTATGAGTTCTTAGCCTGCCAGTATGTAAGTGTACCTGTGTTGCGTAATGCCAGTAGAAGACAGAAGGGGCATCAAATCCCCTTGAACTGGATTTATGGATGATTGTTAGTCACCATCTGGGGGTTGGGAACTGAACTTGGGTCCTCTGCAAGAACAGCCAGTGAGTACTCTTAACCACTGAGCCAGCTCTCTAGCTCTTAGAATAAAAATTTTTTAATGCAGAATCCTTCCCCACATTTGCCTAGGTAGAGAGATCAGGACTCTATTTTTGCAGGAAATTTCTGAGGCAATTCTTATGCATACTTCAGATTAAGAATTATAGCATTGCCTTTAATCCCAACACTCAGGAAGCAGAGGTGAGCAGATATCCGTGAGATTGAGGCCAGGCTGGTCTACAAAGCAAGTTCCAAGCCAGCTGGGACTACAGGGAGACCCTGCCTCAAAATGAAAAACAAAAACAACAACAACAACAAAACAACAAACAAAACAACAAAAGAACTTTAGAATTCCATTTCTTAAGATTTTATTTTTATTTTTAATGATGTCTGTCTGTGTATCTGTGTGCATTTGTACACATGAGTGCAGTGCCCGGGGAGGTCAGAAAAGGGTGTTAGAGCTCCTGAAGCTGGAGTTACAGATGACGGTGAGCCTCCCCACATGGGCGCTGGGAACCTGAGCTTCAGTCCTCTGCAGGAACAGTGCATGTTCTTAACTGCTGAGCCATCTCTCCAGCCCTGAACTTTAGCATTTTTATCATTTGAGTAGACTAGCTACAGAAAAGTTAGGATTTATAACACAACTCTCAAGACCAGCCTCTCGAGAAACAACATTGAGAACACAGGGAATCCCTTGAAGGGAGAGTGCATTTTTGCATAGAAAACTGAGGGGTCGCTTGACTCTGAATTTTCATATAACTGAGCCAGCCAGCAGGGCTGACTCATGATGAGAGAAGGAAAATATCCATTCACTTCTTGGCTTTTCTCAGCGCCTGAATAAAAGGGCCAGCACAAACGCGGGCGCCCGGCCCAGAGGTCAGAGTAGGGATCGCATCTGCATCTTGCAAGCCTCTCCTTTTGGAAAGATGTATTACACCATGAAGCCTTGTATGCCCAGACAGGATGATCACCTTCTATCAGAGATGGCAGAGACTGTTCCATGTTTACCAGCCTTTCCTTCATCTGCCAGTCTAGACAGACACTCGGCACAGGCACTCATTGGGGGAAGAAATGGAATTTTCTTAAGAGAATGACAATAAAAAAACCAGATCAGAATTAGTGTGTATTTTATGCAAACTGAATCATTATAGACAAGAGTCTCACTCTTGCTCTCTCTGAAGCGGTTCATTTTATATAGCTGTGTTTGAAGGTCTGATTATTACCAAATGTAAGGTAGTAGTTCAAGTCTACACTCCTGAAATACATCGAGCTGATTGCTTGCAGCACAGAAGTCACATTAGTGCTGCGCTCCTAGGATCTGCTGACTGACTCCATTGCTGATTTTTACCTGATGGCTCCATCTTTCCAAGCCGGGGTCATCTCTGCTTCTACCAATGAGGAATCTAAGGAATGAAAAAAGCTCACACTCCTGCCCTGAGTGTGTGAGTGGCTGAGACGCCCTATGTCCCAGGCTTCCCAATTATCCTTGCTGTTTCAAGTGGTCAATAATTTACCCTGGAACTTGGGCAGATGCCCTGAAAATCTTCCACTGCTCCCTCATCTTGTTGGCAACTAAGAAGGGTGCAGTGAACCCTCAAAGCACAGTTGTACACTTTCTGAATAATAATAAAACACAAAAAACCTGTACCTGAGATTTGAGAGTTCTCCACAGCACAGTAATCATTTTGGAGAGATTCTGGCCACTGGACAGCACTGCCTACTGCAAGTAATACTCAAGGAACTTTCAGTTCACATTCAAGACCAAACAAAGGAGCTCAGTCACATTTCTGAAACTCTAGTGTGGGACAAAAAAAAAAAGTTCCACGCGGGCCAGCGGTTAAGAGCACTGGCTGTTCTTGCAGAAGACCCAGGTTCAATTCCCAGCACCCACATCAAGGGCTAACAACTGTCTGTAACTCCACTTCCAGGGGATCTGACAACCTCTTCTGTCCTTCATGGGCACTGTATGACATGGGTATACTTACGTGCCAGGACAAAACTCATACACATAAAATAAACATATACTTAAAAATTAAAAAAAAAGAGAAAAAGTTCCATATCGGAGGTGTCACTTGTAAATATCTCAGGGAATGAGATGAAGTGAAATCACAGAGGAAACCCCAGTGGCCTTCAGTGGCCTTAAGCAGAGGCCATTACAGGCCTTCAAGGAAGGCCAGAGTCTACACAGAGGCCTCTGTCACTCAAACCCAGAACCAGCTTCGTTTTACCCAAGCTACATCCCTCTCAGGAACATGGAACAGACATAGAATCTCAAGAAACAGGATGAGTGCCAGGCATGATGTCACACGCCTTTAATCCCAGCACTTGGGAGGAAGAGGCAGGTGGATCTCTCTAAGTTCAAGCCCAGGCTGGTCTACAGAGTGAATTCCAGGCCAGCTGGGGCTACAGAGAGACCCTATTTCAAAAAGACCAAAAACAAAACAAAACAAAACAAAAAACAAAAACCCAGGATGTATGAAAAAGCATTTGACAGGAAAAAGCTCATAAGCACTGCAGATCCCAAACCTGCCAGGGTGCTCAGTGTGAGTTAGACTGTGATCTGGGTTATCAGAAATATTCGAAGATTCCCAGGTCGCCAACAGTCCCCCCCTGCCCCCTTTCCTCTCCATTGTATCACTGCCCCCTTAACCAGTATTGGAAAGGAAACAGCCTTGGAAATGAAAGGCTGATGGTTTTCAAAGCCTCACATCTGCTTTCTCAGAGAGTTCTATGGGGAGAAAGAACATGAGCCAATGCCCCCATTTTACCAAGGGGCAAAGGAAGACCATGGACAAGATGACTAACCCAAGGTGCCATGGCCCAGAAATAGAGCTGGCAGCAAACTGACACACGAAGCCTGATGCCACCCTCTGTCTCCACTAAACTCTGTCAACACTCACTCCTAGCCCCTTCTGTTAGCGCTCTAATTCAGACCCTTCCTTGGGTTGCTGGAAGCTTCGTGTTCTGAGAATGTAACCTGTAAGAACTGTCTGCTCAGAGAGGAGGGAGGAATACAGCCCCTCAGTGCTTAATTGTGGGCTACACGTTCCTTCCACTGGGCAAAGTGTGGAAAGGGAGAGGACAGGGATGACTGTGCAATGGAGAAATCTGACAACTACTACCTCTTCCAGGTGACCAACGTCAACACAGAAAGTGGCACGTCACGTGACAGATGTGCCTTAGATATGATGGGGTGGAAGCTTGCTTCCTGTGGTCTTCCTTCCAAAATAAACCTATATCTAACTAGACTCCCGAGGAAACTTACTAAGACAGACAGAGAGATAGAGAGAGACAGAGAGACAGAGAGAATGACAGAAAGTACCAAATATGATCCAGCACTCTTCAAAACGGTCAATATCACAAAAAAACCCCAAAGTCTGAGGAACTACCACAGCCAGGATAGCCCAAAGAATCTTGGAATTGACAAAGGCATCAGATAAAAACTAAGGCAGCATGGGCTTCAGTTAATGTTGTTGTTATTATTGGCTGGCTAATTTTAACAAATATATCACATTAACATATTAATATACTTTATTTTTTTTAATTTTTTTTATTAATTTTATTTATTTCTGTATGTATATGAATGTACTGTCTGCATGCAAGTTTGTGCACCCGTGTCGTGCAATGCCGCGGAGGTCAGAAGAGAGTGTCGGATTCCCCTGGAGCTGGAGTTCTCCTGGAATTGGAGTTTCAGACGGTTCTCGGCCGCCATGTGGGTGCTGGGGATCGAACCCGGGTCCTCTGCAAGAGCGGTCGGCGCTCTTAACCGCTAGGCCATCTCTCCAGCCCCCAACATATTAATAATAAGGGGAACTGGGTGTCAGGTATATGGAACTTGCCACATTATATTCTCGATTTCTATATTTTTTTAAATAAAGTTTATTTTTAAAAGAACAAAAATAAAGCAGTAACAGAAAAACTTCCAAGAGCCAGTCATAATACATTAAGTTCAAAGTTCTTTGCTAGCTTCAGAGATCTTCAAGAACATTGGCTTTTGAGAGATCTAAATGAACAGTTATCATTGTGTTGAGTACTTATTTTGCCGAGTGGTTTGAACTCAGGTAGCCTTACTCTAGAGACCGAGGACTTAAGCACTCTATTTATTGGAATTAATACACAAATCTCCCTTGAGCCTGGCTTTAGGACCACTTCCTGGTCTCGCCAAGGCCTCTGCCCACTTTGTACTTTGTATGGCCTGCTTCCTGTCCAAACCAAACCTGACCTACAAGGACAGCCCAGGTTCTGACACCCAGTTTACAAGACAGCTTCAATGAATCAAACATTTCCTCCCCCACATCTGTGATAACCAGTCCAAACATAAAAACTGCAAAAGTAAAAAAGGCTTTATTTGGGATCTTGGAAATAACATTCTGAGACATACAAATTTAGGAACTCTGAGGAATTATTATTATTATTATTATTATTATTGGTCTTTTTCGAGACAGGGTCTCCCTGTAGCCCCAGCTCTCCTGGAACTCACTCTGTAGACCAGGCTGGCATTGAACTCACAAAGATCCATCTGCCTCTGCCTCCCAAGTGCTAGGATGAGGAATTAATTTTTATTTATTTTTATTTTATGGGTATATGCATTTTGCCTGCAAGTATGTATTGTATTTTATGCATGTAATGCCTGAAGAAGCCAGAAGGCGGCAGCAGAACCTCTGGTTGTTACCTACCATATGGATGCTGGGAACCAAATCAAGGTCCTCTACAGGAGCCGCTGGTGCTCTTAAGCCATCTCCCCAGCCCCTGACAGCTCTGCTCTTAACCACTGAGCCATCTCCCCAGCCCCCAATAGCTCTGCTCTTAGCCACTGAGCCATCTTCCCAGCCCCTGACAGCTCTGCTTTTAGCCACTGAGCCATCTCCCCAGCCCCCGACAGCTCTGCTCTTAGCCACTGAGCCATCTCCCCAGCCCCTGACAGCTCTGCTTTTAGCCACTGAGCCATCTCCCCAGCCCCTGACAGCTCTGCTCTTAGCCACTGAGCCATCTCCCCAGGCCCTGACAGCTGTGCTCTTAGCCACTGAGCCATCTCCCCAGCCCCTGACAGCTCTGGATCAGCATTCAAGATGCAGGAGGATGAGTGCTCACTCATGGCTTATTACAAAGCCTTGAAGAAACTTCTGTTAGAGTTAAGGACAGGCATGGTTTGGCTATGGGGCCATGTGACCTACAGAAAATAAAGAGTGCATCTAGGAGCTGCAGAGATGGTTCAGTGGTGAAGAGTGGCTGGTCTTACAAAGGACCCAGGTTCAATTCCCAGCACCCGCATGGTGGTTAACAACTATCTAACTCCAGTTCCCAGGGAATTGATGCCTTCTTCTGACTCCATGGGCATTGCATAAGACAGGTGCACTTACACACATGCAGGCAATATACTCATATGCATAAAAAATAAAGTATAAAAATTTGCATCTACATAATAGAAATCTCTATAAAAGAAGAATCTAATAACTTCTTGGCATGTGTCTTGAGTGTAGGCACATGTGACTATCTGTCCTAATTGCCTGTAGTCAGAGAGAAGAAAACGCAACTCAGAGCCCCAGCTACAGCTGGAACTGCCACTGGAAGGGTGCACAAGTCCAGCCTCCTAGTGACCTCTCCAGTTAGCTCACTTGAATGTGCATGCATGTGTGTGTGTGCAAGTGTGCATGTGGAGGTCAGAGGACAACTTCAGATGTCATTCCTTGGGCCCCTGTCTACCTTTTTGGAGACAGAGTCTCTCGCTGGCCTGGGACATACCAGTAGGTTAAGCTAGCTGGTTGCTGAGCCCCAGGGAACCAACTGTGTCTGCCTCCCTGCCACTGGGATTACAAGTGTGCACCACCATGCCTAAATATTTAAACATGGGTGTTGGGGATTAAACTCGGGTCCTTGTGCAAGACAAGCACTTCACTAACTGAGCTATCTCTTCAGCCATCCTATTCCATTTTTAAAATCTCCTTTCAAGGTTATTGTCAACATAATTTTCCCTTATTTTCATATCCTTTAGCATTAAATATATGTGCCACAACCTAGCACTGAACTTTCTCTCGTTTTGTGTTTATTTTGCTTTTATTCCACAATGCTTATCCCCACACAGCTACAAGGTCTACAGTCAATTTTTTCACATTTCTGGAATGTATTTGATCTCAAATATCAAGTGGGCTGAGTTGTTGCCACTATACTTTTCCATCCAGCTCTGTGCTAGGTAATCCAGGGACCACTCAACATCACTGGGGTAGCTCCCACATGAAGCAGGACCCTAAATTTCTGGCATGGCAATGAATCACTCAGGAACACTATTGTAGGGGTTAGCAAGAGGAACCAAGTTCTATTCCCAGAATTTACAGAGAATAAAAAAGAAAAAGCTCAGTACAGTGGATTGCATTGGGAAAGGTGGAGACAAGACAATCCCTGGGGTATACAAGGCTAGCCAAGAGACCTTGTCTTGAAAAGATATGATTGTCAAGTGCTCTAGCCTCCATATATACTTGTACCCACATGCATGCACACCCCAACACATGTGAACACACACACAATTAAATCACTATTACAGGTAACAGTTATCAAACACTATGTTCCAGGCACTCTATTCTGATATACTACTCACAGACAGTCTACCCTCACAGATTCCTAATGGAATATAATTTCATTATTCTTGTTTGCAGAGAATTAAACCCAGACAAGAAGATTTGAATACCTTGGCCAAGTCCACACATCCAAGAAATGGTCTGCCTCCAAAGCCCATACTTGGAAGCTGTGGGAGGGTGGGGATTTCCACAGGAAAACTTATCCAGCATAGAATGAAATCAAGCTAGGGCAACAGGCTCTGTAGATTCTGATTTCCCAGCTCAGAAGAAGAGAATACCTAGGTACATGTCACTGCAAAGGGACACCTGCTAGTGGATGAGTAAATGAGAAGTGCTTCAAATTAAAAAAAAAAATTATTTCATCATTTATAGGAAAAGAACACTTAGTAAAAGTGAAGAAATGCAGCTGCCACCTGCAGACACTCCTGCAGCCCCAGCAGAGATCGGGGTCTGTCTCTTGTTGGGATTGCTCGGACTACAATCACAAGAGAGCGCCGTGCATGGTCAGACTGATTCTGTGGGCCAAGGACATGGCTCAGGGATAACATTAGGGCCCGAGTTTGAATTCCAAGCACACGCACATAACAAGCCTGTGACACTGGTGCTATCTGGGATAGAGGTCACTGGAGTTTTCTGGCCAGAACAATGAGCTGTAGTTTTAGTGAGGACCCCCCATCCCCTGACTCAAGGGAAAGCAGAGCGTGATAAAACAGGACACCTGACCTCAAGCCTCTGCCCTGTCCGCACCTCCCACACACATGTTCACGTACACACACACACACACACACACACACACACACACACACACACAAGAAAATTGACAGGAGTCCTATCCTCTTGGGAGTCTATGTTGCAGCACTGTTTCGTTGCCTAGACTACTTTTCCTGCCTCTCCCACCTGAGTCCCACTGAATGTAAGCACACACCCTAGAGATGTGCTTTCTGCTCCTCCTACACCCTTTCTTCTGCTAGAATGGCACAGGAAATAAGAAAGGCAAGCATTTAAATAATTGCACAGGGTGCTTAATTTGCAGTTTACTCAGAAGTTCATTTCCTGCTGTGGCAAGTGGTAGTTACTAGAAGCCACACACAGGGCTACCCTCTCATTAGTTGTCCAAAATCAGCCTTCTCTTGAATTGGCCTCTGTGACCTCGTTTTCTGATACCCTGTGAGTCTGGTAATCACAATTATTACTTGGCACAAACAGTCCCGGTAGGCAGGCAGGCAGGCTCTGTTCTAGTCTACCTGCCACTTGTAGCTTTCCAGTAGGAAGAGGTCTCCATTCTTGATTTTGCCCTTTCTGTGACAACCCACTCACCCCTCAGCTGGGCTCCTGAGTACAGAAAACAGCTCAGGTTCAAATCCATCTCATCTGATTTCCCCAAGATAAAGAGCCACTGAGATCACCATCTCACAGCCAGGCAATTTTTTCCAGTGAATCACATGACTCCACCTACCTTCTGCTTAGGAAGGTCCTTCTCAGAAAGGGACTTGGCATCAACAGCTGCATGCCAGCCTTCTCAAAGAGTGACTGAGACACACCTGTGCCTGCCGTGACTATGCCACACCTGTGACTCTCAGGGCTAATACCCTTCCTTTACCTCTCCTGGCTTCTCTCTGACTGGGTTAGGAGTTCTACCTTACAGCAGTCATTACAGTAGAATCTCAAGTATCCAGAGCAGCAATAAGAAAGGACTCTGGCCTGGGAGCTGGGAGACTAGCCTTTCCCTTTCCCGCCAAGTGCCTCAACCTCCCTGACACAAGAACAAGAGTAAAGATGGGCCAAGCACAGGCCCCAGAGTGGTAGAAGAGTCGTGTAAGTTCCTTTCCTCCTAAAGCCCGTCGGGAAGCAGCCTGGTGCATCGAAGTCTCTGGAGGGACAAGTATGAACCTATAGGACAAGGACCGGCTGAAGCAGGACAAAGGAAATCCTTCTGAAAATTTTATAGGACATTTTAAGGTCACCTGGAGACTTCAAATTGCCCCTGCACCAGCAATACCACTTAGAAATGGATCACATCAAACCACCAGGCAGCATCTGTGCTCTGAACTGTCCTGGCAGATCACCACATCTTAATGGACTGGGAGAGAGCCAGGGCTATCCTGACCTTGAGATGGGAAGGGACTGTGGAGCCATGTGAGCCATTTGTGAGAATGTGAGTGGAGAGAGAGGGTTGGCGTCAAGCAGCACACAGGTCCAGGATTGCAGCATGGGCTCCTACCCCTTCATTCCAAACCCAGACACCTTAGAGAGGTTAAAGACAAAACCTGAAGATGCGAAATGAAAACTGAAGTGACCAGAACAAACTCACCTGTCAGAGCACAGGGAGCCTCCCCAGCCTTAGCTTGGCTTTCAGGGTGCCGCCTCAGAGGTCCGGGCCACACTGGAGTCATTAGCGAGCTGGGTGCATCATTCTCCACAAGCTCATGGGCACGGTGTTCTAGTTTCTTGTCAATTGCTATGAGAAAACACTCTAAAGAATTCCAACTTGGGTAGGAAAGGGTTTATTTGGCTCATCTCTTCCTGTCACAGTTCATAACTTAGAAAACCCAAGGTAGAAGCTCAGGGCAGGAATCTGGAGGCAAGAGTTGAAACACAGGCCATGGAGGAATGCTGCTTACTGGCCTGCTCCCCTGACCCATGCTCAGCCTGCTTTCTTATATAATACAGGACCACCTGCCCAGGGGTGGCACTGCCTACAGTGGCCTGGGTCCTCCCACGTGACTCAACAATGGAGAAAATACCCCACAGGCCAGTCCAATGGAGGAAATACCCCAATTGTGGCTCTCTCAACGCAGGTGTGTCAAGTTGACACTAAAGCTAGGCAGCAGAGATGTTTAATGTGTATCTGGCATTTCACATTACATATTAAGTGGCCAAAAATTGTATCTACCTATAATTCAACAGTCCCACTCTCTGAGTAGGAAAGCTGAACTTTCAGGGATATTACGTGGTCTTCTCCAGCAACAGGGACTCTGGGGACAGCCAGCTATGTGGCCAATGGCTTTACCTGGTAGCTTAAAGCTAGCTATAGTCTGTCTTTTTTTTTTTTTTTTAATTTTTTTTTATTAATTTTATTTATTTCTGTATGTGTACGAATGTATTGTCTGCATGCAAGTCTGTGCACCCGTGTCGTGCAATGCCGCGGAGGTCAGAAGTGGGCGTCAGATTCCCCTGGAGCTGGAGTTCTCCTGGAGTTGGAGTTTCAGACGGTTCTCAGCCGCCATGTGGGTGCTGGGGATCGAACCCGGGTCCTCTGCAAGAGCGGTCGGCGCTCTTAACCGCTAGGCCATCTCTCCAGCCCCTAGTCTGTCTTTACACCATGGAAACTGGTGCACTTACACATTAGGGTCTCCCAGCACTGCTGGTTGTTAAACATTGGCCAACACGTGGCTGTCCTCAAGGTCGCACTACCAATAAACAGTAGCATGAGGCTTTCAAAGCCTTTAAGGTGTTCCTAGGTTGCAGAGCAAGCACTTGAACTTTCTCAGAAAGCTTTCTCCTCCTCCTCTGGGGACAGACACACAAACTCACCTTACCCTGGATCCCTCCAACATCTACACACCCACTTTGAGACAAAAGCACAAGACCTGTGTTTTCAGCTGCCAAGTGCACCCTCAGATAAGTTGTAATTTCTGGAATAGCTCTCTACCCAACTCCTCCCAGACCTGAAGTTCTGCCTGTTCAAGCTTTTAGTATGACATAACTTTGCAGGGTGTGGGCTTTGCAAGCAAAGGCAGACACACATAATGCACACCTGTCACCTTGCTGGGCGGTCTATTCATCCCGGTGACAGACAGCATTAACCCTGGCCGGTTGTTCGCTCTTTTACTGATCTGCAAGGTTCACCTGCTTCCATGGAAGGGAAGTGATCAAAGCATTTAGCCAAGTTGGTGGCTGGGTAGAAAAAAAAATACAGCCAACGTAGAAGTAGAGGGAGGGAGGGAGGGAGGAAGGAGAGGGAGACACTCCTCCAGGGAATCTCCTAAACACAATAAACACAACTTCCAATAGCAGAATGAATACATTCTGACTCTGTGTACACCTGCTGGGGGCATGGAGCTGTGCCCAGGAACAGAGAAGAGAAAAACCAGAAACACTTCAAGGAAGAACAACCACTTCAGCTGGGCCTCTGAGGAAGAACGTATTGGGAAGGAAGTAGAGGGGCAACTCCCACAATGGAAGGGAGGGTGGGGCCTGTTGGGGCACAGTCTTGCTCGGCTGAAGAACAGTGTGCGGCCATCAGTGGTGCAGGGAAGGAGGTGGCCCTGTGCATCTCTGAAGGACAAACTCAGGAACTTAGATGTTATGGTCCTCAATCATTCATTGAGGTGAGGGGTGCAGTGAGAGAAGAGCCTGCCCCCCCTGCCAAGGCGCATCAGTTCACACTGCAGGTGAAGTGGGAACTCCTCGGTTTCAATGTGGAAACTTGGGGAAAGCTGAGAGGTGATCACTGAGTGCTGGTTAGATGGGTTGTAACAATTCTTAGCTCTTCTGAACTCTGTGATCTTTTTTTTTTTTTGTATGTGTATGAATGTACTGTCTGCATACAGGTCTGTGCACCCGTGTCATGCAATGCTGCGGAGGTCAGAAGAGGGTCTCGGATTCCCCTGGAACTGGAGTTCTCCTGGAATTGGAGTCACAGACGGTTCCTAGCCGCCATGTGGGTGCTGGGGATCGAACCCGGGTCCTCTACAAGAGCGTCGGTGCTGCTAACTGTTAGACTATCTCTCCAGCCCGAACTCTGTGATCTTAAAGTACTTTTCTTCTTTAAACCTGGAGTCCCTCTTCCGTACAAGGAAGATGAGTCCTACCTTGACACCTGGGGGGCGGGGTCTACGAACAAAATGTCAAATGCCCAGTGCCTTTCTTGACAGAAGAGTATACAAGAAACAAGTAGCAGTCACTCCTGTCTCCAGGGTGTTTCAATGTGGGAAAATCATGGGTCACAGTTTAAAGTCATTGGTCATAAATGTCCCCTTCAGACCACTTATGTTGTCTTCTGACTTCTAGCTGTAGGCCTCAGCTTTTCTGCTGGGAAGTGTCCAGTGAGTGTCCAGTCACCCAAGGACTCTCCCAGTTCTCAGAGTCACCTTTCCAGCTTGCCATGGTGCTGCAGCAGCAGTCTTGTTTTGACGGTTTTAGTGAGCGATACTGGAACATCGTAAAATACAGCCATGAAAAGTGTTCAACTAGATATATGTGAACGCACGGGCATGAGTGCAGAGGCCTGAGAAGCCTGGGCATCGTTCTGCAGGTGTCATCCTCTTTTCTCAGTCAGGGCCTCTCACAGTTCTGGAACTCACCAGGCAGGCGAGGCTGGCCCCAAAGATCCTCCTGTCTCAGCTTCCCAGTGCTGGGGTTATAAGCTTGTGCTACACATCCAGCTTTGATTTCATATGAGATCTGGGGGTCAAACTCAGGTCCTTGCGTGTGCAAGGCATGCACTTTACCAACTGAGCTATCTCCCTAGCCCCATCACACTCTGATTTTGAGATATTTCTTTTTTTATTATTTATTTCTGTATGTGTATGAATGTACTGTCTGCATGCAGGTCTGTGCACCCGTGTCGTGCAATGCCGTGGAGGTCAGAAGAGGGTGTCAGATTCCCCTGGAACTGGAGTTCTCCTGGAATTGGAGTTTCAGACGGTTCTCGGCTGCCATGTGGGTGCTGGGGATTGAACCCGGGTCCTCTGTAAGAGCGGTCGGCACTCTTAACCGCTACGCCATCTCTCCCGCCCCTTGAGATATTTCTATTACCCCCTCATGTGCCTATGAGTAGATACATTCATGCCTCCCTCTGCTCAGTCCTACATAACTGCTCAGTTACTACATCTGTAGATTTCTTTTTTTTTTTTTTTT